>JARHVA010000018.1:0-340000 GCA_037957365.1 Torreya grandis
GTATATATGTATACATATGTGTGTGTGTGTGTATATGTATATGTATATATATATATGTATATGTATATGAATATATATATATATGTATATATATGTATGTGTATATATATATATATATATATATATATATATATATATATATATATATATATATATATATATGAGTGTGTTGATGTCTTAGTCATATTCTCAAGATTGTTTTTGGTAAAATTCACTGTGTTTAGTATGGTAGAAGTTACATTATTTTTTTTAGTCAAAAAGATACATTTGGTTGTGTGTTTTTGGTGTGTGTGTGTGTGTGTGTGTGTGTGTGTGTGTGTGTGTGTGTGTGTGTGTGTGTGTGTGTGAGAGCGTGTTGATGTTGTAGTCATATTCTGAAGATTATTTTTGTTAAAATTCACTATGTTTGGTATGGTAGAAGTTACATTTGTTTTTAGTCAAAAAAATACATTTGATACCAAAAACACACAACCAAATGTATATTTTTGACTAAAAAAAATGTAACTTCTACCATACCAAACACATTGAATTTTAACGAAAACAATCTTCAAAATATGACTACAACATCAACACACTCATATATATATACCAAAAACACGCAACCAAATGTATCTTTTTGACTAAAAAAATAATGTAACTTCTACCATACTAAACACAGTGAATTTTACCGAAAACAATCTTGAGAATATATATATATATATATATATATATATATATATATATATATATATATATATATATATATGAGTGTGTTGATGTTGTAGTCATATTCTGAAGATTTTTTTTGTTAAAATTCACTAAATTCACTATGTTTGGTATGGTAGAAGTTACATTTTTTTTAGTCAAAAACATGCATTTGGTTGTGTGTTTTTGGCCCCAAAAATACACAACCAAATGTATGTTTTTGACTAAAAAAAATGTAACTTCTACCACACTAAACACAGAGAATCTTACCTAAAACAATCTTGAGAATATGACTACAACATCAACACACACACACACATATATTTTTTGGGCCAAAAAACACACAACCAAATGTATGTTTTTGACTAAAAAAATGTAACTTCTACCATACCAAACACAATATATATATATATATATATATATATATATATATATATATATATATATATATATATATATATATATATATATATATATATATATATATATATATATATATATATATATATATAGTGTGTTTGGTATGGTAGAAGTTACATTTTTTTTAGTCAAAAACATACATTGGTTGTGTGTTTTTTGGCCCAAAAATACACAACCAAATGTATGTTTTTGACTAAAAAAAATGTAACTTCTACCATACTAAACACAGTGAATTTTACCGAAAACAATCTCTAGAATATGACTACAACATCAACACTTTCATATATATATATATATATATATGAGCGTGTTGATGTTGTAGTCATATTCTCAAGATTGTTTTCGGTAAAATTCACTGTGTTTAGTATGGTAGAATTTAAATTTTTTTTAAAGTCAAAAACATACATTTGGTTGTGTGTTTTTGGGCCCAAAAACAAATAACCAAATGTATGTTTTTGACTAAAAAAAATGTAACTTCTACCATACTAAACACAGTGAATTTTACCAAAAACAATCTTGAGAATATGACTAAAACATCAACACACTCATATATATATATATATATATATATATATATATATATATATATATATATATATATATATATATATATATATATATATATATATATATATATATATATATATATATATGAAAGAAATTAAAGATACATAAAAAATGAGATACATGTATAGTTGCAACATGTAACACTATAAAAAGTCATAGAAATAAATATTGATTAATACATTAACGTAATTATATATATACGTTAATTATGTTAATGTTTTAATCTATATTTTTTCTATGACTTTTTATAGTTTTACATGTTTCAACTATACATGTATCTCTTTTTTTATGTATCTTTAATTTCATTGATTCAAATATGAAAAAAAAATATAGGGTAAAAAAGTAGACCTAATTCTATACAAATTTAAAAAACAAAGTTCTATTTTAAACTTTTAGGACTTAGATTAATTTAAACTTTATATTGTTTAAGGGATGAGTATAGTAAATCAGGGTAGAAATATGCTTATATACATGTACTAATGTGTTATATAATTTACTTAATTTAACCTTTCTAAAAATATCCATAAATAATGTAAATGAGAACTCAGCTAGATTTAAAGGCTAAAACTGAGGTATATGATTATTTGAGTGTCATAAATAGGATCCAAGTGTTAAAACTCCTCTTGGATAATAGCACCCCAATTGGATAGTACCACCATGTGGAATTAGTGTCCCTTTCTTGGTGGTGGTGTCCTTTATATGGAGTTTTTATGAGATTCTAGGTATACATGTTTCTAAGTCTATTAATCTTGTTCCTGCATGCATAAGTTTTGGATCTATATGGGTGACTTATTTTTATTGATGTTATGAGCACACAATAATATTTCATGTTACTATTGCATCTGGTTGATATAATTAGTAATGTTTTTTTAGTGGGGTATGTTGGACATTCTTAACACCCTACTATGATGAGATTTGCCTACATATCAATACTCTGAAGAGGGATCAAGCCCAATGTAGTTTTTCCAACCTAAGTTCAAGTGAAAGTACAAGCGAATCTAGTATGATTGTTGAATTAAGCTATTTGAATGTGATTGAGACTACAAATCTAGGTAATATGAGCTTATAAAGGTTGTAGATGGTTGTATGTATAAGTAGGGTAAAATAGGGATTGATAGCCTTGATTATGCATAGCCCTTTCTAATTTTGTATGTGTAATTTGTATTTTATTTCCATCTAGTGGTTAGAGGGATAAAAATGATGTATGTGTGTGTATTGTTTTGGTACTTTTGTGGGTGTTAAAAGAGGCCTAGGCTGACTTAAGTGGTCCAATATTTGAAAAAATATCCATTTGTATAAAAAAGAGGGAAATGACAATAGTGCCAAAATTGGGACACTAGTACCATGCGACGCTACTATCCCTATTATGGCACTAGTGTCCATGAGGCAAAACTAAAGCACAAAGGGTCTACACTATTTTTCTAAAATCATTTAAAAAACAATAATGGCCTTTATAAAGAAGACATATGCACGTGGTCTGCACTACATAGTCTGATATATTTGAGGCCAAAGAATTTGTTTAGAGAGGTTTACTTAACCTGTTTTAATACCAATGTTGGGTTTTATCCAATTCTAGTGAAGATCTGAAGGCTTTGAAATGTGCACATGCACAAATAATTTGGGGTTGATCAAAACAACATAATTATTCAATAGAAGTAGATTACATATATAGTGTGTTGATCTCATATCTTTTAGGATTCAACACTTATCTCTATCTCACATTTCTCTCAACTGCCTTACATAATCTATGTGAGATAATATCTCACCTCACACAATTAAATATGATTAACAATTATAATATTCATGTTAGAACTAATTCCTAACAATCTCATCACTGATTTTAATTGATAAGTGTGTTAAAAAAATACCTTCCAATAGATTGAATGTGATGATACATTGTTTTGGTAGATCATAAAAAAATTGTAAGACACAGTCCTTTAGACTGTGTGGTAATAACTTAGTGAGGATCCAATCATTGGACACATAGTACAAATATGTTGTGTGAAAATCTTAAAGATGGTGCTCTCTGTCACCTTTACCATCATACAATGTACGCTCAAGTGCCATTAATGTGGATGGAAAAAGAGTTTCCACTATGTGATATGCTAAAGGTGTATGTAAACGAACATGACAATCCAAGGCATGTGATGGCCCAGTAGATCCTTGATCAAGATGTAACACTGTAGCCTACAAAAAATGAATCTCATACATAAAGGATTGTATATATTGAGCAGAGGAACTAGTCATAGGAGGTGTAGTTTCCATTGAAGGTTATTGAGTTAAAACTATTTTTTGTACAAGCTAAGTTAGCCCCAAAGCATGTGTAACAATGTTGTTATATAGGGGAATAAAAGATTCACCATTATTTACTTTGTTCTTTATTTCCATTATGGCTTGTAAAATGTGTGCATGTTCATTGGGTTGTTCCCGAAGTCTATCTATGAAGATCTATAGAATCTCACCCTTATTATCTATAATATTTACATTTTTATGTGGGGGAAGAGTGTCTCAATTCCCATCTTGTATAACATCTTGATCTTGATTATATTACTCATCTTTGGATGTATTGTCATTGAATTCAACAGAATTATGGTGCGAAGGATTAATGATCGGCGTTGTAATTGGTCTCTTGTCTATGGTATTATCTCAAACAAAATAAATCTAGATATGCTTAATAGGATTGCCATTAATCTTAGAACTTCTTCTTAATGGAAGAGATAACAATTTTAGATGTCATGTAGTAAACAAAATGAAATAGGTCCGCTAAAATAGAATGCATGAAATCTAAAGAACTTAACATATCTAATGAAAAGAGGAAAAAGAATGATAAAACCCTAGTAACATCTAAGGTCAGTGTTTGATTAGTATTCTATGTAAGTTGTGTTCACCAAAAATTTTAACAATAAGGATTTACTTTCATCTATGTCCGAAAAGGTTAAAACATTTTTGATATTTTTTGAGGTAGCTATAGGGAGGAGGGGGAAAGTGGCACATGACCAGCTATACATTATTCGTCACATTTTATGTTCTACTGATTTATGGAACTATTATAAACATAAATATTATAAATAAATAAATAAAAATTTAAAAGTTACAAACTAGGTGTTCATATCTAACTTTCCACCAAAGGGACTAAAAAAAAAGTATTCGATGCTCAACAAATGATGCAGTACATGATAGGATATCTATTATGATTTTTTTTTTAAAAGGTAGTAACTCTTTGAATTTATAATGTTTGACCTAATTATACTTGACCATTTTTTAAAAAGAAAGTAGTTTAGAAATTAGAATCAAATTGCTACAATTCAAGTTCTTATAGCATCTTCAAATTTTGAGTGTAGGTATATCAAATAATACATAGAATCTTAGGTTTATTTCTTTTCAAGAAAAATGCATCTACTTAAGACCTCCTTTAGGTCATGTTTTTAGATAATACATACTATCTATTCACTCTACTTCCACTCACATTTCTACCCTAAGTCATATTTCAAGTAGTTAGTGGTTTATAACCTTGTGTTGAAGAATATTATCTTGTGGAACTATTGGGGATTTACTAGGAGGAAACTTGTTGGTCTAGATTCTTTTATCCACCCTTTGAAATCTTCATAACTACAACATTATCTTGCAAAATTACATTTGAACCAGGGGAAATTGATAGTCTATGTGTCCACTCCAAAGTAAGTATATTCCAACCTTATACTATTTCCTTTATTACTTGGTAGATTAGATATTCTCTTCTGATATAAACTTTCCTCCTTAAATTTTTCTACTCAGATACCAAATTTGACCAATAATTCAAAAAATGATTTATTTTATAACGATACTATAAAAATTTATAAAAGAGAGACATAAAATAATAGTCCCCATATTTAAGTATTTTATCATACCACATAATTCTCCTACATTGTATTTCATGTGATTTGTTTAAATAACTCACCACCACAAAATTCTAGAATTTAAACTATCCCCACAATAAAATAGTTTGGATAAATTAATCTATTTAGATAAAAATTACCTCATGTAATAATTCTATCCTAACAATTTCAAAATGTTTTATTCTTTCCTCTTCCTTTTTCATATAGTTATAAAAGAGAGGGATAACATATTCTATTATTATTATGATCGGTTAGGTTTGCCATTTTATTTTTAGCAAGGCACAGGGATAGCGTAAAGGAAGAGTGAATTGTAGCATAAATAGGGTATACTAATTTAATATTTTATTTTCAATATTTTAAACAACCTTAATGCTTTATCTTTAATTTCATTTACTAGTATACCATTTGATGATATTTATTTACCTTGGATCTTTTTATTATTATTATTATTTTTGAATTTTTCATTTTCATGTTGTACTTTCCACTAATATAAATGTAAACTATATTCAATATTATTGTTTCCAATGTGGCTTTGATATAACTAAATATATAATCTTCAATCAAACTTAAAAGACATTTAAAATAAGGGGTACAAAATGCAATGTCCTTATGGGGTAATAGCTTTAGACATTTATACAATGTTGAATTTTAAAATGGTTTTATCATGTCATTCGTATACAGAAATAGTTACAGATAAACCCAAGACAACCAATAACACAATGCCCATAATCATTACCATGGGTAATAGATCTCTCCTACCAAAAGAGGAGTCATATTTATAAACTTAAGAGTATGAGCAATGAAACTACATACATTTGATATTTTTCTCTTGAAGTTTATAATGCAAAAATACACATTTATTTTTCTGTCTTTAGAGGAAAAAATGATCTAAGGATCATCTTTAGATCTTGATAGAAATAATTGGGGTTATTGATCCTCTATACTATCATCAAACTAGGTCCCTCCTTATTCTGGTAGATTTTCTTCTAATATTATACTCTAATGTTTCCCAATAGATTTTCAGGATGAATATCATTCTTAGCATTAAAAAGCATAAAATAAGTGTGAATGTTGGAGTGATTTCATGTTTTAGATATGCAACTTACATTTGGAATAAAAATTTGAAAAGCACTGAAAACTGAAGGAAAAATAGAATGCAAAATTATATGATGGAGTGGAATAGTTTGATAAATTTATTAAATAAGAATAGGTATTTATATACATAATAGAATTAGTTCAGATATTTACCAAACTTTTAACTCCCAACTGATCTCTAATTGTTATTACACCTAATCACCTAACAAACGCATGTAACTGATGTTGTATAATTACAAGCTAAACAATGTAATACCAAATTTCACCAACATTCCCCCCTTTATTACATTGTTCCTACAAACATCATATTTCCTAATAGTGGTCCCTTCTTTATTACAAACACTATAAAGAGATTTACACTCTTCATGTAGGCTACTCACTTTTTGAGGTGGCATGTCATCTTTGTGGCTTCAAAGTATTGGTGTCACCTTAGTTTTTCCTTGTAGGATTACCAAAAACTTGGAAGTGATAGGAACACTCTCTCTGCTAACACCTTCAATGGTTTCTCAGATTATGATGATTACCACAAACCCATATGGTTTTTTGATAGAGCTTGGCCATGACCCTAGAGGGTTTCACGAGGTTTCTATTGCACTTCAGTGGTTTTTTAGATTACCACAAACCCTTTTCCAAGAACCAAGCACTACTTTAGTGCTTTTGCTCCCTACAACATTATTTTTTAGGAGGTACCAAAATAGAAAATAATGCTTAGTAATTTATTGAAAAATAAACTGCAAAACATAAAATAAACACACCATAATTTATCACCATAATAATGGTGTAACCCCATCACAAGTGACTCATGAGAAAATGTCAGATATCTTCCAGCCTCCATGTATCCTCCATCCTCTATTTGATGAAGTTGTTTCACTCAATCAAAGATGTCATGAAGCTCAGTTGCATGATTTTGTTGAGGTTAAATCCCCCAATACTTTGGACCCATTTGACATTTGATGACATTTAACTCAAGATGTCATGTATAAGCGATAGTGCATCCTTGCATAAATAATGAACTTTGATTTTGACAATTTTGACATACAACTGACACTTCAACTCATTATTAAATTTTGACATTTTTAATGACTTTGATAAACACACCTTTGACTCTAGATTTTATAAAAACAAATAACAAACTAATTATACCAAAATACTAACTTTTGATACTAATGACTTGACAACTTTTTAAAATTTTGAATTTTTTTTGACATTTAAAAAGGCTTGACACAACCTATTAAAAAAACATTTTACATGACTATAAAAAAATATACGAACATGCTAACAAACTCAACGTAAGAACAATACACAGAACCTATGATCGAATACTAACCATATAACATGAAAATAATAACTATTTGATCTAAAGTAAAACTAAAGACTATGTATATAATAACATTAGTTGGTGACTGCTACATGCACATCACCAAAAAAATCTTTTTATACATAAATGGTGGGATACCTGGCAAAAATATAGCAGGCATCAAGCTTGTCATTGACACTAGCTAGATCATGCAATGAAGGAATGAAGCAAATTGATCACAATGATAGGAGCGACAGTGATTGCTAGCATGTTTGCTATATCAATGTAGATAAAACTAAGATCTAGGTAGAAGCTATATAATGTACAATAGCATGAAGGATTTAACATAAAAATAAGAACCATAGGGAGAATCTGACTAATTCTTCTACCATACGCATGAATCAGGTGGAGGTATGTAATTTAGCATAGTCCATCATTGGATAGACTCATCCTTGAGACATCATACAAGGGTTTTTTACCCTCATCAATACTTTGGTCCTACAGAGTTGATTGGTGTGTTTACCATATCTTTAAAAAATCCCAAATCTTTAAGCTTATATGCTTCTGGTGAAAGCATTAATCATGAATAGTAAATCTCATTGGCATATGCAAAGCATCAAACAAATTTTTTTTCACTGCATGAATACTTGAGACAATGTAATTGTAAATCAAAATGGCATTGCAAATGTAACCCATAGCTACTATGATACCAATGAAGGAAAAATAAAATGTAGATGCTATGATGTAGTGGAATAGTTTGATAAATTTATTCAATAACAACATGTATTTATATACATAATAGAATCAGTTTAGATAGTTAGAAAACCTCTAACTACCAACTGATCACTAACTACTATGCCACCAAATCACCTAACAAATGCATGTAACTGATGTTGCATAATTATAAACTAAATAATGTAATACCAAATTTTGCCAACAAAAACAACACTAAAGCCAAAGTTCCTATCTAATAGGATAGTATCCTTTTAGTTCAATGTTATGCCTCTCAAGCATATCATTTGCACTCTATATTGAAATATAGATCCAAAATAAATAAATAAATGTCATAAAGTTTCCAAATAGGCCTACATGGTCATGTCAAGAGTAAATCATATTACATAGTATGTCATGGCCACCCAAGAAACTTATTCCACAAGTGACATTGGAATACTCATCAATAAGTAGAGAAGAGAGAATTCTAATGCAAGATGTAGTATAAGGTATCGTTGTTTATAAAATAAAGGTATCCTAGAAAATGTGAAATGCAGCTTAGTATGTTTGATGAAATTTTACTAGAGGCAGTGTAAAACAATTTGAGTAAACCAGCCCTTTTCATTGTCACTGCAAGTAAGAAAAAAAATCAGATATCTTATAATGGCAAATTTACATAGAAATGTAGATAATGTATTTAATCTATAATGTTAATAAACTTGTTATTATATTTTGTAAAAAGTTTAAACATTTTCTACCATATAAAACAATTACCTGCGATTGGCCAAATAGTCATGGAATAATCACCATCAAGACTAAGCACATATTTTATTGTATCACAACATTTAATTAGTTTTAGAAGCAAGATTCGATGTCTATTTAAAGATAATGAACTTATGATAGGCATCAAAAAAAATTATAAGAGACATCAAATCTCGCTTCTTAAACTGAATATCTTGCCGGACTAGGGACCCATGTTAAGGGACATTATCTTACTAGTAATTTTAATAGATTTCATGTTATGCCATAAGAGTGAAAACAATTTGGAATGCACATAAGTGAGGACCATGAATCAATGCCCAAATTCCAAAAAGAAAAAAATATATTTATACATGCACATTGTCTTACCAACAATTTTAATAGATTTCATGCTATGCCATAAGAAGTATAGATCTCTATTTTGAGTTACTACCATTTAGAATTCACTTACATGTCACTTCCCTTCCCATCCATAGAAACATGTTGCATGACTACCACAGATGCTCTTCTAGAAAAGTAAATGATTTTAAGGTTTTGAGAGACATGAAGTGTCCCATAACATGTTATCTTTTGCATGAATCAAACTATAAGAAATGATATATTTTATTTACAATGTTAAAAAACTTGTTATTATCTTTGTAAAAACTTTAAACATTTTCCAGCATGCAAAATGCTTACTTGTGATTGGCCAAATAGACATGGAATAATCATTGTTTAAAGCTAAGGGAAGGAAATAGATAACCCTTCAAGAATAAGTAGATCATTTATAATTACATGCATCACATTTTTGGGCATAAATTTTGAGAATTGTGTACATTATTTGGCAACATTTAATCAGATTAAGAAGTGATATTGGATTCCTATATAAAGACAATGAACTTGTGATAGGCATCAGATTGATTTCTTTTTGTAAGAGACATCCAATCTTGCTTCTAAAACTGAATATGTTGCAGGACTAGGCACCCATGTAATAGATTGATCTTTTAATTCAATCATTATTAAACTTAATGATTTATTTACAATGAGCCCCTATGATTTCAAAAATAAAGTAGTACAAAAATGGGGTTTCACTCTCTAATATTTCTTATATGTAAGCAGATCATTTAAGAGTTTCAATACAAACAAACACAAAGTAATAAAATATTTTAACTTGAGAGCTTGATATTATGTTTAAAAAACTTTTATTGTAAATTAATTCAAATTGTAATTCAATATTTTGTGTATGCATGTGTGCAAGAAAATGAGAGGGGTAAATTAAGGGGAGAGTAAGAGAGGGACCTTAGAGTCAACCAACCATATCCTCTTTCAAGCTTTATTCAATGGGATTTTGCCTTGAAACACACTTATATGTGAAACTTGTTAATCTAATAGAAAAGTATGGTTATTTTATCTCCAATGTGACAATGAAATTACATAGCAATAAAAATCCATAAGGATAGCCATCCTGCAGTACATATTTGGCTATTTCTAGTGTAATAAGCTCCACAATACTTGTCCCTGACGATGCATTTTTCACCAAAAATTGTATTGAAATAAGGTAAAGATAAGATTGCAATTTAGTTAAAAATTAAAAAATGCTAGGCTTTAGATAGATTCTTTAATTCTAAACAAGAAAATGACAATTATATGTAATGAAAACAAATACTAAATTATGACAGAGAGGACTAAATCCATTCAACTATTATTAACAAAGAATATAACTTCACAATACATTTTATTACTATTCAAAATGATATAAACATAAATATTAACACAATGTATAGCCACTATGATCCCTAAACCACACTCATATTAACAATTCTTTGAAAGCAAAATTTCCCTACACATTAGTTTTTTTTACTATGATGCATTAGCATGGTCTTTAATGGATTTAAAAAGTTATTTTCATTCACTAGGGCTGTGAAAAAAGGGAATCCAAAAACATATGAAACCATGGAGCATTAATTAGCAAAGCAAATAGACTTTTATCATCAAACTTTGCAAACAAGGTATATCTAAGTGTTTAGCTTGCAGTCTACGACTAGTAGTATATGATAGCATCCCTGTAACAATATAACATTTGATTAACAATTTTACCATATTTTGATTTTCAAAATTTTATGGACAATCAACCCTTTAGGGCCCCATCATATGGCAATATGTTGTAGATTCTTCAACAATAGCCATAAATACTTAAATATTTTTCCATCTATTTATGGAATTATTTAGGTACTTATTTGAGGAAGTGTCTTGGAGATATCAATCCACACTTTGAAAGGGAACCTTATCAAGTAAGGCAAGTAATTTATATAATTATCCAAATGGCTAATGTGTAGTTTGAGTTTGATATCATAGTACCAGGGCAGTTTCAAAATTTGTCTTGAAAGACAGCTAAGACCTCAACTAGACAATGGCTTAGGGCTTGTGTTGAAGGTACTAGTTCACACTCTAAAAAAATAACATTGTTGAATTAAGGGAAAGTAGATGTGTGATAAAGTAGATCCTTGGGTAGGATATGGTTTGGGGTTTTAATCCTAGCCTATTCAATTTTCCTACACGTACTACTCTACTCTAAAGTTCTAACATAGAAAGAAAAATAGAGAGAAACAAACAAAGAGAAAGAGAGAGATAAATTATATTAAAATAATAAATGATGTAATTGCCTCTAAACTTATTTTACATCTCACTAGAGCTAATTTTCTAAGAGTATATTTTAATTGTCCATCATAAGTTTAGTTTCTAAGATAAAATTCCATTTACCTCCACCATCCAACTAACAATAGTTTTTATTCACAGTGTTCCAGGTAGCTGTTATTCTTTGTGAAAGGCTTGGCACTGAAGGTGATAGGCAATTCTATTTTAAATTTTCAAACCTTATCATACATCACTCCAATAAGAATTTTAGTATACACCATTAGGTCAAAATTTTATAATGCTAATATCTAGTCATGATGGGCCACAAACTAACTCTAGTGGATATGTTGCATTGGCATCCAATTGAATGAATGCCATATTTGTATTTTTTTAAAAAAATCAAAACCATCTACATTATCTTCATATATTATTGACTACTCGAAAGATTTTTTGGGTATAAACTACAAATCATATAAGTATAAAGCAAGGGTTGAAGTTAAGTACAAAGTTTAGTGTAAAAAATAAGGATGTTGAATCTAATTTCAATAACAAACATTTTTATATTAAGTGAAGGATTTAATATAATAATAAAATTCATTATAAGGTTACAATTACATGTTACAAGTGAAATGAAAATGAAGAGAAACCCTCTATCCCCTATTTACTACTTCCATGTAGATAGAATCTCAAACTCCATCAATAATAATAAAAAGTTGATTTTCCAATGCTTAAACATCTTTCATCAAATGATACATTACGATGTTTCATTTAATATCATTTCCTACGTAAAAAATAATAGCATATAATGTTGAATCAATTTAACATAGACTAGGTAAATCATCATTTACCAAAAGTAACAATATATAAAATTTGGTATGCTAATGGTTTGATGTAGTAAAACATAGAAGGTTAGGTTTTTATATTTAAAGATAATAAATAAAAACTAAGGTTGAAGGAGAGTCAATGTAATTTTTCACCATTAATATAATCCAAAAGGCCTTCAATTCTTTCCAAGAGTAACATGTTATTCATAAAAAATAAATAAATATTATTCCTCTAAGTTACACGGAATCTAATGTTGTCACAATAATCTTAGATAATAAAGGGGTTTAACTTGGTACTCATAATTTGATCCTTGGAATGGTAAATTATATGAAAAACATTGTGAAGTTTATAAATTTATTATATTCTTACTTCACCTAGTATATATTTAATTTTTAACTTTCATAAGTTATTGACTGTGATGGGAAAGGGAAGCTCACTCTCAGATTTAATCAACATATTTAGACATTGTTCCATAAATCAAACTAAAAGTAAGCACTAGATTTAAACATTTTATTTTAGCTCATAATACCACTAAGAGAAGTTGGGTAGTCAGGATTTCATTGCCCATGGTTTTATCTACATAGCTCTCCTCGATAGTCCTCTCTTTGGTTCATTCTCATTTTTAGATTCACCCTTCCCTTGTTGAGGGCTTGTTTCTTCCCTCCCAATATTAATAAATTAGTCTATTAATTTGAGGCTTCCCAAGACTCTGATCATAGCCACTAATTTTTTCAAAGGATTGTATAAGGGAAATGGGTGAAAACACTATTTCATCACTTTGTCGTTTAGAATCTCTTGTTGTGTCTGTCATAAGGGAGACAAAAATTTCTCAATTTATAATGACAACATTAAAAAAGACTTTAATATTTGTGGCCTCTATTATGTACCTTTGATTAATTAAATTATTTTACCTTCTATCTTATATACATATTTCTTTTAGGCTCTAATGCACGGCAAATACTCTTGATAAGGAATTTTTAGATGGTCTTACACATTGTGTTAAGGATCCCGCTATATTGATTGGACTTTAAAGATTACTTCGATGCACATTTTTCAAGTTATTAAGAATCAATTTATCCCCTCCTTAGCTTTGATTGTTACAAATTTGAATGGACAAGAGTAATAACTAATTTTGTTTTAGATTTAACCTTACCATGAGGCTTGCTTTTGGTATAAACATTTCTGCTATAGTTCCTATCTTTGATATAGTTTATAGTTTTTATTCCTACTTTGTTTCATCTATGTTATATTCTGATACACTATATGTAATATTTTTATGTTTCATTTTCTTTGGTATTTGTCCACTATAGATCTTTGAAGGTCCATATCTATTTTGATCTCTATGAATTCTAGGCAAGGTTGAATTAAAAAGTCATAAATTAAACTCCAACTACTAATTTCCATGTTTAAAACACTCTAAATTTCATCAGTAATTGAAAATACTAAAGTTATTATTAACTCTTTTTATTTATTGAGGGTGTTTTAAATAGATTCCTCTTTGGGAGAGTCTTTTGGAATCAGACTCCTCTTTAATTGCCATAAAAAAGGTTGAAAATTTAATTTTAGCCAACCCAACTCTGAGAGTCAAGGAAAGAGAACTAGAAATAAATATCTTAAGCACTATAGAATCCAAATACTTTGCTATTGATACAATGAAGCTTAATTATTGAAGTAAAATGCACATAATCCATCAAGAACATCAAATGTAATTGCAATTATGGAAGCTCTAGGGTAATATACCTATTCACAGATGGGACATGTATCACATATTTCCATCCATTCAATAATACATGTAAGATGATAATGGTTCTCACATTTTGTAATTATTTTTGTATTCTCCTCATCTTATTTCATCTAAGAACTAAATAAAATATTGAATATATAATTATTTTAAGAGTCTATTGATTCTAGATGAACTGCATTTTATGATGAGTTAATTTTGCATCTGTTGATTCCCTTGTGGTAACAATAAACTAATCATTACCAGAGAAAAAGAATGAAACAAATAATAAAAAATAATTGCATGACAAGTATACATCATACTGTGCTCAATACAAGTGGAACAAGATATGGAAAAAGTATGCAAACAATTACAAGAGATCCTTGTAGCTAAAACTAGTTTTCACATGCCACATTCTAGCAATAAATATGATGGTAACAGTGCCCCGATGGTTCCAAAATACAATTAATGAGTAAAATAAACTTCCCTAAACAATGGCTTAATCCTAGATGTGTTGATTTCCTTTAAAAAAATAATGGTAATCATTACCACAATAGATAAATGGAATAAATTGCTTTCAAATAAGTAATTGTGAAGTAAAATATAAAAGATAGTTCACTAGATACAATTGGAATATCAAATACCAAAAGTATGAAAATAATTACATGAGTTTTATGAAGCTAAAATTAGGATTCATATTGCCTATTCTAATCCCACACATGACTATATTGGTGATTTGAGGCCAAAATGCATCCAAAAAATACTTTGATGAATTTCTCAAGCATAATGGAAATGGCCAGATATAATTCAAAGCATAGCATTAATTAGCTGATAATGTTTGGCACATAAGCTATTTTCAAAAAATAGGCATCATAGGTTTGGAGCATGAAGTTTGACAAAGGAGATGATGTCCATAAAACCAAATCTTCCATAATTGCATTTTTAACCAATCCTACAAGTGACATGCTTTGCAGCAACACATGGTATATAACCTTTTTAATGTTAAAGTGTTAAGAGAAGACCAGAGTGTAATATTTGTATATGCCAAAATATAAAAAGTGGACTTTTCAATTTTAATTTAACCCCCCCTTGTTGAATTAGAGCCATATAATGTGGCTGGGAAACTGAACCATCCATTTTCATGTTCAAAATCAAATTTGATGTAGACCAATGAGTTAAAACATAAAATGTGAATAGTAGTTACATGAAATGTAAGGCTATTAGCATCATGAATTTCTCAACAAATGCACATCATAAAGAGAATGGAGAGAAATAAGGGAAACAACTAAACCTTAGAGGATTCTGATCCAAATTCTTAAGAAACATGAATAATAATAGAGCATGCACAATAACTAATAAATCAATATTTACTAAATATTGTTAAGTTTATGTATAAATTAACAAAAAAATACTCACCTTAGTTTCATTATTTAACTATATTGATGCTTAAATATTTTGTTAAGGTATAAACATAAATAATAATCTAGTAGGTCTATGCTTCAATTTATGTGCACTAATATAGTAATGCCAAACAAAACACAAGTGTTAATCCAAATGTTTGTTATCAACTCAAAAAGTAATTTAGCTTTCATGATTTATATACTATTATTGGGTTACCTATAATCTATATAACTTAAAATTAAGTGCACCATAACCTATTTTGGAAATCCATATAAGTTTTTGTAGGACATACAAAGTTATAATTAGAAAAATGCCTATTTTTATTGTTAACCTTAATGATAAATTTTATCACAAATATTTTTTTCTTTGACATGGGGAATTTTTTGGAATTTTAGAATTATAAAATAGAAAAATGTAATAAATTAGGATTAATTACACATTATACACATGTAGGACAAGCATCCTCCTCATCGACCAATAGAAAAATAGACTCACTGAACTACACTAAAGACCCAGGTATGTTATCTGCTAATCGACTCTTGTTTTTTATAATTTTGAAATTTTACAATGATGTCACATATTTTCCATGAGGTTCACTAGTGATAACTCTTAAGAGTTGAGATTATTCAACCTAAACAGGACCACTCTTATTCTATCTTTTTAATACTGTATCTTGTTCTATCTTACATGACTCTTTTCTGCATAATCAAGTGAGGAAATACAACTTAAGTGTATGATGAAATAAGGATTTCAAAACTATCTCAATAAAATGTTTATGAAGAGTTTTAAAGTGACACACCTTGCACAAAAGATGCATCATGTTATTCTAGTCTTGAAGTAAACTATAAAAAATGGTAGAATTGACCATTCATATGTCAAATATCTAATTGATTAAATAACATCAAATACAAGTTTTATCTAGAATGTGGGTTCATGCAGTTTACATCCATAAGAAAATAAAATAAAGATAAACTTCTAACTATATAAACCTAAAAATAATAAAATTATATTACACTCTTTAAGGAAGCAAATGAGAGAAGAGAAAGATGTGCCAGAGTTTGTGTGTGGATTTATTCTTTTACCATAGTAATGTTTCATATGAATTTTGTATTGGGTTATTTAAGAACATAATTTTTATTAATGTGTCTAGTAAAATGTATATAATTTTATTTTAAAGTATTACCGGGTTGCCTACATTAAGAGAAGGTTACCAAAACATGAACTTATCAATTGTTAAAAATGGAAATACAACAATTCATCTATGATATAATAGCTTCAATAATAAGGCCTTTCACTTGGTGTTTCTCTAAAAATATGTAAAATGGAACTTGTAACTCCTCTTTCCTATGTTCAAGTTTTAGGAATATATCTTATTTTTAAATAATTGATATTATCAAACTTTATCTATAATCTTAAACAAGTATCCTTCTTTAGATAGGCACTCTTCTTTTACAGAGATTTATATTAACTCGGTATATAGAAAAAAGATATAGACATGCCAAAAAAATACCTAACTAATATTTTAACTCTTATTGAAATATTTTACTCTAGTTTTGAATTAATACATTATCTGCAATGGAAGTAGACCAACAAATACTTGTTGGGTCATTAGCCTTATTTAATGCATCATAAAGTGGATAAGAAATTTATCGTAAAAGCTATAAATCTTTATGAAGCTAACTAAAATTCAGTCTTTGAAACATTTCCACCTTATTGATATCTTACAAGAATTCTTAAAAGTTGAGTTTGAATCTATCCATAAAACTTAACTTTAATGCACAACAAGATCCATGATTTACCAAGTTAATAAATCACTAAAATATAAATTTTAATGCACATATCCTAGATCATTGAAGGACATAACTATAACCCATATTACTGTAAATGAGAAAATGAAAAGAATAGTATCATAAATAGATGTCACATGCCCTAAAATGTCCTAAGTTTCTATAGTTTATACAAAATATGAAATGAAAAACAAAACAAGAAATGATTGACAATAGCCAAAAAAAAATGAGAGATGGAAGATAACATTGCCTATAATCTTAACACCTAATAGACACTTTCTATATTTATTTACCTTTCCTAATAGATTTAAGGAAAATACTATATTAGATATTCAAATATTTGTGCATGAATTTACAAATACATTTAAATAACATCAAAAAATCAAAAATATATTAGTTTAAGCAAGAATGCAATGGAAGTAGAAATCACTATACATTTATTATCTTTTCTACGAAGATGCTTGTGAAAGAATAGAAGAAATAAATATACTGACAAAAATGTAAACAAATATAAAAAGTGAAAATAGGAAGAGGGTTGAACCTATGAGTATACATGACCATGAGCTAATGGGTAACTCAAGGAAAATGAAAGAAAAATGGGTAAAATCCCAAAATATAATAACCCAACATAACTTCAAAGTACTAATAGCCTAGAGAGATGCACGTACAAGTTGTAGAAACATAATGTAATGAGTAAACTAGGCTAATATAAAAAAAAATTAAATGAGTAAAATATCAAAACATAAAAACCAAAGAAAACTTCAAAGTATAAATAACCTATATCGATAAACCTACAAGCATGCAAGACCATAGGCTAATGGATAAACCATAGAAATACAATATCATGTGTCATAGGTTAGTGAGTCAATTTTATCATGATATACAATTCATATAGGAGTTATCATGAGGTATCTTATTACTTTGTCTTTACCTTACCTCTTCAGCTCTAAGAAATAGGAATTTATTATTAGGCAATTTCCCACTAGTCAATATTAATGATGCAACCACTGAAACTCTGCTTTATAAAATTCCAAGCACATAATTTCTATGGCCTATATCATAGGTTAATTAAGTCAAAAAAATCAAAATTAACCTTCCATGATATGTTATATTGATATGTAACAATGTTAGCAAATCTTGATAGTACCAAAACATTTACATGTTAGAAAGTCAATATTCTGGAGCTATGTAGGATATAGGTAAAATACAAAGCATAGTGTCAAGGGAACTTAGGTATGAGTAAATGTGTACAGATACATAAACCATTTAGAAAAAAAATTTATAAACAAAAAAATATTCCTAGAAACCATGTGAGTTTTCCCCAAAACCCTTCAATTTTTTTCATTTTAAAGGCTTGCACTCTTCTCCTAAATTGTTGATGAAAAATAAATGTTTAGGCCTTTATTTTGAATCATTTTTTATTTTGAAAGGATATTTATATAGTGCATGAAATTTTTAAGGCTTGGAAGAGGTTTATAAAATGGATCAAGACCATTTCAAAAAAAGAAACCAAGATAAGACCTTAGTAAGTACATGCCCTGATGCCCTAATACAAAGTAGAAGACTCACTAGACAAGTAGATCAACTATGTGGAAGGCCTAATCAATGTTGGAATAAATGTGAATATCATGTTATTTTAGTAGGCCACCATTGGTACAAACAAAAAGAATAATTTATTGAAATAAATTTATACAATAAAGCTCCATCAACATAAGAGAAACTTCAACTGCATAGTCCAACTGAATTGGAAAATTAGAAGAGCAAACCTAACCAAAATTATATAAAATTGAAAAAGTCTAGATAAAATATTGTAAGAATAAAAATATTTACCAAAACAATTTTGTCAATCAGTGATTCCCACTCCCATATCATGAATGCCCATCCTAGCCTACCCTAGTCTGCCTTACCCTACCCTGCCATGTACTAGACAATTTTTTGTCAATAATTTAAAAAAATAAAAAAATAAAAAAGAAGCACAACCTCTATAATTATTACAAGATTTACAAAAAACATCTCAAACATATCAGAGAATATGTATCAAATATATTTGTTGAGAATCCCTTTTTAAGCGGATGAAAGAGGTGCTCCCATGCATAATGGCACCTATCTTTTGCTGCTCAAAGGAACTATCATTAGCCACATGGGGACTACACAATTCATTATTCCTACCTTTCCACCACTCTTCCCATCCATAAAAACCTACTACATGGTTTCCACAAAATACCTTATGGAAGAGTAGATGATTTTAAAGTTTTGAGAGATGTGAAACATACCATACACATGTTATTTTTCACATGAATAAAAAAATGGTAAATAATGTTTTTTATTTACAATGTTAAAAAAACATGTTATTTTATTTTCAAAAGTTTTAAATATTTTCCATCACATAAAACACTTACTTGCAATTGGCTAAATAGACATGGAATAATCATCATTTAAATCTTAGTGAATGCAATACATAGCCCTTTGGGATTAATAATGCAAATTAGCTCTATTGAAGAATTCATATCCTTTGCAAAACTGTAAAATCAAAATATTTTAAAAAAAATGGGTTGTGTTCATCGTTTAACTTATTCAACCCACCATGTCAATCTAAAAAGGTAGGGAACACAAATAATCTTATACAATTACATGTTAGCAATGAATTAAAATATTCATGGTGTATTTTCATTAATGTTAGCTATGTCAACCTTTTCCATTAGGGTTTTTGTTTTTGTATAAGTGTGAGGTTATTTTCTATTTATTTATGACTTTATTTTGATTTGTTAGCTTTATCTAGGTTTTTGCTACATGGTTATTTAACTTTTTCATTGATTTGAATATTTGTAATACAATTAGGATTATTTATACAAATGTTTTATTGACATAATCAAAGTAATAAATTTTAACATAGATTTAATACTATGAATGTATCCTAAAAGGTCATAATATTGGTGTGTGTGTGTGTGTGTGTGTGCGTGCGTGTGTGCATGCGTGCATGCGTGCATGGGAGTGTGTGTGTGTGTGTGCGTGTGTGCGTGCTTGCGTGCGTGCGTGCATGCGAGTGTGTGTGTGTGTGTGTGTGTGCGCGCGCGCGCGCGCGCGTGCGCGCGTGTGCATGTGCATGTGTGTGCACGTGAGACACATGGTGTGTATCCTATATTTGAATGTATACAATCTATTTAAGGTGGTGTGTGAAGACAACTTCAAATTAGGTGTGTTTCTAAATATGGATTGAATAAAATATTTATTTATCAATAGATAATCTAGTAGGAGGCTAGGCTATCAAGAAAGAGGACAATAAAGTAAAACAAGACCTAGGAACTCAACTCAAATAAATTCCTTAAGAAAATATTGTTCTGAGAAAATAAAATTATGGGTCAATAAGGAAAATATAATTAGATATTTAATTAAAAACTAGGAAATATTTTTAAAAATAACATAAATGTGCTAAGAATCAAAATTTTAAATTAAAAAAAAAAAAAAAAAAAAACCCCTTGGTCATATTTTGGATTGCATCAACTTTAAATTATGAGGAGACCATGTAAAATGTACCCATATTTTTAACATACTTTTAAATGGATTTCTCCTAACAAAATTCACAAATCAAACTTTAATGTTGTATGCATTTACAAGTATAATAAAATTTTGGAATTGAAAAAATAACATCAAGTAGATGCTCATAATTCTTATCTCATAGAATACATTTGGAATATTTTTTTAGGTTTCTTTGCCCAAGGTGCCATCTCCAAAAACTTCACTACCAATAATCACAATTTTAACAATTAAACTAGTAAAGTGTGAAAAAACAATATTAAATACAAAAGAACTAAGAAATCCTAGTATTTTAATTCAAAAATAGTGTAACACAATATATTAAACAATGGTGAGAAGTTTTAAACCACAAAAATCTCAACCCACATTCTCCTAATCACAATAAATTATGTGCTTATCAATCTCATTAACCGACATTTTGTCATCATAAACGTTAATTACATTGGTAAGCATTCTACTATGGTAGAAAGGGAGAGTAATTGAGTGAATTGCTCACAATTATGTAGGACCTTAAATTTGATGTCCATTTGATTTCCGTGAAAAAAAAATATTAAATTTTATATTCATTTAACCACCACTTACAAGTTTTTATTCTTTACTTAAAAATCTTATATCTTCACCATAAGATGGAGTTTAGAGCCCAATTATTTTTCTCCAAAAAAATATTTTAAATCCAACACAGTGATATAAATAGATTAATATAAGTTTTCACCAATCAATAAAAAAATTAACCAAAAGATAATAATAATATTACTAATTAATTTAATATATATAAAATCCAACATAAAAACCTTCATTTTGAAATCTCTTGTCTTATTTCAAACATATTCACTACTAGTATTAGATTTCACAAGAATAAATAAATTAAGAAAAATATTTAAATGTCTTTCACTAATGCTATTTATTTATAGGACACACTATAAAACGTTTCCATTGACTTTAACTGTTGGGATAAATTTCTTGATTTAGTGCCTGAATCATTTTCTAAATGTTAAGCCAAAAGAGCCCTTCAAATACTAGTGTTATTTTACAATATTGATTAACCAAATAATTATAAATAAAAGATCAAAATTGTATTGTTTTTTACAAATAACCTTTGAACTCAAACAATATTTTACAATTAGGAGAAATCAAATATTTGTAAACAAAAATTCAATTTTAATATTTTTAAATGAAATATAAATGCTTTCCCATAAAAAATGGATTATATTAAATTTTTATTGCAGTTAATAAAGTGTAAGAAACAACCAATGAGATGTAAAAGGATTGGTGAAATGGTTTGGTTATGCTTATCCCCATCCAAGTTCGAATCTCATAGGGTGTTCATAGATTGGTTGTGGCCATTTACTCGATGGCTTCAAATGTGATCAATTACTGGTCGTTTATAATGGTTTAATAGTTCTCTCATGGATTGGGCCCTTGATTTGTGCCCTATAACTAGTTGTATCTCCAATCAAAAGCTAGTACCAAAAAATAAATAAAAATAAAGCATAAGTAATTTATTTTTAAGAGTATCCACATTCCAATAGTGGATAATCCAAAGTTTCTTTCATGCATTGCATTTATCCTCTCCCAAAACTCATCTATGCTAATGTGATTTACACCAATATCTATAATATTTTCAACATTAGATTCTAATGTTGAGAGAGGTATCATGCCTTAAAATTGAGATTTCATGCTTTATTTATCTTTACTCAGAATCACCTTTTCTGGAGTAGAAGATGAAGACATAAACTTTTATAGGAAAATTTATAATTGAGAGATGTTTACACAACAACTCCTTATTTGAAAAACTTGAGAAAACTAAATAACTTAAAACTAAAATAAGTTATTTAAATGCACCAGAAGGCTATACTCACATGTTAATCCATGCAAATTGCTTCAGTGTTTTTCAATGCTAGCCATATAAATTTTTACTTTTTCATGACCAACCCTCTTGGATGCAACCATCCCTATTCAATCACCTTATAATGTTATTTGATAAAATTTCTCAACAAATGGAAATGAATTAATTTTTTTTTTAAATTCATTTTCAATTTTAAAATTTTGTCATTTGTTCCTGATTCGACCCACAACATAAAAAATCAATTACCAATTGATTTTGTAAAAAATTAAACCCCTTGAGCTAAACAAAAAAAATAGATTTTTCATTTCTAGGTGAAAATAATCTAAACACTGGCTTTTATTTTATGGAAATCAAAACCCCATAAAAATATTTTTTTATTTTATTTTAGCAACTCTAGTTTTCTTCATAGGAGGCAAATGACTTTGAATTTCACCATGCAACTAAGAATAAAAGGAAATTTGATTAGCAAATTTGATTTTAAAAATTCTCTCTTCCACTCTAGCATGGTCGTATAGCTTGTATTCTCACCATAAAACATTCAAAAATCATCCTTTTGTTTTTTACTACTAGTTATTACTAGTTATTTGGCCATAAGATTTTATTCAGGGTAAAGAAAACTTCAAAAACACATTTTTTCAATTTGCTTTGCTTTATGACATTTACAATGACTGTAAAATATATCCTAAAAAAACAATTTTATTGTCGCTCTTTCCTCTTTAATCCAAGTTGTACTGTTGGCATATATAGAAGAAACAAGAAAAAGAAGTAAATTTAGACAAAAACCTACACTTCCCCCTTCCCACATGGTTGTGTGACTTAGGTTTAACTATGAAATAATGTAAAAAAAATCTATTTTTTTAATTATTATGCAAAACTCTTCTTTGGAGGTGTAAGATGTTTCATGTTGTAGAGAAGGATGGAAAAAATGCAAATTTAAATACCTTTCTACTTAAATTTATTTCTTTCCCCCTCCACGTTCATATGACATCATTTAATTCTTCATTTTCTTTTTTAATCCTTCACGTGAGTTGTATGGTTGGCCATATAGCTAAGTTGGATGAATAAAACAAAAAATTGATCTTGCCTACTTGAGCTTCTCATAGATTTTGTCTCTCCAAAGGGGTGTATGTTTGGTTTGATTCCACTTTGACAAGCAAAAACAATAAAAATTTTATTTTCCACTCCTAAATGAACATCCTCCTCTTCACCTCTTAATTATAACATTTTTGGTTTGAACAGTAAACATCACAAATAAAAATTCAATAGGGGTTTCTATAATTTCATTTTGCTAAGTATTTTACAAAGCTTCAGTATACAAGTTGATGAAGCTTTTTAGGAGGGAAGAAGTTTTTGATTTAACATAACTCAAAAAAATAACATAATTTTCACAATTCAAGAAAAAATTAAAGGTCATTACATACAAGTTGAAAGAGTCTTGAATTTACTATGGTAATTTGTGTAAAATGGAAAAGGCAATTGCAATGTGGAAGTTTGCATTCACCCGACTCAGAGAAATATAATTTTGATTTGTATGATCTGTAGAAGTTCAATTTTAATTTGCATGGTTCAAAGAAATAAAATTTGAAATTTCATGTGATGGAGAAATGCAAAATGAATTTCCTATTTCCATGGAACCAAAAAACATATACGCAAATTACATGAAATGTAAAATTGAAAATGCAAATTGCACCTTGTGGAAAAATGAACTTACAAATTAAGTAAAATAGAAAAAAAAAATCAAATTACATGACTTGGAAAAATTTTGGAGCTTTTAGCACAAATTGGGGAAAACCAAAAAGTATTTGCATGACTTAAAAATAATGATTTGTTTTTGGAATTTGCATGAAAAAGCTAATGGATTTTTACAAGGGAGTTCAAAATCATTATTGCCTTGTTCATAAAAAGAAAAAATTTGGTTACCAATTATTTTGTCAATTAAGCAATTAATATCAATAATTTTCAACATTCACAATTTTTAAACCCAAAACATCAAAATTAGCAATTTAAAACACATGTTTTCATAAAATTTACATTTTTCAAAAACTATAACATATATATGTTCATTTCTAAGATATGATCACATTATATATACATGGTGTAGAAAACATTTAAATTTATATATTTCTTTGGATGTTATTAGTTGTGCATATTATATTAGACCTTGTTTGTCTATTTTGTGTGGCTATTGGCCCTTATGTGAAAATTTCTTAAGAATCTCTATGAGATCATTTTTTGGTACATGTAATACTTGAACATGTACATTACTTATGTCACTTGTTATTGTGCATGAGATATTTGTTTGTGTAACATTTGAACATGTCCATTGTATGCATCCCTTGGCTTTATTATTTGACATTGCATGAAATTGTGTGTGTGTGTGTGTGTGTGTGTGTGTTTTGATCTTGTTAAGTTTGATGCGTGTAATGATCCTATCATGCATAAACTATTGCATATGTTACATCTATTGAAATTATTACTATGATATATATATATATATATATATATATATATATATATATATATATATATTACACAAATGCTTTGAATGATACATATCTTAATATGATGAGATACCTTTTTATATATCCTATGATATTTAATGCTAACATCTTGATATAAATGATATAATTAACTTTTATTTTGAGATAAGTGACTTTTAGGATACATCCCTCGAATCAAAAAAGGGGAATTTTTAGTGAAATTTTTATATAGAGATGAGCTTCCATGAGCACAACTAATTTTTGGGTATAAAATTACAAAATTTTAAGTATCGGTAAAGATTATGGGGGAAAATGTCATGCTATGCATTCAAATTATAGGAATAAATTAAAAAACACACATTTTAGGTGTATATGCACACAAAATTGAAAAAAAAATTAAAAAATCACCATGTACATACAATTACAATATTTCACATTTATCACATGGGGGCATGATACAAAATCATACACACACTATACTATTTTTCAAATTCAAAGGGCATGATATTTATTCATGTCATACTTTCATTATTATTTGGTATCCATGACCATGGTAGGGTCATGGATGTTATCCATTCTATTTTGACCATCCATACAAGAATTAATGAATAAAATGATAATTAAATCTATATGTCATTTATAGTGGTTAATTCAGTTAAAGTGCATAATGCATACTCGAAGATTCAGTGCCCTCCAACATTATAACATGTGAATCCATTATGGATTCAATCTTGATTTGGTCTGAAGGTTACAAATCCCAACAACATAAATTGAGGTATTTACATCCCTCAATGGATTATATTTTCCAAACATGTTTTCTTCAAATTGGGGTGTGATCAGTCTCAACTACCATGAATCAACAAAGTAATAAATCTTCTCTAATGCTTCAAGGAAGTATCATCTTAAACAAAATTTACAAGAGAAGCATCGATTTCACATAAATATGTGTACTTATTCGTTGCTAGTTAAAATATTTTCAAATTTCAGTTATAATTATATTTTTAATTTCACATATGTACATTAACTACTTTTACATCATTTCAGGATTCACTATGGAACACCTTGCATGATTGGATCTTCCTCCCAAAGGCAAAGTGTGTACTACACACTCAAGTATATCTTTTATTTTATTTTAGTAATTTCATTTATATATAAAATTAGGAAGGGGGAGGTGAGAAATTATAGACACTTAAATTTGGTCATGAATATTTAATAATGTCATTTTTGGCCCACATTCACTTTACTTGACTCAAGCACAAAATTGGTTCTATTTCACCATCTCACTCAGTCTTAAGTACATGTATGGGTCCATCTTAAATAAATTTTTATTTTATAGCTACCAAAAAAAATTAAATTTATAAAAAAAACATCAAACATCAATACTAAGATTCCATATTCTTGATATTAAGAATCACCTTTACAAGTCAAAATCAACCTATGCAGTTCAGGATTCAGAGTCGATCGTGACCTTATGGGTCAATTTTTGTCTTTACCTAGCAATAGATATTTTTTAAATTTAAACCCTCTCTTACAATCTTGTTCATATTTTTAGGATAGGTAGATTTAGGTGTCATCCTTTTAGACTGTTATAAAGGCACATCTAAGCACTTAGTTTACCATTTGGTAATTACTAAGTAATTTCACTATTAAGGCATAATTAAACTATTACACACTAATCAAAACCTTCATATTATTTCCATATTTGATTGTATTCACTTGAATAGTCATTTGTCTAAGTCACAAGTCTATTCTATCAAAGTCAAACAAAAGCATTATTAAGTATTCAAGCCATCTCTAGATGCATACATGTAGAAAATAGATATTGTTTCCTAAAACACTCTTGGTGGGAAAAATGTGTGAGCTTGAATTCCTTCCTTGGAGTATTACATACGTAGGTAGTATTCAATCACTATGAAGGTTATTAGGGTCAGCGTAACACATTGAGTTCTATATTTTATTTTTACAAATTCTCAACTATTATAAACTATAATAGGGTTTAAACCTTGAAGATGTCATTTTCATGTCATCTACACATAACTAAAAGTAAAAATTATGCATACATGCATATTTAGAGTAGGTTCAAGTGACTTTACCATCGTATTCCTATTTTTATGTATATGTCAATATTGAACCACAGATGACAGTAACAACATTTGATTATCTATTTCTAATTGATTATGGCCCAAAATTGTGACAACTATTATTTTAGTGTCACACACATAATCAATATGAGTTGGTCATATCTAGTCATCTTTCAGTCGCACACAATCAACCTAATAATAAAAAATAAATTAAGTATTTTTTGTGTTTTTCATAATTATATTATTTCATTCATTCTCACTTTATCTATTTCAGTTCATTATTTTTATTATACTAATTAAAAATCATTTACAACACTTGCTTCCCTTCAGTTTATTTTATCTTAATTAGAGTTAATACACCAATTAATTATGAATTTAGATAAAACACACATCTACCCATATAACATAGAATTAAACCTAATAAGATGCAAACAATGAAATAATATTTAATTTCTAATTTAATTCCACAGTAATAATGGGCCAAAGCCATGGGTTTTAAAAGAATATTTTATTTCACTCTAAATATGGAACAATAGTCACATGAAGACAATGCAACATAGGTGTAGATATCAAGATGAATAGAACCCAAAATTATCAAGACAAACATAGAACTATCCCAAAAATGTATGCACACATTTGAAAGAATAGGGTCTTTGTTGGAATCATGTGGTTTTTATTATAAAATAACATATAGGAAAAATAATAGTTTAACAAGACTATTTGTCAAATCCATGGATTGAAAACCCATCTATATTAATTAAATTCTATCTAAATCTCTAGGAGTTTGATCTTCTTCCCCAAAACCCTGAAACTTTGATAGCACAACTTAACTCAAGAAAATAGATATGGAAAATATCTATTGTGGTAGGTATGAAGAATTATCAAGGTTTTTAAGGACTAATAATTATTCCTCTTGATAGTTCATGATATTGTGAACAACAAACCAAGTATAATGCATGTCAATTAGGAAATCTTAATGATAGCATAGTGTCTACACTATTTAAATGTCAACACTACAATGAATGCTTGATTTATTGTAAAATATAGTAGTAATTATGACCCTTGAATCTTTTTTCTAAATGTTTGAATTGATTTCTTTAATACATTTATTATATTTTTGAGATACACTAATGCAGTTGTGTATTTATGGACTTATCAAATTTAAATTATTACATTATTGATGCATAAGTCAACACACAATTAGCAAAAACACTAACAAGTGGGAACTCTTAATCCATGAAAAACCCATAACAATGGTTAGAATTTCCCATCTACAAAACTATACATCATATCTCTTAAAGGACTTAAAACCATACATTATATATTTTTAAAAAAAACTTTTAAAATTCTATAAACACAAGAGAAGATAAAACATACCAATAAAAACATAAAATAACACAAAAATGTCGTAAATAATACGATTATACAATTAATAAATATCTCGTTCGCAACAAATTTTGATGTCTACATTCTAATGTATCTATAAGAAACCAAGAAAATCCTTTAAAGAGAATATAGACCAAGAAAACTTATTTTAGATCTAGAATCATTGCTTTTTCTCAAGGCAATGTTGACTCGTTCCATTATCCCATTTGTCTGCCTGCCATTAACCTAGTTATGTTCTCCCATTTTTATGTTCTCCATTGACTCTTTCTAGTGTTCCATTTCTCCGCTCAGCAACCGACTTTTCTTTTGTCATTTCCATCATCTAACAATTTATTAGATTGGTTCCAAATAAAAGTTTATTTAATATAATGTTTTTCTAAAATAGTTATTTAAATGTAGTATTTTTATTTATTTAATAGTTTTAATGGCAGACGCAATGCCTATGCATCCGAAGTCATGGAAAATGTAGTCAGGGAAAAATTGCACTAAACTGCTATTTTGCTTCGTTTTATTTCTCCTCATGCTAAATCATATTTGCACGTGGAAAGTTTTAGATGTATGGAATGGAATCAAATCTAATGACATCTTTTTAATCCATTAATAATAATAATAATAATATAGTTTTTAAGGTCCACAATGCCAATTAATGCCTTGGTTATGGTCTACAAGGCATCTCTAGCATATGGGACCACCTCGTACTCCCATTGTGGGCAGGCACCTTACTGTGTATTTAGAGACGTTGAATCATATTTGCACGTTCAATGTTTTAGATGCATGGAATGGAATCAATTCTAATGACATCTTTTTAAACAATTAAAATTGACTTTGGGGATGTTGAATCATATTTGCATGTGAAAAGTCTTAGATACATGGAATGGAACCAAATCTAATGACATCTATTTAATCGATTAAAATTGACATTAAAGATGTTAATAGATTTAAAATTTCCATTTTAAGTTTTTTAATCAATTTCAAATTCATATTATTTTTTAAAGTTTATTTTTAATTTTTTATTAAAATTTTACTTTTACATGATTTAGGTATATTGAATGTTTCTTTCACTTAGTGTTAAGGATTGAGGCGTATTCGTTTCACAAAATTCATCAAGGGCATGATCTTGAATCATATTTATATAATTTTGGTTGTAGGAAGGGTGTGCACATTGTGAACAATAGTTTCGAAACGTTACCCTAGGACTTCCAAATGTGCAGACTTGTGCATCTCTTTTTGTGTCTAGACCTGTTGATAGTTGTATTGATGCTCCAACTTCACTCACAACTCTTTTTCATGGTGCTTCTAGTGTGGCAGGTCTAGCATGTGATACCAATGGGATTTCAAAGGACAAATCTTTTGTCAAAGTGTTCTCTTAGGTAGAGAAGATTGGGAAAACCATAAGCAAACCTTTTGACACATCAAAGGATACTTCAGTAGTGTCCTTTGAGAATGAGTCTCTTGAGGAGGTATTTTAAAATGAAGTTTGGTTCGCAGTTAGAGGTTTAATGTATAGATTTAACTAGTTTTGGCCTAATGTTTCTGATCTTCATTAGTGGGTCTTGAATTTATGGTAGCCATTAATGGAGGATAGCTTGAAACTATGCCCTTGTGCTAGAGGTTTTTTATTGTGGTTTTTTATAGTATTACAAACTGTAACAAGGTTTTCAAGGCCAAATCTAGGAGATTTGATAAAAAAAATCCCCTTCTTAAACTCTTGGTTCCTTGCTTTCAATCATCTTCTCAAAAACATTTCATTCAGGATTATTTGGGTTCATCTGCCTTATCTTCTCTTTCATTTTTGGGTTGAATTATGCCTTTCGACCATTGGTGAATCCTTGGGAAACTTGTTGGACATTGATGCTTCTAATTGTAATTTTTTTCCGCACCACTTTTTTCAGATTCTTATTTGTTTGGATTTTTATCAAAAACTCGCAGTAGTCATTTAATTGAGGGTCAAAGAATGGTGTTGGTCTCAAACCCTAGATTATGAGTGTTGCCCTTTAGGTGTTGTAGATGCTTCAATATTATACATTTAGATGCATCTTTCTTTAGAACCAAGAGTAAAGTGGATTCTTTTTAGTGGAGGGATGCAAGTGTTGATCATCTTACTATTTTTATGAAAAGGTTTCCTACTAAGCTAGTAAGAGAAGTTACACAAATTAATCGCATGGTGGAGACTAAAGCTTTTACTACTCAAGCTATGACATTGTCAATGACTTCTAAGGATCAATTTTTTGAGGCTGATAGGATAATGTGGTCTTTTAATGTGGTTTTAACTAGTGGGATCGTGGCCTCTGGAGGTCCACTAGTGGAATTGTGTAGACCTTCTGGTGTGGATTCATCAAATTCATGTAATCTAGAAGGTTAGAATGTAGTGTAGTGTACAAAAAAGGGATGCTACATACCTACTTCGTCCTCCATAATTCTTCTCTCTTATAACAGAGAGGGCAAGAGAAGGATTAGTTTCACTCGATAGTTTCGTTATGTTGTTTTTTTGGACTATTTTGTGTTTGCCTTGACACTGTTAGTCTCACTATAACGGTTTAGAATTAATTTAACTAGGTTTTAGCTTTTATATTTCCTCATAAGTTTTCATTGGGACAAATAAAAAAATATTTTGATTGAATCTCTATTTTGAAAGAGAGACCTTTTAACCCTCATATATATAAAAGTTTGTAGTATTTTAATTTTTATAAAAAGACATATATATATATATATATATATATATATATATATATATATATATATATATATATATATATATATATATATATATATATATATATACTAAAAACTTTTATATACTTAAATGACTGAGTGATAGAAAAGAGGAATTTTTACCCATCGAATAGAGTCTGAAACCAAAAGAAAAAATCAGGTCCTCCTTGACATTGATAATTGACATTGCTATTTTCTTTCTTTTACTTTATTTTATTATCAGACCATGTCAATCGAGGCTTTTATGGTCCTCCTTCCTTTATGTGTTCTATTTATATCGCACTCTACCTTTCTTCACTTTGTTACGAGTCTAGTTACGTCTCTGCCGAAATAGCAATGGATTCAGTGAACTATGCTCCCATGGGAGCAGTTATGAATGATGCTGCAGGTCGCTTGCACCGTTACAAGCAAGACTGGCTCAACGGATTTACTGCTGGGTTTAGGTAATTGCGATCAGCTTGATTGCATTCTTTGATGTCACCGTCTAACAATTTCGTTAAGTTGTCTCATCACACCATGCAATGCAATCTTGTGAGCAGGATATTAAACCCCACGGCATATGTGTTCTTTGCATTGGTGGCTCCTGTAATTGCATTTGGGGAACAACTTGATACAGAAACTGGTAAACCAAATCATGTCTAGGATAAAACTTGAATTAATGTTGTGTTCAGCCTCAGAATATAATAGGTGAATCCTGCAACTTCAGATGGGCTGTTGAGTGCTACGCACACACTTGCGTCTACTGCAATATGTGGAATCATTCACTCATTAATTGGGGGTCAGCCGCTGGTCAACCAGGGAGTAGCCGAGCCAACAGTCCTTATGTATACTTATTTGTACGATTTTGCCAAGGATAAAGATGATTTGGGTTCCACTCATTTCGTAGTATGGACAGCCTGGTGAGAATGTAACAGTGAAGATAAGATCTCTTACGTTGTAGTTAAACAGAACTTTGACGTAATGAATAAAATCTGTGTCTGTTTTTATTTACAGGATCTGTACGTGGACGTCTATTCTCTTGGTTAGTATGGCGGTATTTGCGCTTTGTTCTCTAACTAAGAAATTGACACGAGTGGCAGAGGAGTTGTTAGGAGTTCTTCTGGCTTTGATGTTCATGAAAGAAGCAATCAAGGTGAAGAAGCTTCATACAAATCTATACAAGTAATAAGTGACTCGATTTCTAATTTGTGGCCGGTTGTTTCGTACATGGAATTGTTGGGGAATTTCGCATACCTGAGAAGCAAAAGCGTATGGACATTGATATTGAAAAGCTACCATTTTCATGGCGATCAACCAACGGGATGTTTGAAGTGATATTGGCAGCAGGGCTTCTCGTCACGGCTCTTAAAATTGGAAAGGCCAGATCTTGGCGCTATGGCACAGGTTTGTAAATGGAATTTCATTGTCAAATTGAAATATTCCTAAAATTATACCGCCTTCAAGACTCAGAATGTCTAATATCTTTGATAGGATGGATGCGAGGAATAGTTGCAGATTGTGGAGTTTCTGCAATGTTGCTTTTCTGGACTGGAATTTCTTACATACCCACAAAAGAATATCCTGAAGGTTTTCCAAGGCGTCTCTTCAGCCCCGTTGCCTGGGATGATAGGGTTTCACGAAACTGGACAGTCATCAGGGTACACACTACACACACACATACCTCACTAGTAAAGCTTCAGTAGCGTTATACTCAATCTCCTATGTTAAACAGGATATGTCCCAAGTACCTCGTATACACATTCTCAGTGCAATTATACCAGCGGTTTTGTTTGCTTGCTTATTCTTCTTCGAGCACAACGTTGCTGCAAAGATGGCGCAGCAAAGGCAGTACAATTTGAAGAACCCACCTTCCTATCATTACGATTTTATGGTTTTAGGATTCATGGTACTCTCACCGTGCAACTGTAATTGATAACCCTTGATGATTTCTTGAGTAAAAGCATGCATTAAAGCCAATATGACAAATTTACTTGTTGAATGTTATTGGAATCAGGTTCTTATATGTGTTCTCCTTGGGCTTCCTCCATCATACGGAGTGTTGCCACAATCTCCCATGCATACCATAAGTCTTGCAACATTGAACCACTTGGTATGTACATATATGCTTCAATTTCTGTTAGATTTGTACAAGTCTTATGTGCTCCATGATAGTAGAGTACTAATATATTTCTTCTCGTTATGTAGATATTGTGGAAGAAAATGTTGGAAACTGCAAACTTGTTGAAAAGTGATGCTGAAGTGCAGTTCACTCAGTTCTTTTTTTAGACTATTAGTGTAAATTTAGTTTGCATGAACATTTTTTATGGAGCTAAATTTAGACAGTTAGTGAATTTTTAGTTAATATTTTTATAGAAAAAATAAAGTTTTAGAAAGGCTAGAGTTAGTTTTAGTTGATATTATATGCAAATTATTATTTAGATAAATTGAAAATATTTTATTTAATAATTAGAAAAACATATTCACATGAAATTATATTAATACATTGTAATTGATATTTATTTTCAAGGAGAAGGAGAATGATTCCAATAATTTAAAGAAAGTATTTTTTATTTTTACAATTCTTATTTCTTGTATTATGAATATTGCATATATTTGGCTGTGATTTAATTTTATTTAAAATTCTACATTTGGTATCAGAGCAAGTATTTTTCTTTTGGGTTAAAGATTTAGTAGTTAGAATTTTGCCAAAAATTTATCATGTCAAATTCTAACTCCTTGCCCATTCCAAAATTTGATGGAAATGAGTATGATTATTGGTGTATCAAAATGATGACCTTTTTCATAGGAAAAGATTTGTGGGAGATTGTTGAATTGGGTTATGCAGAGCCAGCTAATTGGAATGCTCTCACAGTGAATGATAAAACAACTAAGGAGGCTAAGAAGAAGAATGCAGGAGCAAAGAAAACAAAGGATGCTTGGAAAGACTCTAAAATAAGCTTACCAAGGTAGTGATCAAGTCAAAGTTGTCAAGTTATAGATATTGAAGAGAGAATTCAAGAATTTGAAGATGGAAGAAGCTGAAAGTGTGAGTACCTATTGTGTCAGAGTAAAATATGTGGTCAATAAGATGGCTACACTTGGTGAAATTGTTAACAATGAGGTTGTGATCAAAAAGGTGTTGAGGACTCTCACACCAATGTGGAACCATGTCGCCATAATCATAGAAATCAAGAATTTTTCTACCCTTCAATTTGATCATCTAGCTGGATCTTTGATGTCTCATGAAGAAAGATTGAGAGATTCATTTGGGAAAAGTGATGAGAAAGCTTTTTTTTCCAAATTACAAATCATAAATAATGAAGATGCCAATAGCAGCATCAAAATTAATCAAGGCCACGGTAGAGCTCAAAATCAGAATTACTCAAGAGGAAATAGAGGCAGAGGTGGTTTCCAAGGAAGAGGTGGTTTCAAAGGAAGAGGTAGACGTTGATTTGATAAAATAAATATTCAGTGTTATCATTGTAACAGGTGTGGCCACTTTAATTATGAGTGTAGATTAAAATAAGGTAATAATGATAAAAGCATTCATTATGCTCAAGAAGGTGATGAGAATCCTCCAGATAATTTATTTTTATCTTATGACAAAGCTGAAAATGTTTATAAAGATGTTTGGTATTTAGATTTGGGATGTTCTAACCACATGTCAGGGAATGAAAAACTTTTTTCTATAATGCATGAAAGTTTTAAATCCAAGATCAAGCTTGGTGATGACAAATCATTGGAGGTTGCTACAAAATGAGCTATGGAAGTCCATACAAAAGAAGGTATGAAGAGTGTTAAAGACATTTATTACACTCCAAAGTTAAAGCATAATTTGTTGAGTGTTGGACAATTATGTGAGAAGAATTATAAAGTTGTATTTGAAAATAAAAAATGTATAATTTATGATAAGAATCAAGGAAATAGGGTGGTAACAGTTGTGACTATGACAAAGAATAGGATGTTCCCATTGAAGTTTAGTGAACATAAGAGGAACCTTGTCAATATGGCATATGAGGATACAATTTGGTTGTGGCATCTCAGGTATGGGTATTTAAATTTTCATAGTTTGAAAATTCTAACATCAAAAGTATTGGTTTCTAGTTTGCCTAAGGTTGAAGGGCACAAGGAAGTTTGTGAAGGATGTGCTAAAGGAAAACATGCAAGAGAGAAATTTCCAAAAGGTAATGCATGGAAGGCTCATTATCCACTCCAGTTAGTTCATTTAGACATTTGTGGTCCTATGAAGACAAAGAGTTTGGTTACATCATCATATTTCATTAGTTTTATTGATGATTACTCATGACAGTGTTGGGTTTATTTTTTAAAGACCAAAGGTGAAGCTCTTGAGACATTCAAGAGGTTTAGAGCCCTTGTAAAAAATAACAAAGGGTGCAAAATCAAATGCTTAAGGACTAATCATAGAGGAGAATTTTGTTCAAAAGACTTTCAAGGTTATTGTGATATGCATGGCATTAGAAGACAATTCACCACTGCATACAAACCTCAATAAAATGGTGTAGCTGAAAGGAAGAATCATACAGTGGTGGAGATGACACGATGCATGCTACAAACAAAGGCATTAAGCAATTCTTTTTGGGGAGATGTAGTCGCTACAGTAGTATATATTCTCAATCGGAGTCCCACTAGTGCGCTTGACAGGATGACTCCATATGAAGCATGGTATGAGAAAAAGCCAAATGTTAATTATTTCAATGTTTTTGGTTGCTTAGCCTATGTTCATGTTCCTGATCAAAAGGGGCAAAAGTTAGATCCCAAAAGTGAGTCATGTATTTTTATTGGACATAGTGAGGAAAGTAAGGCTTACAAGTTATATAATCCTCTCAATAATAGGCTTATTGTGTCAAGAGATGTGATTTTTGATGAAGGGGGAGTTTATGGTCATCAAAAAGGCCATATAGAGAGTTCAAAATCTATTTTAAATGAGGTTATTATGGACGATATTGATCATGGGCAGCCCACTAATATTTTTGTTCGAAGTGCTACAAATCCACCAAGTAACCCATCATCTAGTTGTTCAATTCCAAGTACAAGTCCAAATTCAAGTCCTAGTTCTACAAGGAAGCAAAGAAGATTGAGTGGCATTTATCAAAGGAGTTCAAGTCATGCACATGAAAAAAATTCAAGAGGTGAGACACTGAAGTTTTTTTTACTTACCAAGGTTGATTTGGAACCATCATGTTTTGAAGATGTACATAATAATGAAGTTTGGATACAAGCAATGCAAGAAAAGATGGATTTTATTCATAGGAATGACACTTGGGAGCTTACAAAGCTTCCACATGACAAGAAGAAGATTGGCACGAAATGGGTCTGCAAGACTAAGTGCAATAGTGAAGGAAGTGTTGAAAGGCATAAGGTGAGATTAGTTGCTAAAGGCTTCACACAGAAGTATGGCATTGATTATGAAGAGACATTTGCACCAGTAGCAAGACAAGAGACCATTAGGATGTTGATTTCATTAAGAGCTCAAAAGAATTGGAGCATCCATCATATGGATGTGAAAAGTGCCTTCTTGAATGGGTACTTAGAAGAAGAAGTATATGTGAAACAACCACAAGGTTTTGAAGTGAAAGGAAAATAAAATCATGTCTACAAGTTAAATAAGGCTTTGTATGGCCTCAAACAAGTACCAAGAGCATGGTATGCTAGGATTGATGGATATTTTAAAAAGAATGGCTTTAAGAGAAGTAAGAGTGAAACTACCCTTTCCTAAAAATATGAAGGTAATGATATTCTAATTTTAAGTTTGTATGTTGATGACTTGTTGTATATGGGTAGCAGTTCTATGATGAATGATAAATTCAAAGTTTCCATGATGAATGAATTTGAGATGAAAGATTTAGGCCTCATGAAATATTTTTTAGGAATGGAGGTTAATCAAAGAGAGAATAAAATTTTTATTTGTCAAACAATGTATGCTTTAGATATGTTGAAGAAATTTGATATGGTTGATTGTAAACCAATCTCCACTCCATTTACTCATGGAGTTGTTTTTTGTAGAGATGATGGTGTTGAAAGAGTTGATGAGACAGCCTATAGAAGTATTGTTAGAAGCTTAATATTTGTAACTCATAAAAGACTTGATATTGCTTATTCAGTTTCACTTGTTTCAAAGTACATGGTAGAGCCATCAGAAATACATATGAAGGTAGCCAAGAGAATTTTGAGGTATGTGAAAGGCACTCTAGATTTTGGTATTCATTACTACACTTCTAAAAGGTTCAATCTTGTTGGTTTTAGTGATTCTGATTGGGGAGGTAGTTTGGATGACCAAAAGTCAACATCTACGAATTGTTTTTATTTTGGTTCTAGTTTGATTATTTGGAGCTCAAAGAAGCAAAGTATAGTTGTCATTTCTTCTACAGAAATAGAGTATGCTGCAGTCACTTTAGCAAGTACATAAGCATTATGGCTTCGAAAACTTCTTGAATAAATTGGAGAGATTCAAGTTCAGCTCATAGTGATTTTTTGTGATAGCATTAGTGTTATTAACTTAGCCAAGAATCCAATCCATCATAGTAAGACAAAACATTTTGATTTAAAACGTCATTTTATCTAAGATTTAGTGCAAAAGAAGGTAGTAGAATTGAGATACATCAACACTAAAGAAAAGTTAACAGATATCTTCACTAAGGCAGTTGTAAAGGATCAATTTTTGAAACTCAGAGATAAAATTGTGAGCCCTCTCAGCATCAAGGGAGGGTATGTTGAAAAGTGATGCTGAAGTGTAGTTCACTCAATTTGATTTTAAGACTATTAGTGTAAATTTAGTTTGCATGAACAATTTTTGTGGAGCTAAATTTAGACAGTTAGTTAAGTTTTAGTTAATATTTCTATAGAAAAAATAAAGCCTTAGAAAGGCTAGATTTAGTTTTAGTTGATATTACATGAAAATTATTATTTAGATAAATTTAAAATATTTTATTTAATAATTAGAAAAGCATGTTCACATGCAATTCTATTAATACATTGTAATTGATATTTATTTTCAAGGAGAATGAGAATGATTCCAATAATTTGAAGAAGTATTTTTTATTTCTGCAATACTTATTTCTTCTATATTATGAATATTGCATATATTTGGCTGTGATTTAATTTTATTTAAAATTCTACATCAAAACTCAAGCATTACAAATAATGATATAGTGAAAGAGATATACGATAAGATGCAAGGAGTTTTTGTAAACATAGATCTTACTATCTCGCCACAAACCACCTTGAGCTCAGACACTGCAAAAATCATCTTCAAAACTCATCCTTTTAAGTGGAAGCAGATAAACTTAATTATCCTTTCCTAATGATACGTTCCCTTCTTGTTGCAGGCGTTAAATGATATTAGAGAACTATTGAATTTAAAAGAATTAAAAGACCTACAAATTTCCCCAGTAAATAACAATACTAACGGGGGAAGCCTCGATGCAAAACTTCCCAGATATAAATGGATACATCTTTGACCCAAAGAAGCACATCGGTCTCTTACTCCCTGTCCACGTTAATGAACAATGACTCACAAACCTCCTACAATCACTATTAATAGGTAGTTATGTGTTGTTAATGCCAATCCTAAGAAAAATACCACTTTCAGTTCTATGGGGATATTTTGCATATTTGGTGATAGAAAGTTTCCCTGGCAATCAATTTTAGGAAAGGATACTTCTCATCTTTATTTCTCCCAGTAGAAGATACAAGTAATTTACCTGAAAACCACTATAACATCAGTGTATTAAAGTAATTTTATTTTATCTCGACGATCTATGCTACTAATGATAATGGTTTAAATTTTGGTATTGTTTTCCAGAGTGTTGAAAGATGCTCATGCTTCATATGTGTAAAAAGTCTCTTTTCATAAAATCACCATGTTTACAGTATTCCAATTGGCATATTTGATGATATGCTTTGGGGTGACATGGATACGGGTGAATAGCGGCTGTAATTTACGTATATTGTTTTATAACATCTAAATTGAGAAGAAAACTTGATGATAGAGGTGAGAAATGCATATTCATTGGCTATAGTGAAGAATCAAAGGCTTATAAGTTGTATAACCCCATTTCAAAGAAAGTGATTATTAGTAGAGATGTTGAATTTAAGGAAGAAGAAGCATGGGATGGTAGCACCATCATAATTGGAGCACCAATTCCACAAAATGAAGAAGAATCTAAAGAACAAAATTTGCAAGGTGATCAATCCTCTCCACAAGCAAGAACAAGCACTCCAATAAGAACACCTAGGAGCTTAGTACACGGTGAATCATCTGGTGATGCATGTCATCCTACTCCAAATTCACAAGTGATGAATCAGATCTAACTCTTGCCACTTTAAGATCAAGATTTAAAGGTAAGAAAATGAGAAACTTGAATGAGATTTATAATCAAGAAGAAGAGAAGTTAGATTTGTGTTCAAATTTTGCTCTTTTCTCTCATGATCCTATGTATTATGAAGAAGTAGTTAATGAAGAACATTGGATAAAAGCAATGGATGAAGAGATGAATGCCATTGAAATAAATCAAACATGGGATCTAACTAATCTACCTAAAGGTAAGGATTGCATAGGAGTCAAATGGATTTATAAGATCAAATTTGATGCAGAAGGAAATGTTGAAAAGCACAAGTCAAGGTTAATAGAAAAAGGTTTTGCACAAGAACATGGAACTGATTATAATAAAACATTTGCTCCAATTGCTAGACTTGATACTATTAGAATGGTTTTAGCAATAGTTGCTCAAAATAACTGGAATGTATATCAAATGAATGTCAAATCAGCTTTCTTGAATGGTTTCCTAGATGAAGAAGTGTATGTAAAATAGCCACCAGGTTATGAAGTGCAAGGACATGAAGAAAAAGTCTACATATTGAAGAAGGCCCTTTATGGTCTCAAACAAGCACCAAGAACATGGTATAGCAGGATTGATACATACATAACAAACAATGGATTCAGCAGAACCAATAGTGAGCTTACATTGTACATAAAAATCAACAAAGAAGGGCAGATTTTGAATGTGTGTTTGTATGTGGATGATTTGATTTTCACTAGAAATTTGTCTGTAGACACATTTAAATCAGCAATGAAGAAAGAATATGAAATGATTTAATTGGGTTTTATTGGCTGAAAACAATCTCTTAAAGGCGTCGGATATATTTTTTTTTAATAAAAATTTAAAAATTCCATAAAACCCAATGAAAATGAAAATTATTGGTTGAATGCTTGTAAAGTTAGTGGAACTGATTTTAATGAAGGTATATCACAAATTAATGTTGGATTGTTACATTAGGTTTGAAGAAGATTGAGCATTATTAATATATAATTTTAAAATTTTATAAAAAAATATTTTTATTATGTCAACAAATTTTTATTAATGATTTTAATATATAGATGATGTTCAATTAGTAAAGTATTTAGTTATTGTAATTATACATTTCAGATTTTTTTTTCCTTTAAGAAATATACATTAATAAAATATTTATTTTATTTTATGCATTTCATTAAGTTCATTGATTCAATATTTATATAAAAGACATAATTGTTATTAAAATTATGTCACAAATTAAGATTAGGATGTCATATTGAGCTTGGGAATGTTTGAGGCTTATTAACTAAAACTTGGAAAATTACATAAGAGTTTATTTGCATTGTTTTGAGTGCTTGCATTTTCTTTTGAGGTTTTACCAAAGAAATATTTTGGGGTTTTGATTATTTGATATAGTTGACTATTTTTCCTTCACAATTTCAATTGATGTTTTGGATTTTGAGTCATTTTTTGTTTGTGAAGAATGAATTTTTGTTGTTTATTCTTTTGTAAAAATCTTTTTTGTAAAGTAATATGTTGTGCAGTGTAGTGCTGAGTATTTTTAGATATAACTGTGTATATTGTTTTTGGATTTACATTTCAGATCACACTCAATGATCCATAATCAAGTAGATAATAGAATCATTATTATTTTATTCTCTTCCAAATGATGGATCATTGAATGTGATCCGAATTGTTGATCCAAAAATACTCTACACAATTGTTCTAGAAGCACTCACCACTATTTGACATGGAACTTGGAAATGCTTTTTATCTTAAAGATGTTGTCATTTATATTATCTTTCTCTTTTCTTGAAATATATAGTTATTTTTAAGACATTATATTTTGTGGTTTACACTGTCTTTGTCATTTTTCAAATAATCGATTATGAAAAAATTTCCCATTGATATGAATTTTCATTCATGTAATGTTGATTAACACATGTTAAAAGTGTAATTGTAAAAATCATGTTTCCTTTTTAGCACAATTAATATTAATAATATTTTACAATGAATAAATACTATCCTATCATGTTTGGCTTTGAAGATTTTAAATGTTTTATTTGCATTACTTTGAATTCCTTTGTGCCTCTATTGAAACTTGTTCTGAAGCAAGATTGTATTGTTCTAGTTATGTGGAAGATTTTAATATATGTTTTTTTTATTATTTTTTTTATGTTTTTTTTTGTTACATTTAACTAGATTTTATATTTGGGATATTGTGCATGAATTGTTCATTTACATATTCTTTGTGGTTATTTGTTTTAGAAGCTTTTTTGCTAAAATAATAATATATATTCTTTGAGAGTACATTCTTACCATTAATTTTATTAATGATGTATCAGAGATGATAATTTGAAACACATTAGATCAAAAATAAATATATATAATTTTCACCTACAAAATCAACTCTCATTCTTATAGATTATGAAAACATAAACATTTTTATAAATTTATATTAAATTTTTATATTAAAGATTATGATTCAATACATGAAATTTTAATTCAATTAAATTTTAAAGAAAAAAATCTTAATAAATTATTTGATTCTACTAATTGTTTTGTTTTTGAGCTTACTAGTTAAATATGTCAAGTACCTCTTTTTCTTTTTCTTTTTTTTGCAAAAATTTATAGAAAAATAGATTATTGAGGTTTGTAATGTGTTTACCATTTACTAAAATTATATATTATGGAAACATTTTCACATTTGAATGCAATTCCATTGATGTATCTATTTTCAATTTTTATTTTTGTTTTCTTTTAAGAAAATGGTCAAGGTGGTATTTGGTTGAAGTTCAGGGCTATGTGCATAAATCATTAATATATTCTCTATATTCTCTAAAGTTGTACATTTTGGAAGGTGTTTTTTAATCATGAAGATGGATTTATATTTATTGAGCATTTTGTTAATATATGATTTTTTCATATTTTTATTATAAAATGTGTTAGTTGAATATTTGGAAAATTGATGCAATTGATACTAATGAAGGCATACTACCCACCCCTTCCTCTCCACCCCAAAAAAAAAAAAAAAAAAAAAAAAGTTTAATTGTTTATTGAAATATATTTTAGTGTCTCTAAAATAAAAGTTATAAGTTCAAATAGAATTTGTAAGCTTCTTTGATATATAATACATTATTTAAGAATTTGAAAATAAATCATATTATTTTAATTTTAAATGTAAAATTAAAATCAAATAAGTTGAAGATAAAAAATTTAGTTGTGAATGTAAATGCTCATTAAAAATTAGCAATATAAAACATGTCATTTGTAATATAATACAATTCATTTTAATTATAAATAATAAAATAGAACAAAATATCAAAGTGATGTGTTTTCTAAGGTTTTGGATGCTCTATCAAATTAAAATTTTAAATGTGATAAACATTCTCTATACAACATGCCATTTGTGAATATCAATCAAATAACATAAATAAGATAAGGGATAGTTTAAATATGAATATAGATCAATTTTCACTTGAACACATTAATCTAGGATTGATAATGGATCATTTACAACAAAATGATAATGCTTAAAATTTTTTACTTTCTTTAGCAAAGGTTTTAATTTTTATTAGCATGGAACCTCTGATTTGATTTATTCATAGATCAATTTCGCATAGAACATGTCATTCTATAATTATTTTACCACTAATTAAATTTATTAAGTGAGTATGGAGATTTATACACTGGGATGTACAATAATGTTTCTATATTTTAAAATCTTACCATACAAAAAATTCTCTTACATTATATTACATGTGAGTAGTTAAATAAACTTACAACCACAAAATCATATGGTATTTATAATATATCTTAAAAAAATACAACTAGATTAAATAAATGTAATTGAATAAAAGTTACTCAATGTAATAACAATATTCTAATATCCTTCCTTAATTTATTATGGCCTTAAAATTGCAAAAAATAAAATCTATAAATTCCTTAAACTTAGGGCATGTTTGTATTTACGATGACGTTGATGATAGTTAATTATGAATGGGGATAATGGCCTCCTTTTTTATCAAATGCCTTACAATATATTTCACTACAATAAATTAGTTACAACTAATGATGATTACAAAATAACCTCGTCTTATACCTAAGTGAGTGTTGGAATTCATATATATTTTATGGTTGAAATTTTAATGTGTATTACATTAACGAGTGATCTAACATGGCATAAGTGTGGAGAGTGTCATCTGGCATGTCACATTAAAACATAATTTTGATAACCAGATGTGGATTGTATAGGCTATAGGTAAATCCATAAAGACACATAACATGACATAAATCAAGGTGAAATTGAGGAGAACTATTGTGAGTCTATGAAGTGGTATGCAATGCTATAGGAAATATGAACTATAAATGATGATTCAAAACATTATAGAAGATGTGAAAGTTATGCACTGAGTTTATGTAAGTTTTCAAGAGTTATGATTGCTACATTTTGAATTGGCACAATACTCTAAGATTTACGAGTCCCTTGTGTATATTTGGAAAAATTACAATCATTTAAAATAAATTAATTTACAAGACTACATAAGTTACAAGTTCTGCATGGAACATATGTACAATATGTCTTTTCTTATTTGTGCTAGCTTTTTGTGAGACAATAAAGAAAATAAATGCTTAAGGAGATAACACTAATGTGGGAATGATAAAATGTAGGTTTGTGTGTCAATCAACCTATAGATGTCTTTGTTATCACTCTATACCTTAGGATTTGAAAATTGATTGAATTGATGAACAAGGAATGTTGACTATGATGTTTTCCATGTAGGGTCAGCCAATTAAACTCTATGCCAAAACCCAAAATGTACATAACTATTTTAAAAATGCTTCGATACTAAACAATAATAACTTTTTCTGAAATTTTAATTTAGAAACTAGAAGTTCACCTAGCTAAAGCTCTGTGTAAAAGGAAGCTGATGTATAGATTTTTTTAAAACTATTCATTAATCATTTTGGATTGAATGGTTGTATTAAAATTGGTAAAAAATAAATTAAAAAAAAATATAAGGAAAACCTATATTAAAATATGATGATACATGACTCAACAAAATAAGAAAATATACCAAAAGAACTAGATATATGAACATGAACCAAGTATAATAAAACATTAAAAAATATAATAGAAAAAAATATTATACAAAAATTAAATATCTATAATAAATAATAAAAATTACATTTCTCTTTTATAAATAAATAAAACTGACTTTCTAATATTGATAGCTAAATTTATTCATTTAACCCCTTTATGTTTCCAAAACTTGTCTTGTAACCATCTTATCTCCTCTTTTAAGTCCTCTCCTCAAAACCTTTCCTTATATAGGAATGAAGTGCAATTACAACATGCATTATTTTAATTAGATTTTTTAAATGATATATATTTTCAATATAGACTACTACGAGTGTCATTTATATTTATTGACACTGCACTTCCATTTATCTTCACGGGTTTCTCAAAATTTAGCTTCATTTCTTTTGTTTGCTAGACCTCTCAATTGTCTCTAAAAATTTCGCTTCATTTCTTTTGTTTGCTAGACTCCCTTAAACTACCTCTAAGCTGTCATCCGATCATAATCATTGTTCTGTATGTGTGAGTGGGTTTCAATATGAGTATTCCGTAAGAATATGTGAGCATTAAAATACTACTAGCAATATGACGCAATGTCAAACAAATATACTTTTGAATTTGTGGAATGATAAACATCTTAATATTACTTAGTAAATATCCAGTTCAAATGGAGTAACATATTGGGGAACGGAGTTGCCAACAACTTTAAAGGTTTTTTACAAATAAATTATGATGCTATGTTTTTTTTTTCCGATGTTAAATAGAACTTTAGTATTTTTACACAAGTACTTGAAATAATATAGGAATATAAGACATTAATTTTAAAATAAAAAATAGTCCACATCCATTTAATATTAATTGTGATGTGTAACTCGTATTAATAAAAATTAAGGTTATATAACATTTAGTTCTATCTATTTTTTGATGATTGAATTTTTATATATATTTTCAATATGAGTTCAATATAGTATTGAATGATATGTAGGAATTAATTATGATTATTTAGAGCCATAATATTATTGATTTGAGTGATAATTATACAATCCATACTTTTCCAAAGATTATCAAAATGTTTTTAAGATTTTATAATTTATCTACTTGTTAAAAACTAAATTTGAAAGTACCCTACATCTAGTTTAAAGATAAAACTATAAGATAATACTAACTTGAAATAAGATAGATGAGATTATATATGTATTGGACTAAATGTGGTGATAATAACTATATTTGAAAGTGATAATGACAATAATTGAAACATAAATAAACCACATTCAATGGTATTGATCAATTGTTGGGTGATGGATATGTAAAACTCTATATATAATTATTATAAATTAACTTTGTATAAGTTATAAATATATTCTATAATATTAATTGACTTGAATTCCTAATAAATTATATGATTAAACAAAATAATATTTCAAAAAAATATAATCTAAGTAATATTTAATTTCAAATATTTGAAATCAAAATTATAAAGTTAGACATAAGTTTTTATGGTCAAGAGTGAGATCTGTCAATTCTTCTTTCAAGAATGATTATTCCTTAATGAGGGATTAAATATGATTTAATCTTATATTATTGAAATAAATATGTTGTAAGTTTATATCATGGAATTAAATATGAAATTGTTGTCACTAAATACAATAAAATGTCTCTACATCATATCATAATCATCTCTAAGTAGGGAGGGAATTAATTGGTGAAATTGATGTTAGCATGATCAAACCCATAAAATGGAAGGCTTGTCCAAGAAACCATCCTTGTCCACCAATAAAACTTACCACTTGAATTGATGCCCGCCAATAAATTTTCTAATTTTGTTATTATTAAAATTTAATATTTATTTTGTTTCTCATTTTGACTTGTTCAATATCTAATATTAATGTTTATGAAAAAAATATTTTGAATTCATAAAAATGGCCAAACATTGAGGATGTTTCTTAGTCTAAAACATGCCCAAGTAGTGACTAGTACCTGCCATAATTATTGAAAAGTATTTAGATATGTTGTTATGCAAAATGGACTAAAATTTACATAAAAAGTTTAATTAGTTCAAATATTTGTTTTACAATCTGCATTGATTTTATTCTAATCTAACATAGAAAATAAATTATTATTGGTGTTATATAAATATCTTTGTATTAAATTTCATATTGAAATAATTATTTCTATATGAATCAATATTATATAAATAATAGTTTATGTATACTTAAATGATTGACTTTCTAACTATATAATTGTAAATTAACATTTAAAAAAGATAGTCCAAAATAAGATAATGCATCTTTTCTTCTTAAATGAAACCAAGGTCTGATCAGTTTTTTAATTTAATTTACATATTAATTTTTACTGAAAGCCAAGAATGACCTATAAGACTGAAGAACATATGACACAAATCCATTACAATAAACGAGTAACAAAAAAATCTCTAAATAATAATGTGAATCCATTTACATGCAAAAACAAGTGCCATTTTTCATACTAAAAATAAAATATTACCTTTGACTTAAAATTTTTGAGTCTATAACTTTTGAAATTAAAAAAAATGACGTGGCATAAAAATGTGTTTAAAATTAAATAAAATGGCATGACTAATTATTATACTTCACATTGACAAATTTTTCATTTCATTATATGCCACCTCATTGTCCTACATCAATGACAATATATGAATTTTTTGTGTATTGATATTAGTACTTTTAATGATTGTATTAAACAAGGGCACTAAGTGCCAAGTCATTACAAAAGTCTGGAAGCCATAGAAGTAATTGAATTTAGAAATGGATGGAAATTAGAAAACTAAATGAAACATAACCAAAGTACAAACCTGGGGTATTCAGGAAGCCATTGACTTTGCTTATTATAAGAACTAATCGACTTTGTTTTTTATAAGAACTATTTCATAGGTAAAACATTTGACTCTTTTAAAATTTAGAAACCTTTAAAACATAGAAACGTCAATTGACTAGGTAGAATCAAAGGATCATAGTTAAAATAAATGCTAGAGAGCTTTAAATAACATCACCAATAAAGTTAGAAGCTTTGATATTTTAAATACAAATATTAATTGTAGTAATATCTTGTAAAAATGGGCACATTTACTTAGTTAATATATTTTTTAGCAAAACTTTGTCAAAATATGAATTATTAATTATAAGTAAGATAATAAAATATTGAACCATAAATTACCAATAAAAATACAAAAGAATACATAACATTTCTAAAACCATTTCAAGTTGTATTTCTTTTGAAAATTATTTGTTGAAAATCTTTCAATCTAATTAATATGCAAAACAATAATCTAAATTCCATACAATACAATAGTGTACATAATTATAAGTTTAAATCAAGCTTCAATTTTAATAGAAGCATTCAACTCATTGTTAAGAGACAACTTGGTAAGTTTTACTCTTGATTTCATATTGCCTTTGCCATTAACCTAAGCTATGTTTGCTAGCGATGGCCCTTGCACACTATACTTTCAACATTTTTTTTCAATTGATCTTGTGAAAATATGAAACTACTTCAATGCTACATTAGGTTTAATGTATTAAATTAGTCACCATAAAATACTATTCTAATCATTTAGGAAGGAATACCACTATCAACATACATATCATCTAATGAGAGGAGAAGTACAATGCCATCATGAAGCCTAACACCTAGCCTAGCATAAAATGTGAGAGATGCATTGTTCATAAACCTCAATTCTTTTTTAGTTAACACGATACTATTATAATACATGAGGTTTATCCATTATATATAACTCAGTGGTGCGAAAAGAAAATAAAAAAGCTAACATCTTAATAAAGACTAAATGCCTCTCACTATATTAGTTTTTTAAGCAGTGTTATAACGAATCACTTAGCTCAGTCAAAGCTCATTGATAATAAAATATTACTATAAAATGCATGCAACAAAAGTTTCTCAATAAAGAGAAAGTTATATTATAAATCCATTATAAAGGAATACAACAGTAAGACAAATCTTTAAGATTTAGTGAAATAACAACTACTAGAAACTAGTATAGCACTGACAACATTCTAAGTCGCTTTGAATCTTCCTATGTTCTCTATCATAGTTTAAAGATGAAAGCATTCTTCAACTAGAATTCACTCATACAATGATATCATATCAGTTTATTATTTCCTTGATCAGACAAATGGATGTAAACTACAATAGAATAATAAGCAACTCAAGGCACTGCCCAACAACAACATTTGAAGTGAGAAAAGGGTATCAGTAAGATATAATGCTAAACAAGTCGAATTGTCACTCCTATTAAGCAATGAATCTATTTTACATAGTAACAACGTAGCATGAAGGGAATGAAACTATCAACAAGACTATAGAAACAAATTTAGAAACCCTTCCAGGTGTGTCTGCAACTTGTTATTTCATCAAACAAGCTTACTGAATAATTTAAACTAAAACCTCTTTACACGATTTTTAGTGAGAATACGGATGCATCAGATGTTTATACACAATAAAGAGAAAGCAAATATAGAGTGAAATAATATTGTATGCATACAAATGATGACAAAAACATATACAATGTTTATAAGCACATACAAGATCAAACATAGAAAATTGGATTTTGTATTAAAATTATTGCAAACACACAGCTACGTCGCTTGGAAAACTCATACACAGACCATTTCAAACATGTATATTATTAGTTCATCAGAGCTTCGCTGCCAAATTTCTAACACAAACTTCATACAACGAACTTTTTGTTTTTCTCCATTCAGAATAATCTAGACATGTTGAAAAACTAAGACAGATGTGATAAAAATTTCATAAATGTATTAATGAAATGTATCGAGCAACAAGGAATATTGGATATTTTTAGAACAATAAAATATTTGCATACATCGTGAAGCTATCAATAATTGGCATACATTAATGCAGAGTAGATGAGATGAGCACTGTCTAAGACATGTCATCATCGGTATTCCAGATTACATCTAGATGCCAATAGGATAGACATGTCATTCAACATAGCACAAGCTCAAGTTTGTGAAGGAAAGCATAAACACTACAATTTTCTCATGAGGAGCAAAGTTATAAATAAATTGTAGCGTAACTTTTCTGCTCTACGATAAACGATACTATTTGCATCAAAATTAAATCCTGAGATAAATAAATTCCATTTCTACCATATTTAACCTTTCCGAAAATATTGAAATGATAACACATCTCATCTTTTATAAGATTCTTTTCCTATTAAGTATGTTAGGGTAGTACAAGTACTATCAAACAAAGATTGACAACATTCCATCAAATTTCAATTGATTACAACTGAATTAAATAGCACTACTACATAATGCGAGACATCATATGACTCATTTAAATTCTATATAGTAGATGGTAACCCTTGATCCAAGGTAGAGTTTACATATATCTACAACTAACAAACGCCAAGTTTTCTCCATTGTTAAACTTTCTCACCGGGGTTTAATCCATAAAAATTATACACAATGCCACCATCATAATATATAGTATAGTCATGATTATTATCTTTTTAAGATTTTAAGACATGGACCGTGAATGGAAATTAAGCTGTTAAATTGAAAGAAGAATAATAAAACTAGTTACAGAATTTGTTGGGAATTTTAGATCGCAGACTAAGTAGGGAAGTTTGTGATGCGACCAGACTAGAGGTATAAGTGCATTCAAAATTTCCTAGCCCGTGAGAGAAGACATTATTATTCATAATATATGAATCTACAAACAAGTTTTGCAAGAACTCAAAGTCTATTTTGACGTTCTTATATCCTTCAAGAAAAATATGCACATGTAAATTGCCAAATGTTTCATCGGTATATCACTATTACCATTGTTAATTTGATGACTAAATATTTTAAATAAATTACATGGTAAGTAGTTTTAGCACTTACAGAGTTGTTAGGCACCAATTTGATTTGCATGTCAATGTTGCCAAATAGATAAAAATTATTCGAAAAAAATTGGAACCTGTATTAATACACATGTAGCAAGGGTTAATAGAGTAGGGTAAAAATAGTAATTAACAACTGATTAAATATAAAATGTGTATTACAAGATTGGTTTAGAGTGTTGGTGTAGGTTTTTTTATTCATTATATGGTTTTCTTACACATATATATTAAGATTGTTTAGTTGGAATAATTAAGTCACCCAAGTGCAATAATGAGGTCATTAATTGCATTTGCACATGCTTATTTCTAGTCAACATGGTTGCACTATTCATTTGACAAGTAATGTTGACATGTGGGGCTTGGTATGTTGCACATGGATCTACTATTCACTTGGCAACTGAGCTGTGTTCTTATCACCAAATGGATGTGGATTAGTGCCTCTCCTCTACCTATATAAGGACCTATCCTCTAAGTCACTTATGAACCAATATTGAGACCTTCCAGGGGTGTCTATAACTTGTTGCTTCAACAAACATGCTGATTAAATATTTTAAACTGAAACCCATTTTAATAATTTCCAATACAAATAGGGACGCATTAGATATATAACGCTACTAAGAGAAAGCAAATCTGGTGTGAAAAAAATTTGGATGCATATAGACGAAGACAAAACCATATACATCGTTTAAATGTAAATAAAAGAGCAAACACAAAAAAGTAGATTTTGAATTAAATTTTTCTGCCGACACACATAGGTGCATTGCTTCAAAAAATTCATAAACAAACCATTACAAACTTTAATATTATTATTTAGTAGAGCTTCATTTCTAACATTCTAATACAGACTTGATAAAATGAAATTTTTGTTTTTCTCCATTTAAAATACTCTAGACATGCTGTAAACCTAAGATAAGTGATAATATTTTTCATAAACACAATAATGAAATGTATTGACAAACATAGAAGATGGAGATTTTTACTACAACAAAATATCGTCATCAGTATAACATTAAAAAACTATTATCCCTGTATCTTTAATTTGCATTCATTGCCTTGAACCACATGAAGGTTGCAATAAGATGTAAATGTTCCGATCAATCAAATTACATGAAATAATGATATTTTATATCATCCATTAAATATAGTGCAAGTCAATTTTACATAAGCACAACATATTTACTTGTACAAAAATCAATGTCACCTAATTAACCAACGAAAAAGAGACTAATCCAATTTAAAGAAAAATGATGTATATAATCCCTGAGAGGGATAAACCCTTGAAACTAATAACATAAAATATTTTAAAATAATCATTGTGCCCATTATCATATTTTTATCCTTTTTAAATAAAATTTGAAGTATAATATTAATATAAATAAGATATTTCATAATAATCTAAAGAGAAATATGTTTTAATATTTTTAGTGGAAAACTTTAGAAATTTTAATTATTATATGTAGTCATAAATAAATTATTGACCAAGCAAACAAATTATTTGCTCTAAATAATTCATTTAGAAAATTCGGCGTTCTTACAATTTTTTTATATAAGTTCATCAATTGTTCATTATGCAACACTAAAGATCACTATCAACGTAACTATGTGATTGGACGTGGAAGGAAGGACAATTTGGTACGACATGCACTCGGTACTATGCATCCAATGCCATGCGAAATGGAGTTCAACAAATATCACGTAATCATGTTTGATTCTTGACCGGTACCTTCCCGTACCAAAGGAAAATTTATTGATAGGCTAAATTTTATTTTAAAATGATTTATTATATTCAATTTGAATTAAAAATATATATATTATGAATTTGGCACTGTCAAAATATTAATTTTTAATAAATGTGACCTAATTATTATTGGGATCAAACGTAACGTTGAGATTTGATGAGAACTTTTAGTCGGGAATAGGAAATTTGATGACGGGTTAAATTTGATCTATAATTATTATATAAAAATTTTAAATTTTCAATAATTATTTTATTATGAAAATAAAAGTATTTATTATTATATTAAAATTAAATATAAATAAGGTATATTAAAAAATTGACATTATTAAAATTTTGTTAAGTGTAAATAAGTTTGATATAATCATTTTTGGTATTAAATTTAATTGTAATATATATGATTATGATTTGTTATTATTAAAAGTTAAATTTGATTGTAATATATATAATTGTGATTTGTTATTATTTAAAAAATATTTTGTAAAAAAGTTTGATGTAATCATTACTCGAAATAAATTTAATGGTAATATATGGTTGAGATTTGATAAGAATTTTTATTAAATAATGAGAAATTTGGTGAAGAAGTTAAATTTCATTTATGGTTATTATAATAAATTTTTTTGTTTTTACCAATTATTTTATTATATAATTAAAGATATTTATTATTATATTAAAATTTAATATAAATAAAATGTATATTATAAGTTTGATATTGCTAAATTATTATTTATTATAAAAAATTTGTTATAGTTATTAATGACATGAGTGGTTGAAATTCGATGAGCACTTTTTCTTGCCAATAGAAATTTTGGTGATGGGTTAAATTTATTATTGAAATGTTTCAATATAATTTTATTATAAAAATAATAATAGTATAGAAGGTTATATATCAACATTGTTGGTTGGAATTAATGGTTCAGATGCTACGCTAGAGGGTAAAACGTTAGTTCAGAACACATGACCAAAAAATAGGAAACAAACAACAAAGCAAAATAAGATAGGACGCTCAAAATCACATTGTAAATTAGAAGAGAACTAAGCACAAGGCGAAACACATAAGGGAGGAGGCAGAGTAATCTAAGTGGAAAGCTCTAGGCAAGGAGGATCTGACATCACTGATCCATCCAAGGGGTCCAAATTCATATTTATCACCCATCAATCAATGGTTTGAGTTTGAGTAGCAGTGTTAATAGGAGAATACCTCTAGGAGGGGGTTGTATCAGATTTTCCACGTGGTGGTCTCGACTTCCATCCCCATGTTAGAAGTTAGGGGATAAGTGACTCTAATGGGAATAATGACTTATAGGCCTCCTGGGAGGTGGAAATGATGGATCTTGGGGAAGAGCATCAATTGAGATGTGGCTCATTGTGTAGGGATCACTCCCCCAGTGATCCAACAACTCCTACAGATGATAAACCTTCAAGGAAACTTTCTCGATTTGGACTTGAATTTATATGTAGGTTGAAGAATATAACATGCTATTAATATAAAAGAGACAAGAATATTCAACATTGTTATATAGAACATTATTTATGGCCTTCCATAATTGGAAAAGATTCACATATCTAAAAATATATAAAAAGTAAAAGCAGTATGCCAGTTGGCCAAATCTCCAAGAAAGTCAAGATGACAAGAGAAAGGCTTGGGGTGATAAGGTTGAAAAAGGCTATGAATCTATTGCTAGGAAGAATAAACTCTATGTAAAAAATAGAAGATATGTTTGAAGGATTCTAGGTGCTTGTAGGCAAGGCACATGGGTTGAGCAATTACGATATGGAGAGATCCACTCCCCGAGAAGAAAATCTTGGTAGATCAAACACCATAGGAAGTGGGCCAACATGGGCTTTAGATGAGCTATCCAAATTTTGTCGAGCCTGACAAACCACATCTTAAAGGAGGAATTAAGACCCCATCATATATTGAGCTTATTAAGAGCATAAAAGAAGGGACTTATAATTTGATAGAGGTGGCACAGGGAATGGTTTTTTAAATAGATTCATAATTCAACCTCCAATCCTTCCACCATGAGCATGATAGTTATAAGCCCAACTTCTATGACATTACATCTAGCATTAGCTATGCAATGTGAAGAATATAAGGTAAGTCCATAGTATTCAAATGAGTTTTTTTCCAAATTCAACCAAGGAGTCCAATCACTTATAGGGATAAAATATCAAATGGTATGAATTCCCTTCCTGAAGATCCTTAATTGTTTAATCCCAAGAAACTTTACCAACATAACATTAGTATTGACCATAATGGAAGACCCCCATATATTATGATCACTAAAAGATAAACAAGTGCAAAAAACCATCATGAATCCATCTCAGATGGGGCTTGATAGCCTTGAAATCTTTCCATATTACTTTGCCATAAATGATCACTCAATTTTGAATGAATAACATGAGATGAGAAGGGTGTGGAAGCTAATATTTTTCTAGCTAGGTTTTCCATAAGGGGATCTAGAGGATTTACATTGTCTTAACAATATCTTCTAAGATTCATTGGCTTGAATGTCTCTAACAACCCATTTAGCACACAAGGGTATATTTTACCTATATATATCAATAATTTCCATACCTCCTTTATCGTGAAGGAGGTAGCATATATCCCAATCAACTTAATGGAATACCCTCATTTATTTGGCATTAAACTAGAGGAAATCCTTGATAATTTTAGCCATATTATTATAAGATGCCTTAGATGAATCCCAATGGGAAGAATAATAAACATGATTAGCCATTAAGATATTATTGCAAACATAGAATTTCCTTGCTAAGAGATTGGTCTAGTAACCTAGTATTTAACCTTTTTTAAACATTATTATGGACCCATTACCAGAGCTCTACAAGAGAACTATCAAAGGTAAATGAGATGCCCATAAATTTGAATTGTTCTCCTCTATTGGTTCATTTCCACTTGAAATGGAGAATCCACTCATGCATATTCATCATGCTTTGTCTGAAACATTGAGTTTTACTCCATTACAAACTAGATCCAGAGGCTAAAAAATATCAAGACTCTTCATGACTGCTAAAAATCTTTTTTTCTTGATCTTCAAGTGTGAGGAAAGAATCATCAATAAAGTGGCCATTATTGAGTTGAGAATATTGGTCAGGTAAAAAAATACCTCATTCAGCTCTAGAAACAAGAACATAACCTAAAGCTTTTGTAAAATGAACATACAAAGATAGAGTAAGAGGTTAACCTTGATAGATGGAACATTGGAGTCAAATATTATCAAATTTGAGACCATTAATAGTGAGGTAGGTAGAGGCATTTGACAGTAAAATTTGGATTTTCAATAAATAATTTCCCAAAACTAAGAGCCTTTAGTATAGCTAAGATAAAAGGCCATTCAATTCTATCATAGGAATTTTAAAAAGTCAATTTGAGAAAAATGATTTTTTGATGTGAAGCCTTAGCCCATTCCATACCTTCCCAGGTAGCAATAGAGTTATCAAGAATATATATACATTTAATAAATCATGTTTGCTCTAGTATAACAATAACACTAGGATTGAGACATAGGTGCTTGTCAAAATATTTAGCAAGGATATTATATGACACATTACCAAAGTGATAGGCTATTGGTTGGTAATGAGCTTTGGGTCACCAAATTTTAGTATAAATTTGATATTAACTTGATTTATTATGGCACCCAAAGATTGATTTTGTAGAGGTTCTTTATAAACTCAAAGTAAATCATGCCCAATAAATTCCCATGTGGTTTTGTAAACTTTTCACACAAAGCCATCAAGGTCAAGAGCTTTATCATTACTCATATAGTAAAGAGTCTCTATGAGTTCATCGATACTTAGAGGTTCCTCACAAAGTTGTTGTTATATAGGCTTTAGATTATGGGGAACCACATTAAGTTATTCCTGCATAGCTTGGGTTCTTTCCACTATTTCCTTTTAAGATTGAAACACTAATTTATAATGGTTCATAAAAGCAAGTGGATTTTAGGAAGAGAAGAAGTCCTTCTATGAGATGACTTTATAATCTTGATCTAGTCTTAGGCTTGCCTAGCCTAAAGCAATTTAAAAATTCCTTTAAAGTCTTATCTTCAATTTTTAGCCAATGCAAGTGAGCACGAAGTTGTGCTCCTCTAGAAATATGATCATCTACCACCTTATTTTGGTGTTTGAGAGAGTTGATTGGGATTTATAAATGGTTATGAAAGGAATTTTATTCAAGGAGGGAAGAATATATTAGAAATTATTTAAGCACAACTTTAACTCCACATTTTATGACATGAGAATTTTACTTCCCATACTGGCAGAGAAATGTGGTGGTGCACAAAATAGCCTCATTCCAACATTTAATCCACTTAGAAGTATAAGGCAAGTGGGGTGCCAGGTTCTAAACTTGAGAAATGAGATAGATGGTACCTTTATGGCTCAAGAGAGAGGTGTTGATAATGAAATTATTACATGGCACTTTGAATTGACTTATGATCTTGTTCACTCTATAAGATATGGGGACACGGTTTGAGAGAATGTATTTAGAATTAACATTGATAGGTTGGAAATTAATGTTGGAGAAATAGAAAATAATTTTTTTTGAAAATATGTAATGATTGAGCCTTCTGAGGATGTGATCAATGCCATTACCATAGTCAAACCATGTAAACCAAGGCATAATATTTAGTGATTTTAGTCAGAGGAGAGGGTCGATTAGAACCCACATATTTTTAAAATAATACCATGATTCACGTTATCCCATGCACCATCTCATGGGAAAGCCACCAAATTTTTCATTGTATTGTTCAACTAGGTTAAAATCCATGCACACGAAACACATGGAAAGGGGTAAATTCTTATCCAAATATAGCCATAACAAATATATGATAGCACCATCATTTGGACCATAGGTGTTGATATCGCCTAATGAATGACCATAAATATCCAAAATCATCCAAACACTCTATGTGATGGGTTTTACACCATGGAAAGAATCAATTTGGAAGAAAATTGTGGCATTAATATGTTGGTGCGACCACTTCCTTCCTCATGTAGAGTGGAGAATTGGGTGGCACTAGGTAGAGTAGACTTCAAAGTAATCTATAGAAGAAATATATAAATTCTAACATCTTTTAAATGGACAAAATCTAATGAACCAATATGTTGGCAAGCAGCTTGAATAAAGAACTTGTGAGGGGACTCTATGGGATATTTAACATTATAGGAGAATATTCAATGGAAAATGTCATCCACTTGGAGATCTCCTTGGCCATCCTCTATTTATCCAAGCGATAAAAAAACTATTATTATGGTTTGGATGAGTGAATCCCTTAAGTACAATGGATCAAGTTTTAGCCCCATTTTCATCTTGAGGAGATTCACCACCACCATGGGGTATGATGCGTAACCACCTAGAGGAAGAGTCACTTGCTAAAGATATCCTGAAGGATGAAGAACTTTATTGAGGATGTGAACCTTGAAAAATGATACTCTAATGGGCATGTAGGGATTTGAAAGGATTGGGAGGAGAGGTTGGAACCCATAAGGTGGTCTTGGTTACTAGAGGGGAAGTGATAAGGGGAAGGTTTCAGCTTGGGCTATGACTTTTGGGTGGTAACCAAGTCCAGTGGGCACCTTTATCTACCACATTAGGCTTGTCGTTTTGTGGAGGGTTCTAGGAAGGTATCAAGTGACCCATAAGGGGAAATTATTTGATGTGATAATGATAATTGACATTAGAAACAAATATTGTGAAGATTAAAATAAACAATCTTCTATGCCCAATGGTCATTATAGACTTAGATTTTTATAAACTATTTTAATTCCTTGGATAAATTGAATTCAGCACAAACTCATTTGTTAGGGTTTGAGGAATATAACTTGGTTTGTTCATGGTATAATACTCACCTGATGGGAAAGACAATTTGGTCAATAAATGACCACAATAGAATTGGAAAGCGAGGAAGTTTGATCTAGATGAACACCCTAAGTGAGGCCTACTCAATGACTTTAAAATATTGGGTCTAATAGGATAAAATCAAGAAGATGTTTTTGAGAAAGTAACATCTTGATTTGGCTAAGATAGATTGAACTTTGAATGGCTCTTTAAATAAAAAATAAATAAAAAACTCTTTAGTAAGGTATCGAACCCCATTGACATGGATGCTCAAAGGCTACCATTGGTGATGAAACTAGTTTTTAAGAGAATTTTTTGGAGAGATACAACTAGAAAAAAGTGTAACAAGAGTGTAATTATCATGTACCATTTACATACATTATCAATGGCATATGCTAGTAAACATACCTTAGGATAAGAGGGAATATCATAAGGGATACCTAGTTATACACTTCAGGATAAACTTATTGGCATGCATGGGTGCCATTCTTATCACCACCTACAATAATAGTTATAGTAGAGAGTGTGGAGGCCATTAAATAAATATACTATGCTCAAAGGGCAGTGCCCAAACATTGTAAATGTGCATAATACATAGATTTTCCCACATAAGTAATATGGAAAGTAGGTAAGTAAACTATTAAAAAAAATTGTTCATGAAAACCCTAGAAGATCTCATTTCTCTTTTTTTATGATGTGTTAAATTTGATTTAACATTATTATAGTAAAAATTTTAATTATTAATATTTATGTCATGATAGAATTAAAATTATCTCATTTTATATTAAAATTGAATATAATCAAAACCAGATTATAAAATTGACATTATTAAAATATTATTTTGTATACTAAATAAGCTCCAAGATACTGGGCTAAACCTCAATTCCCTTAGTTATAAAGAAAAACATTATTTCATATAACTTTTTATGATGTAACCACTAATAGAATTCAATTTGATGACAACATGAGTGGTTGAGATATGACAAGCACTTTTTGTTGCCAATCAAATTTTCATGAATGGGTTAAATTTGATTTATGATTATTGTAGTTAAGTTTTGAGTTTTAAAGACTTATTTCACTATATAATTATAGGTATTTACTGTTATATTAAAATTGAGTATAAAAAGGTATATTATAAACTTGACATTATTAAAATATTATTAATTATAAAAAAAATTATCATTTTTTTAAATTACCAAACTTTTCAAAACATGGAAAAACTTATACAACACATAAAAATGATTTACTAAAAAATGCCAGTACTAAAAACATAAACATAAAATTTATTTTATTTTATTGTAAAATAATTAGTATTAAAATTTGTGAATAACATTATGATACTTATGTGATTTATATAAGAACTTATTATTAATTCTTCTATATTATTATTGAATACAAGTTGTTCAACTATTGATTTTACTTTATCTCAAAATAAATACTTTTATGATTATGTCATATTTCATATATTAGATGTTATTACAGATGGTCGGTCCTTTCCAAAAAGTATTTAAGAAGAGGCTTAAGAAAACCATGTAAAAGATACTTAAGAAGATCCTAAATACATATACTTAATATTTAATGTTCTCTTATTCTAAGAGTGAACAATTTTAACACATGAATCTCAACATTGAATGGATAATGGCAATAATTTTTTATCAGACTAGGGGTCAACATCAAACTTAGCTCGTAGTGATTAGCTTTAAAGCTAATATATATTTTCATTTGAAGCATCATTTTACTATTAGAATGATTTAGGGTATAATATATTACAAAAAAGAATAATACATGAAAGTTACATAGCATTGACACTGGAAAGACCAAAAACAAATTCAACTCGCTGATACATTTTTTGCCTAAGTGATTATGAGTGAAGAATTGATTCCATTTGTGAAATTGAAATTGAATGGATAATGGCAATATTTTTTTATCAGACTACGGGTCAACATCAAACTTATCTCATAGTGATCAACTTTAAAGCTAATATATATTTTCATTTGAAGCGTCATTTTAATATTAGAATCATTTAGGGTATAATATATTACAAAAAAGAATAATACATGAAAGTTACATAGCATTGACACTAGAAAGACCAAAAACAAATTTAACTTGCTGATACATTTTCTACCCAAGAGATTTTGAGTGAAGAATTGATTCCATTTGTTAAATTGATCGCATCTCCAAGATCCGAGGAAAGTGGATTATCATTACCTAAGCAGATATTTATTTTAACGTGCCATTAGATTCCCCCCATGTATGACCACTATGAATAGTATCTATTTTTTATTATTTTTTTAGTTTTTATTATGGAAGGGCCCAAAAATTAAATACATATTTAGTTTAACATGCCATTCGATTTCCCCCATGTATGACCATGATCAATAGTATCTATTTTCTATTATTTTTTGGGTTTTTTTATGGAAGGGCCAAAAAATTAAAAATGTACTAATTATTGAATAACAAATTTTTAAGGTGGGATCTATTGATTTAAGATATTTAAGTTCATATAGAAATTTTTTATATAAACAATAAACTTATTTAATTAATTTTTTTATAACAATGTACAATTTATAACATGTGGACATATGACAATAATCATTTTATCTAAAAATATATTAAATCTAAAAGTGAATGTCTTTTGAAACACTTTAAATAAAAATATGTGTTTGAAAAATAATTTAAGGTGATAAGTTGTAAAATACAAGTGTCAATATTCATTAATAAAGTATTAATTTATACGTATAATCATCACTAATATTATATATGTGATCACTTGTGTTCATATTATGAAACAAAATGTTCAGCATTTTAATTCTATTAGATATAAAATCAACCATTTGATCAAAAGATTCAACTCCATCAGTCTCACCTACATGAGCATTTATGCACAATTATTACACCTTCAACTCTATCAAAGCTAATACACATAAAAAAACTACTAAATAAGGCTCACCATTTTTTCAAGAAATATATAATTGAAGCACAAATTGAAAAATCTCTTCAAAATTTCAACAATAACTCCAATTCCAAAATGATCAACCAAAATTTGAATTTGAATTTCATAAAATTTTATAAATTGGAGGCATAAAGATGTCTAGTGGTTTCATTCAATCTTAGTTATTATGAACCATAGTAGAGACTATATATTAAAACCATTAAATTATGTACAGTTTATTTGTTAGGAGGATTAACAAAGACTCCAAAAATTTTCAACACCACAGTTTGGAGGTAAATGAATTAATCCTAATAAAACTACAAACTAAACTAAAAAAAAATGAAGTATTTAAAGAGATTTTCAGCATGTGCAAATATGTTTTGTATGGATAATGTTGTGTGTAGTTTAGTGACACAAAATATAATTATTAAAAGCATATCCATTATTTCTAAATCCCTTTGAATTTAGATCATGAATTACTTTACTTTCTCCCTAGAAAGATATTTTTAAAATAATATTTGAGTAAACATACACCAACATGATTTCATATATTTGACTAAACATGAAACCCACTTTAACTATCCAATCTTGAAATCTACGGGTTGATTTTGTTTTTCTTTAAAATATCTAATGACGTTACTAGACATATGTAATGTGATTTTTTTAAAAAGAAAACCTAGATTATTATTACCATTAGGCAAGAAAAATTTCAATACCAAATCCTTCATCACAATGCTTGGGTGATTTTCGTTATGGTTAGCTGCCTCTAAATCTTAGGGCTTAAATTTGGTGGTAGACCCTATATTTCATGATTTTTTTAATGATAGTTATCTATTCAACATTGCCCTTAAAAATCTAATATATTTCATAGTAGGAGGAAACATTAAAGTGTGTGTGTTAAATTCATGATGTTCTACGTAAAATTTTACCTTGCATATAACACAATCTCTAACAAAATTGATTTTATTTTAAAAATAAAAAATATAAATATGACCATATTGACATTAAATTTAGTCCCTGCCTCAATAACCTATGTACCTTTTTCTCATTAAATATAAAAAATAAGCTTTAAACTGAAAAACCCAACTACACACATCAATTTAGCTTTTAATTTTATATCCCTAAGCATCAATAGATCCAAATCAATAGGGATTTAAACCTAGGTTGTTTGCAAGGAAACACCTCATTTCAATTAGTAGAACACATCCAAATGGACATAGAAATATAAGTAACTGACAAATCTTATAAATTGTATTAAGCACAAGAATCTAAAATGTAGAAATATAGTCAATTTAAACATATATATTTTTAATAACCATTTAGGTAAGTGATTATTGGGGATGATGAAAATTTGAAATTCATGGTTGTAATGCATGCAGTACTAAGAATGGCTAGAATTTAAAATATTGATATAAATAAGAAATAAGGATTTGTGTTTCATCTTTAAAAAAACAAATATGGGAAGAATTCATAGCACAAAGAATTAATGTCTTTAGATTTTAATCTAATCAAGATACCAATAAAAATGTTAATGAAGGATTTATCTAATCCAAGTATTTAGTTCACAATCAACAAAGAAACATATAATGTCAATGAAAATTACTAATGAGTAATCCATATGTACCATACAAATTGAATGCATGGAGATGCTATAAATAGATAAATACAATGTGCATGATTCTTTATTAATATCATATAAATATACCAAAATAAATAAATTTAAAACAATGTAGAGTTTTAATATGTATAATACTTAGAAAGGGAAGAGTCTAAATCCCTAAATGTGTCAGAATACATATTTCATAGTTAAATAGTTCTGGTTAAAATAATTAAAGAAGGGAATTCATTTTAATTTCATAAGGTGTCCCTAAACATCAGGATAATTAATCAATCTATATTGAGTTGTTTTTTGAAGAAATTATAGTGCATTCAACAAACATTTTTCACTTAAAATTGATAGATATTCTAAATAAGTAAGAATCTTTTTTATTTTTTTCATTGGGAAAAAGTTTTAAAATAAATAAATGATAAAATGGGATAAAAAATTTAAAATAAACAAAATTCAATGCAAAATGAAATCCACCTATTGATGCATGGATCCCAAAAAAATGTTTTCCTTGACCTTAAGTAAAAAGTTGAAACATAAAGTGTCACATTGCACAAAACATTAACCAATGATAGTGTATTTTCATTAAAAAAAAAAATCTTTAAGCATCAGAAACTAATATTTGGTAGAGTCTTGATAACTTATTTTATTCAATGATTGCATAATAGCTGATATGGAAGAACCATTATTGATGTCCATAATATATCATTGCTTACATGGACCAGTTAATTTTTTGTAATAATGACATATAAAATTGAATTGCTTGGATATAAAAAATCCAACATTCTATATCTTTGTTTATCCAATGTAAATCATGTTCAATTGACTAACAAATCTACTTAAAGTGGATACAACTCGTGCATAATATATGTAGTTCGGCAATAAGAAAATAAACTACCTCACAAGGGTCAACAAATCAAACTACAAAAATTTATTAGTAAATCCTTTATCTCAGGGTTTTACATATGGATAGGATCCTATATATAATCTCCCCTCAATCTCCATATTCCCATATAATGAAGTGCATTCTTTAGGTGAATTTGGAAAAATCCTCTCTCACATATCTAGGCATTCTATAACCTCTACCAACTATTCATGTACCAAAAACACCCCATTATTTTCAATCTTGTCAATCATCTTGTGGTAAATGTGATCAAGTCTTTTTCATCTAAGGCAATATCAATCCCATTAAATCTTTACCTATCAGTAACCATCCACATCGAAGGGCACAATTAAACATCTTAGGGTTATTCAATAAATAATGATATGATGTTTGAAACACCATAAAAATATTCATCCACCCTGTAATCTATTGATCTTTGTATAAAATTCCTAATTTTAATATTAGGGGACCATGGATTTTCACATACAATACTTAAGTGTTTACACCAATTTTTAATGACCACCAAGTAGTAGTGAAATCATATAGAAATGCTCCACAAAATTATCTACAAGGATGTGGTTGGAAAATACATTGTTGATGCCATGGTAGAGTTGAGTGGTTTAATATGTCCCCCAAAACCCTAGGCATCACCAGTAGATAGATATAAGAATTGTACTATGTACATAGATTGGTGGGAAAATCATACTTTCCATGCAATACCCCCAAAATCCTCCAACAACACTTATCCATCCTATAATGATCATAAAAAATCAGGTGATAATTACACCCATAACTACTTGAGTCACCCATTTGGTCATTTATGTTCCATGGCAATATTTGTATATCTTCACCCATTTTTATAGTTAAATGGAATCAGGTGCAAATAGTATGCATATTTCACTATCAAGGAGAAATGTATTAGCTACACAAGGTTTGATATGTATCATAATAGGTTTTATTTTCAATTGAGTCTAGTTTTAGGTTGCTTATAAATACATATCACTCTATCCTTGGAGGAAAAAGAACATCTTGATACATGTGTGCTACACTCATGTTGCCAACTAACATATTCATTCTCATAACTAGATCAAACCATCTATTCAATGCATATATTGAAGAAATAAAAATCATCAACAAGATTATGATTTTCATTCACACTTAGGGAGAGTATAATTACAAGTTGAGGGTCTAGCATCCAATAGTCCATATGCAACTATATAACAAATTTGTACATCCATATGTAACTTAGCATCTACCCCAACAATTATTGCCTAGTAATAGAAATACAATGAAACCAAAAAGTGGCATGACACCTTATTTATATATTGAAAGTTTCTCATAAAAATCTAATGCTACATTATCTGGAGGACATATCAAACTCCATATAAATGTTTCTATTAGAATCGTTGTACTACCATCGCACTACTTGAAAATATAATATTATTATTATCAAATTTGATGACATATACAATATGAATTTTCTGCAATAAGAATCATAAATAAGGATGTTGCAAGCCAAAAACAATGGTTAAAAATTGTTAAAATTACATATAAGTTGTAAAGTGTAACATAAAACATATATAATTCTTAAATGGGTTATGAACGCATGAATGTGGCATCTCCTCCATAAATATATCTATATTTTTCAATGTTTCCACCAAGGTTCTCTAACATGCATCACCAAGGCAATCTATATAAACACTATACCAAGATGCATGAATTGCAACACTTATAAAGCAGTGTAGTAAATGATAAATACATATTCCTAATGACCACCATGATGAATACTAGAGTATGATCATACAATAAAGGAGATATGGAAATCATTTAAAAAGGAACCATTTCTAAATAAGATGTATGGTACTTCCTCCAAAGATACATTATGACCCCATTGTATTTTACCATAAAAATTCAAACATATCCACAACCTTTAATATCTAGTAGCATATACTCCCAAATTTGAAAAAATCATGGCTGTAGTGTTTATTTAAATATTTTTAAAGTTCATTTTTAACTTTTTGTCAAGTGGGGAAAAAATAAAAAATTAAAAAAGATGTTGTTGGCTATGGATCCAACGTAGATATCTCTAGAAAAACTAAGAACCCTATGGATGCATCCTAGGACATATATGAGATAATTTATAGGGATCTCCACATTTCCTATATATATCTAAGAAGGATCATATCTAGATTCATTTTTAAGAAGTATTTTATCAGTACCTAGGACCTTATACAATAATATACAAAAACATAGGTTTTACGATATAATCAATTTTATCATTAGAGTCATTATATACAAAATTTTAACGTATGACTTAAACATGACCCTTGGAGAACCAACACTTGAAATTAAAAAACCCATCCATGGTTCAGTGGAAAATATATTCATATTTTAAAAAACTCATATAACATTATTTACTTACCATAATATAAAATAATGAAACCCTAAAATCTAAAATTTAGGCTCATGTCCTCTATATAATGATTTTTTTTAGCAAACAACAATGGATGTCAATTTACCATAGGCAAAGCCTATGGCTACCATTTTACCACTATCTATTTCTTCAAGTAGTCAACAATGGCTAACATTTAACCATATTTTAGATTTCATATGGGAAAGCTATGTAGGTGATGTTTATGATTGATACTTAAGTTCTCTTGAATAATTTTGTTATTGTGATGTATGTGTGAATATTAATTATATTACATAGTTACAAATGTAAAAAATAATGTTTATTACTAAATGTGTTGAGCGTGGAAAAAAAATGGTAAAATTACAAAGTATAATAAGACACATGTGAGAAGTATATAATTTTGACTTTTGTATAAATTTTTGTATGTATTCGAACTAATAAGCCTAATTGGGTAATAAAAGAATTTGAAGAGTCATTCCTTTTGTATCTCAAAAGGATGAAATGAGAAGAGATAGTTGATTGTAATAGAAGATGGTTTTTATGTGTTGATAGAGATTATAGAATCATTTTGATATGGTTTTCCTAATCATGTTTTATGTATGGTTAGTGCACAGAAAATACTCTATTTTACTTTAATCTATTAACATATATTAAAGCATTATGGTATGCCTTTTATTAAAATTATGTTATTCATAATCTATATGTGTAATTTTATATGTAAATGATGAATTTTAAGTATGTTTGGTCAATTATGGTTTCTATTTTCTCCCCACTATGTAAGCTATCTCTTTAATTGGCATGTTCTAGAATATTTCTAGGAATCTCTACTGACAATGGTGTGGTGAGAATGGAACATATTTGGATGAAATATGCTAAGATGGATGCAAGATTAGAGAGATATAGAGAGATGGTTAGATGAGAGAGTCTTGCATTTTATGGAAGAAGAAGTAAGGAGAGTTTGAAAAAATGTGAAGGAGATTATCTAAGATCACATTAATAGTGAAATCTATAAAATATTCTAGTGTGAGTTGCCTCGATTGTTAGCCCAATGGTTATCTAGGTTGGAATACTATTGCTTTTGTCCAAGGAAGACAAAGCTTATAGTTTGGATAGAAGATAAATTATATATATTGGGAAACCTAGATACATATTGGTCCTAAGAAATAGATTATTGGATGAAGACTACAATTGATAGTTATATTACTATGTTCACAATGAAAGAATACATAGATTTTGAGACTTCACAAGACAAGTTCCTTCAAATAATTAGGGGGAAATTTTTGTAGCGAATACCTCTACTAAAAAAAATGTTGGTTTTAGAAAAGGCCATGGTTCTTATTCCAGCTAACATGGAGTAGTCACTTTGGGCACCATTGAGGTGAGTGTGGTATGATGTAAATGACAAAAAGTTGAGAAAAAAAACTTGAACATGATCATAGAAAATGGAAGGTAAAAAGACTCAGAGTGAGCAGCAAAATTGAGGACTAGAAATAAAACTACGACAATATTTGAGGTGGAATAAAGAAATAAACCTAGAAGTAACTACTGATAATATTAGAAGTATATAAAAAGCTAATAGATCTGAAATGATGTAGGAAGAAGATGTTAGAGATGAGGAAACTGATGGAAGTAAAGGTTGCATAGAGCAAGAGAAGGGCCTTATGAAGAAAAGGATGAAGATAACAAGTTTGTAGATATAGAGTTAGAATAGTATGAGGAAGAGCATAAGATAATAGTAGAATAATTATAAGGTAGAAGTAGATCATAATTAATAAAAGGGTTTCCATCTAGATTAGGAGAAGAAAATTCCTAGGAAGAATTTAGATTCAAATGTAAAAATTTGGTAGGTTCAAGTTTAAAATTAGCAGAATTCTAAAATTTAATTCATTCAATTCATGAGTACGCATCCCCCCTAGCCAATTTATTATTTGATATAATATAAAGTGTAAGTGAAAAGGAAGATATGTATTTATTTGATTTTTTTAAAGACAAGTTTGGAAATTCAAGTGTAAAAATAAATTAGATAATAGATAAAATAAAAATAGAAGAATAAAAATTCCTATTTAAGACCCCTAAAAAGTCTAATGCACACTTAACAGTGAATAGTAAATAGTGTGCAACCAACAATGAAACATCACATAAAGTTACAATCATTACTATAAAAATGCATTAAGTCACAGTTGCTACCATTTAATAACCTATCATAATAAATGTTCCCCCTATGGCATTGACTAAAGGAATGTATAATTATCTAATGCCTTATGATGGGTTTATAGACACAAAGCAATACCTAATAAATTATGACATGAAATGAAATGTGAGAGGAATAACAATAGATAACATTAATAAATGTGAACTTATAAGGGCCTTATTAAGATGAGGTGTTTATTTCATTTATAAAAGGGATCTAAATACCTTGAACCTTGCACAAGTTAAAAGTTTGTTGATAGAGAAATATAAATTAAATAGATGCACAATCCAAACCATTTAGGATTTAATGGGATTTGACAAAGATATGGAAAATCAGATGAAAAATATGATCAAATATTTTTTGAAATTATGAATAAAATTGAATTCATTCTGTAGGATAGCAATAAGGTTGCTTATTTCATATAAGGACTATGATCAAGAATTAGATTTTCCATTGTACAGACTCAGTATATGACTTAATCTAATACTCGATTTGTTACCTTATGAGTAGAGAAAATATAAGACTATGAAAATGACCCCATAACTATTTCTTAGGTTGAAGCAAATATATATCCATTAATGAGAAGAAGCAATGATATGATTGCTAAAGACGAGCCCAAACTAGGTCTATGATGCATAGAGTCAGATGAAAAGGACATCATAGAAATGATTGTCCTAATCTTAATCATGATTTCTATGAAATATGTAGGTTAGTAGGGCATACAACTTCTAAGTGTCATCTATTACAACACTACGTACAAAAATCATAAGGTTTATTCAATAAATTTTATAAATCTAAGAATCATGATGAAAATAATTACCTAACATTATAGGAGTTGAAGGAAGATATTACTAAGAATGTCTTCATAGTTGCAGCACAGAAAGTACCAAATACAAAGTAGGTAATTCTAGGACCAGAAGTGGTGATGACTAGTGCAACTCAAGTTAGTCTAAGATGGATGCTTTCATCACCTGAATATCAGATGCCTTCATCACCACAGTATCAACCATGGGGCCTAACAAGCTGGAATAATACATCATCTCCATCATACCAATATTCTAGTCAGTATGTACAACTGTAGATAAAAACAAATATTCAACAATAGTAATCAAATTGGGTCCCAAGTTCCCCTCAACATCAATATGGGAAATATGATGCATAGTTAAATCAACAAAGAGGGTATGCTAGACAATAACAAGAAGGTTGGGGATACCAAAAAAATAGAAGAATCTATATAGGGGGAAATATGGGTAGATATCATGGAGGATATCAAGGTGGTCATAACAATGAAAATTTACAATCTCAATTTCCTATGCAATGTTAATTATGTGATGCATAGAACCATTATGTCAGCAATTACCTTAATAACCTATAGAAATATGTCTATTGTGTATACTATAGAGTAGAAGGCCAACACCAAGTAGAATATTATATAGTATTGGAAAAACAAAGGAAGGAAAATATGTTGCAAAATGTAAATATGATCAATGTGCAACCAAAGGAAAATGAATTTATGTGAGAAATCACCTATAAATAAAGAGTCAAGCAAGGGTTACCACCTTTAAAAATGCCTCAGGATTAGGGCATTAAAAAGTGCATGAAGGGAAATATCCTGGTCTTGCTAAGGAAAATAATTTGATGTATCAAGATACGTATGTCTTGCATAAGATCCAATATCAACAAACTTCTAAAGGTGATAACACAACCACTAATGCCCAAATGTTTGGAAAAGTTGTCAAGATAATGAGATAGGAGGGTGTTGTGACTACATTAAAATAGTTGAGGAATTTTCTCAACACACTACGCAACAAAGATATCTCCTAGAACATCACTAATTTCATACATAATATTCTAGAGTGCAGTTAACAAGGTTAACAATGAAATGATAAGGTATTCTAGTATGTTAAAGCCAAGAAACCTTGGGATGTTGATTCTTGAATGGTGATTGAGTTAGCTGGATATGAGATTCTATATTTAGTATTTGATTTTGGGAGCATAGTCAATATGATTCCATGATCAAATTGGGAAGCCATTGGTCAAATCACATAAACCTCAAATCTAGTTTCGTATAGTCTAGGGGATTATCATCGGGTTTAGCCCATTGGAAGGCTAGAGGATCTTAAAATCAAAGTGGCTGACCTCAGTTCATGAGGATATTTTGTAGTCATCAACATGAAGATAGTAGATACTCATTATCCTACTTTAATCGGTAAGAAATGGACTTATGATGGTCAAATGACCATTAATACTATGTGCAATCAACTAGAATCACATCAAGGGGATAAAATAGTGAACACACCCCTAAATAAGTTTGATCAAAATCCATACATTATCCCAAAAGAGCTAGTTTCCCCTTATGCCTATGGGGATAAAATTTTGTTTAGATTTGGTACATATTAAAGTAAAAATACTTTGTGACCTATAGAATATCAGAATAAGAAGTCGTACAGTGTGTAGTAATAAGAGCTACCAGTATATAAACCTATTATAACAAAGATTTTGGTTAGGTAGGATCATATTGAAGAATGTGTCTCTCCATCAGTGCACTCTTTGATGAAGTTTGAAGTCAATTTTGTATATAATATAGGTTCCAAAATGATGGATTACACTGAGCTTACTCTTGAGGGTGTTCTACTAAAGAAATCAACATCATCCATAATTAGTGACTTAGACACTCATTTATTGAGATGGGCTGAGAAAGATCATGAGTTAAAACCTCTATGCATAGTGTTCACTATAGAAGGACAAATACTTCAATATTTTGCAACAAAAGATTTCAATCCATTTATATTTAGGATCAAACAACATGTATCAAAGGTGAATCAATGAGTTGGTGTAATCAACTATGTGCTAAAAGGAATATTGTGACTTGGTGGGCTATCCATATGAATCTAGAAATTTATTGGGAGGAAGCATGTGAATTCTTATGTGTAAGGTTGTAGTTATAGATACTGTCAAATTAAAATGTCTTATCTTTTAAGAAGGTCAATGTCTAGTGTTTCACATTCATTAGTGTGTGGATATATGGACTATACATGGAGTAGAGCTGAGATATTGGGTGCACATCAATAGACACACCTTAACACCTTTACTAATGGTATGACATATACACCAAGAGCACAAAATAGAAATTGAGTATTGGGTGCAAGTTCTACAAAATTTCATCCAGACCTTTATCTTCAAATATGATAATCCATTGGTGCATAAATCCTTAAATTTCAAATTCTTTCTCTATCATTGATGGATAGAAGATTTATCAACTATAGCTAAAACATTATCATAATAGGAATTTGTGCAATATTTGAATGTGGCCCTACATAATTATAAAGCTAGACAACAAGACCAAGCTCTTGTCAATACATGTAATAGAATAAAAGATGACCTCATAGAGTCTAGTGATAGTGATGGAGATCTTGATCTCAAAGGTTTATTTGAGACATAATGGGAAACTAACTCAAACCTAGTTCAAAGCGAAGATCAATTGGAAGAAGAAAGACTATGTAACATAAACATTCCACAACGAGAATGTAAGCACATTATGAATATGCTCTACCTAATACATCAATTAAAATATTTCAAGAGCCATTGTGAAAGATTAAAGGGAATATTAGAATAGAATCGGTTCCTAAACTCATTATGGTAAGAGACTATTGGGAACAAGAGCATATTTTAGAGGTCTTACAATTACCAAGGGCTTATTAATATGTATTCCCAACCCAATTCACAGAAGTAAAAGGCATAGATCTTTTAGGATAAATGCATATATAATTTAAATAATGCACTTGACCCATTAATAAGTGGCCATATAGACTAAATCTTAACATGAAAATAAAGTTAAAAGTTGAGTTGGATCGAATGTAAGAAGATGGGATCATATCTCTGGTAAAACGTAGATTTGGTAAGTCCCATAGTCGTGCAACCAAATTAAAATGGAGAGATACGGGTTTATGGGTATTATCGCACACTCAATGATGCCTGTGTGAATGATCATTTTCTAATACCAATCATGGATGAAGTCCTTGAATTAGTCATAAGACACAAAGTGTATTGCATTAGAAATGGATTCAATGGGTACCAAAAAATTCCAATAGTAATAGAAGATCAAGACAAAACTATGTTTGTAACTAAATGGGGTTCATTTACATATAAAATAATCCCTTTTGGATTGAAGAATGCAAATGTAGTCTTTTCTAGAGATGTAATAACTGTGTTTAAATATTTCATTCATGATTTTTTGGAACTATATTTGGATGATTGGGATATTTTATCTTTGTTTAAATAACATCTATCAAATCTACAACTAATGCTAGAATGTTGTTGATCATTACACATTGCTCTAAACCTAAAGAAATACTTATTTTTCACACATTTTTATGTTCTACTGGGCAATGTTGTATATACATATGGCATTTTGGTTGGTCCAGCTAAGCTTTTTATCATTATAGGGATATCACATCCTACTAATTCTATTGATGTGATCCCATTGATCATTCATACAAGATATTATAGGAATATTAATAAAGGGTAGACAACTATATCTTCAACCATGGAAAACTACTGCACAAGGATATAAATTTTTAATGGATAGTAGAATGTCAAAAAAAAATCATTAAGATAAAAGAAAGGCTTGTAACAACACTAATTTTAGTCTTTCTTGACTAGAAGAAGCCATTACACATGCATGTAGATGCTTATGGTATTGTAGCAAGAGCTGTCCTAGCACAACTAAGTGAAGGTGGACTAGATAATCTTTATAAATTTTTCTATAAGTAATCTTTCTATAGCTGAGAAGAATTATACTAATAATAAAATGGAGAATTTATCCTTAGTTTTTTCACTACATAATTTTTTACACTACTTTTTGGCTACACCTTTTGAGTTTTTCATAGATCACCAAGCATTTTGATACCTAGTTAATAAGCCCATGTTAGGAGGATGCATATCTAGGTGGCTTATGTTGTTTCAATAATTCCAATTCCATATTGATTTCAAGATAGGTCACAAAAATTTTGGGCCAAATCACCTCAGTAGAATTCATAATGGAGAGGAATTGGAAGAACTTGGAGATGAATCTCTATATGCACATCTATTCAAAATTATTGCAGTTCTCAAAAATATGGAAGATATTGCAAATTTCGTAGAGAAAGTAACCTTCCCTATGCCTTAAATAGAGTGAATAGAACAAAAATAGTCACTCGAGCTATACCTTATAGCATCATTAATGGGTTTTAGTAAAAACATGACAAAGATGATGTACTACACAAAATAGCTCTAGAGTACGAATAACCTTAGTTGTTACATGAAGAACATTAAGGGATTATAGGATTTCATTTTATAGGTGAATCTGATGCAAGTAAGATTTTTAAAAATGGGATTTGGTGGCCTAAATTATTTTAGGATGTGCATAGATTTGGCAAACACTATGATATATGTCAAAGAATGGGAAAGGTAGATCAAAGGGACAAGATGCCTTTGGTGCCAATACTCACAAAGAAAACTTTTTAGCAATGGTGAATCAAATGTCATGGTATTATAAGTCCACCTAGGAAATTAAGTCATGTGAAATATGTTATTACTGTAATAGATTATTTCAATAAATGGGTGGAGTTGTTGTCCCTTCAATCTACAATTCAAAATATGTAGCTAAATTTTTATATGAAAATATCATTAGAAGATTTGGATGTTCAGTTATGCTAATCAATGACAAAGGCACACATTTCCTAAATAATAATATGAAGACTCTCAATAAGGAGTTTATGATATCACACCATAAGAGCATAGCTTATCACACACAAAAAAATAGATAGGCTAAATCATCCAATAAAGTATTGGGAAAAATGCTCAAAAATATTTGTAATGTATAAAGGGATGATTGGAAATATCATATCCCTACAATTATGTGTTATTATAGAACACATTGCAAAATAGCTACATGGTTCACTCGTTATCAATTGGTATATGGCTTGGAGATAGTAATGCCTATGTAGTATATTATTCCTAGTTTGTGTATTTCAATGGTTATGAGATTAGGGGACCAAGATTCACTAAAATAATGGTTGATGTACTTAAAAATATGGAATAAAATAGGTAAAGGGCATAATAGATACAATATATTAATAAGTAGAGTCAGAAAGCATGGCACTATCACAACTTACGATGTAAGGAATTTTACTCGGAACAAATGGTATTACTTTATGATAGAATATTTAAAGCATTCTAAGGAAAGTTACGCATTATATGAAAAGGAACCTATATTATTATTATTAAAGTATCACAATAGGGTAGTATATTTATTAAACATTTATAGGGAACCATACTTCTAAGACATATAAATGGTTTTAGGTTTAAGCCTTACCACCTTTAATCTCTATAAAAACATGAAAAATTGAGGGGCCACTAAATGGAACCATGTAGTTAGGATTTTATTTAAATTTCATGTTTCTATTTGATTTTGTTAGGTTAGAATATTTTTACACTACATTCATTAGAGTGCAACACATCAAAATAATCAAAAAGCAATTATAATCATAATTTGCAATCATATTCCTGATATTTATCACAGAAGAAAGCTAGTTATAACTACATCAAGGATATCAATTAAGTTTGGGAAGGTGGAAATATTACATGTATAGAGAATGAAATTCCAACGGTCATGTCAGATTGTTACTGATATGGTGTTTCAAAATATTACATCATTTCTAAGGCAAAATGAGTATTAAATAGACAGGTGGAGTCAAAACAAATTGGGTAGATGAAAGGATAGTCAATCACATAAAATAATTATCCAAGGGGTAAATGAAATATTTTAAGCACAAAATATTATTTTGAGGGTTACTTATAGTAAGTGATATTAAGGGGAAGAGGAACACTAGTGCACAAATAGTTAGTGCATTCAAAGTAGTAAGCAAGACGAAATTGAGTGCCAGTAATTATATAATAGTGAGGTATGGACAATGCCAAAACATTATCGACTAAATATAAAAAGATAATTAAATGATCTAATTTTGAAACACATTCCTGCAAATGGATTTTGAACTAGAGTTTGATCATGCATGGAAACCATTCATGATAGATCATTGATATAACCATGGACAAAGGTCAGTCATTGATCCCAGTCATAGATATATAGATAGAGGATATGGGGGTTGGGTTAGGTATTCATCAAACCAAGTATAATGACCTAGATCTATTTCATTTCATTGACATAGAAGAAACTACTCTGTTTACCTAAGATGCTCAGGGAGCCACATAATTAGGAGCCCTCACACTTCAACATCTACTTTGAGGTTCTGACACAAAAAGGATGATTAGGTTGTGTATGTTTTCTCAAATAGATGAGAATAGAAGAAATAAATATACTAACAAAAATGTAAACAAATATAAAAAGTGAAAATAGGAAGAGGGTTGAACCTATGAGTATACATGGCCATGAGCTAATGGGTAACTCAAGGAAAATGAAAGAAAAATGGGTAAAATCCCAAAATATAATAACCCAACATAACTTCAAAGTACTAATAGCCTAGAGAGATGCACGTACAAGTTGTAGAAACATAATGTAATGAGTAAACTAGGCTAAGATTTAAAAAAAAAATGGAGTAAAATATCAAAACATAAAAACCAAAGAAAACTTCAAAGTATAAATAACCTATATCGATAAACCTACAAGCATGCAAGACCATAAGCTAATGGATAAACCATAGAAATAAAATATCATGTGTCATAGGTTAGTGAGTCAATTTTATCATGATATACAATTTATAGAGTTATCATGAGGGATCTTATTACTGTGTCTTTACCTTACCTCTTCAACTCTAAGAAATAGGAATTTATTATTAGGCAATTTCCCACTAGTCAATATTAATGATGCAACCACTGAAACTCTGCTTTATAAAATTCCAAGCACATAATTGCTATGGCCTATATCATAGGTTAATTAAGTCAAAAAAATTAAAATTAACCTTCCATAATATGTTATATTTATATGTAACAATGTTAGCAAATCTTGATAGTACCAAAACATTTACATGTTAGAAAGTCAATATTCTGGAGCTATGTAGGATATAGGTAAAATACAAAGCATAGTGTCAAGGGAACTTAGGTATGAGTAAATGTGTACAGATACATAAACCATTTAGAAAACAAATTTGTAAATAAAAAAATATTCCTAGAAACCATGTGAGTTTTCCCCAAAACCCTTCAATTTTTTTCATTTTAAAGGCTTGCACTCTTCTCCTAAATTGTTGATGAAAAATAAATGTTTAGGCCTTTATTTTGAATCATTTTTTATTTTGAAAGGATTTTTATATAGTGCATGAAATTTTTAAGGCTTGGAAGAGGTTTATAAAATGGATCAAGACCATTTCAAAAAAAGAAACCAAGATAAGACCTTAGTAAGTACATGCCCTGATGCCCTGATACAAACTAGAAGACTCACTAGACAAGTAGATCAACTATGTGGAAGGCCTAATCAATGTTGGAATAAATGTGAATATCATGTTATTTTAGTAATCCACCATTGGTACAAACAAAAAGAAGAATTTATTTAAATAAATTTATACAATAAAGCTCCATCAACATAAGAGAAACTTCAACTGCATAGTCCAACTGAATTGGAAAATCAGAAGAGCAAACCTAACCAAAATTATATAAAATTGAAAAAGTCTAGATAAAATATTGTAAGAATAAAAATATTTACCAAAACAATTTTGTCAATCAGTGATTCCCACTCCCATATCATGAATGCCCATCCTAGCCTACCCTAGTCTGCCTTACCCTACCCTGCCATGTACTAGACAATTTTTTGTCAATAATTTAAAAAAAATAAAAAAGAAGCACAACCTCTATAATTATTAAAAGATTTACAAAAAACATCTCAGACATATCAGATAATATGTATCAAATATATTTGTTGAGTATCCCTTGTTAAGCGAATGAAAGAGGTGCTCCCATGCATAATGGCACCTATCTTTTGCTGCTCAAAGGAACTATCATTAGCCACATGGGGACTACACAATTCATTATTCCTACCTTTCCACCACTCTTCCCATCCATAAAAACCTACTACATGGTTTCCACAAAATACCTTATGGAAGAGTAGATGATTTTAAAGTTTTGAGAGATGTGAAACATACCATACACATGTTATTTTTCACATGAATAAAAAAATGGTAAATAATGTTTTTTATTTACAATGTTAAAAAAACATGTTATTTTATTTTCAAAAGGTTTAAATATTTTCCATCACATAAAACACTTACTTGAAATTGGCTAAATAGACATGGAATAATCATCATTTAAATCTTAGTGAATGCAATACATAGCCCTTTGGGATTAATAATGCAAATTAGCTCTATTGAAGAATTCATATCCTTTGCAAAACTGTAAAATCAAAATATTTTTAAAAAAATGGGTTGTGTTCATCGTTTAACTTATTCAACCCACCATGTCAATCTAAAAAGGTAGGGAACACAAATAATCTTATACAATTACATGTTAGCAATGAATTAAAATATTCATGGTGTATTTTCATTAATTTTAGCTATGTCAACCTTTTCCATTAGGGTTTTTGTTTTTGTATAAGTGTGAGGTTATTTTCTATTTATTTATGACTTTATTTTGATATGTTAGCTTTATCTAGGTTTTTGCTACATGGTTATTTAACTTTTTCATTGATTTGAATATTTGTAATACAATTAGGATTATTTATACAAATGTTTTATTGACATAATCAAAGTAATAAATTTTAACATAGATTTAATACTATGAATGTATCCTAAAAGGTCATAATATTGGTGTGTGTGTGTGTGTGCGTGCGTGCGTGCATGCGAGTGTGTGTGTGTGTGTGTGTGTGTGTGTGCTTGCGTGCTTGCGTGCTTGCATGCGTGCGTGCATGCGAGTGTGTGTGTGTGTGTGTGTGTGTGTGTGTGTGTGGGCGCGCGTGCGCGCGTGTGCATGTGCATGTGTGTGCACGTGAGACACATGGTGTGTATCCTATATTTGAATGTATACAATCTATTTAAGGTGGTGTGTGAAGACAACTTCAAATTAGGCGTGTTTCTAAATATGGATTGAATAAAATATTTATTTCTCAATAGATAATCTAGTAGGAGGCTAGGCTATCAAGAAAGAGGACAATAAAGTAAAACAAGACCTAGGAACTCAACTCAAATAAATTCCTTAAGAAAATATTGTTATGAGAAAACAAAATTATGGGTCAATAAGGAAAATATAATTAGATATTTAATTAAAAACTAGGAAATATTTTTAAAAATAACATAAATGTGCTAAGAATCAAAATTTTAAATTTTTTTTTTTTTTAAAAAAAACCCTTGGTCATATTTTGGATTGCATCAACTTTAAATTATGAGGAGACCATGTAAAATGTACCCATATTTTTAACATACTTTTAAATGGATTTCTCCTAACAAAATTCACAAATCAAACATTAATGTTGTATGCATTTACAAGTATAATAAACTTTGGGAATTGAAAAAATAACATCAAGTAGATGCTCATAATTCTTATCTCATAGAATACATTTGGAATAATTTTTTAGGTTTCTTTGCCCAAGGTGCCATCTCTAAAAACTTCACTACCAATAATCACAATTTTAACAATTAAACTAGTAAAGTGTGAAAAAACAATATTAAATACAAAAGAACTAAGAAATCCTAGTATTTTAATTCAAAAATAGTGTAACACAATATATTAAACAATGGTGAGAAGTTTTAAACCACAAAAATCTCAACCCACATTCTCCTAATCACAATAAATTATGTGCTTATCAATCTCATTAACCTACATTTTGTCATCATAAACGTTAATTACATTGGTAGGCATTCTACTATGGTAGAAAGGGAGAGTAATTGAGTGAATTGCTCACAATTATGTAGGACCTTAAATTTGATGTCCATTTGATTTCCGTGAAAAAAAAATATTAAATTTTATATTCATTTAACCACCACTTACAAGTTTTTATTCTTTACTTAAAAATCTTATATCTTCACCATAAGATGGAGTTTAGAGCCCAATTATTTTTCTCCAAAAAAATATTTTAAATCCAACACAGTGATATAAATAGATTAATATAAGTTTTCACCAATCAATAAAAAAATTAACCAAAAGATAATAATAATATTACTAATTAATTTAATATATATAAAATCCAACATAAAAACCTTCATTTTGAAATCTCTTGTCTTATTTCAAACATATTCACTACTAGTATTAGATTTCACAAGAATAAATAAATTAAGAAAATTATTTAAATGTCTTTCACTAATGCTATTTATTTATAGGACACACTATAAAACGTTTCCATTGACTTTAACTGTTGGGATAAATTTCTTGATTTAGTGCCTGAATCATTTTCTAAATTTTAAGCCAAAAGAGCCCTTCAAATACTAGTGTTATTTTACAATATTGATTAACCAAATAATTATAAATAAAAGATCAAAATTGTATTGTTTTTTACAAATAACCTTTGAACTCAAACAATATTTTACAATTAGGAGAAATCAAATATTTGTAAACAAAAATTCAATTTTAATATTTTTAAATGAAATATAAATGCTTTCCCATAAAAAATGGATTATATTAAATTTTTATTGCAGTTAATAAAGTGTAAGAAACAACCAATGAGATGTAAAAGGATTGGTGAAATGGTTTGGTTATGCTTATCCCCATCCAAGTTCGAATCTCATAGGGTGTTCATAGATTGGTTGTGGCCATTTACTCGATGGCTTCAAATGTGATCAATTGCTGGTCGTTTATAATGGTTTAATAGTTCTCTCATGGATTGGGCCCCCGATTTGTGCCCTATAACTAGTTGTATCTCCAATCAAAAGCTAGTACCAAAAAATAAATTAAAATAAAGCATAAGTAATTTATTTTTAAGAGTATCCACATTCCAATAGTGGATAATCCAAAGTTTCTTTCATGCATTGCATTTATCCTCTCCCAAAACTCATCTATGCTAATGTGATTTACACCAATATCTATAATATTTTCAACATTAGATTCTAATGTTGAGAGAGGTATCATGCCTTAAAATTGAGATTTCATGCTTTATTTATCTTTACTCAGAATCACCTTTTTTGGAGTAGAGGATGAAGACATAAACTTTTATAGGAAAATTTATAATTGAGAGATGTTTACACAACAACTCCTTATTTGAAAAACTTGAGAAAACTAAATAACTTAAAACTAAAATAAGTTATTTAAATGCACCAGAAGGCTATGCTCACATGTTAATCCATGCAAATTGCTTCAGTGTTTTTCAATGCTAGCCATATAAATTTTTACTTTTTCATGACCAACCCTCTTGGATGCAACCATCCCTATTCAATCACCTTATAATGTTATTTGATAAAATTTCTCAACAAATGGAAATGAATTAATTTTTTTTTTTTTAATTCATTTTCAATTTTAAAATTTTGTCATTTGTTCCTGATTCGACCCACAACATAAAAAATCAATTACCAATTGATTTTGTAAAAAATTAAACCCCTTGAGCTAAACAAAAAAAATAGATTTTTCATTTCTAGGTGAAAATAATCTAAACACTGGCTTTTATTTTATGGAAATCAAAACCCCATAAAAATATATTTTTTTATTTTAGCAACTCTAGTTTTCTTCATAGGAGGCAAATGACTTTGAATTTCACCATGCAACTAAGAATAAAAGGAAATTTGATTAGCAAATTTGATTTTAAAAATTCTCTCTTCCACTCTAGCATGGTCGTATAGCTTGTATTCTCACCATAAAACATTCAAAAATCATCCTTTTGTTTTTTACTAATAGTTATTACTAGTTATTTGGCCATAAGATTTTATTCAGGGTAAAGAAAACTTCAAAAACACATTTTTTCAATTTGCTTTGCTTTATGACATTTACGATGACTGTAAAATATATCCTAAAAAAACAATTTTATTGTCGCTCTTTCCTCTTTAATCCAAGTTGTATTGTTGGCATATATAGAAGAAACAAGAAAAAGAAGTAAATTTAGACAAAAACCTACACTTCCACCTTCCCACATGGTTGTGTGACTTAGGTTCAACTATGAAATAATGTAAAAAAAATCTATTTTTTTAATTATTATGCAAAACTCTTCTTTGAAGGTGTAAGATGCTTCATGTTGTAGAGAAGGATGGAAAAAATGCAAATTTAAATACCTTTCTACTTAAATTTATTTCTTTCCCCCTCCACATTCATATGACATCATTTAATTCTTCATTTTCTTTTTTAATCCTTCACGTGAGTTGTATGGTTGGCCATATAGCTAAGTTGGATGAATAAAACAAAAAATTGATCTTGCCTACTTGAGCTTCTCATAGATTTTGTCTCTCCAAAGGGGTGTATGTTTGGTTTGATTCCACTTTGACAAGTAAAAACAATAAAAAATTTCTTTTCCACTCCTAAATGAACATCCTCCTCTTCACCTCTTAATTATAACATTTTTGGTTTGAACAGTAAACATCACAAATAAAAATTCAATAGGGGTTTCTATAATTTCATTTTGCTAAGTATTTTACAAAGCTTCAGTATACAAGTTGATGAAGCTTTTTAGGAGGGAAGAAGTTTTTGATTTAACATAACTCAAAAAAATAACATAATTTTCACAATTCAAGAAAAAAAGTAAAGGTCATTACATACAAGTTGAAAGAGTCTTGAATTTACTATGGTAATTTGTGTAAAATGGAAAAGGCAATTGCAATGTGGAAGTTTGCATTCACCCGACTCAGAGAAATATAATTTTGATTTGTATGATCTGTAGAAGTTCAATTTTAATTTGCATGGTTCAAAGAAATAAAATTTGAAATTTCATGTGATGGAGAAATGCAAAATGAATTTCCTATTTCCATGGAACCAAAAAACATATACACAAATTACATGAAATGTAAAATTGAAAATGCAAATTGCACCGAGTGGAAAAATGAACTTACAAATTAAGTAAAATAGAAAAAAAAAATATTCAAATTACATGACTTGGAAAAATTTTGGAGCTTTTAGCACAAATTGGGGAAAACCAAAAAGTATTTGCATGACTTAAAAATAATTATTTGTTTTTGGAATTTGCATGAAAAAGCTCATGGATTTTTACAAGGGAGTTCGAAATCATTATTGCCTTGTTCATAAAAAGAAAAAATTTGGTTACCAATTATTTTGTCAATTAAGCAATTAATATCAATAATTTTCAACATTCACAATTTTTAAACCCAAAACATCAAAATTAGCAATTTAAAACAAATGTTTTCATAAAATTTACATTTTTCAAAAACTATAACATGTATATGTTCTTTTCTAAGATATGATCACATTATATATACATGGTGTAGAAAACATTTAAATTTATATATTTCTTTGGATGTTATTAGTTGTGCATATTATATTAGACCTTGTTTGTCTATTTTGTGTGGCTATTGGCCCTTATGTGAAAATTTCTTAAGAATCTCTATGAGATCATTTTTTGGTACATGTAATACTTGAACATGTACATTACTTATGTCACTTGTTATTGTGCATGAGATATTTGTTTGTGTAACATTTGAACATGTCCATAGTATGCATCCCTTGGCTTTATTATTTGACATTGCATGAAATTGTGTGTGTGTGTGTGTGTGTGTGTGTGTGTGTGTATTTTGATCTTGTTAAGTTTGATGCGTGTAATGATCCTATCATGCATAAACTATTGCATATGTTACATCTATTGAAATTATTACTATGATATATATATATATATACATATATATATATATATATATATACATATATATATATACATATATATATATATATATATATATATATACATATATATATATATATATATATATATACATATATATATATATATATACATATATATATATATATATATATATATATATATATATATATATATATATATATATATATTACACAAATGCTTTGAATGATACATATCTTAATATGATGACATACCTTTTTATATATCCTATGATATTTAATGCTAACATCTTGATATAAATGATATAATTAACTTTTATTTTGAGATAAGTGACTTTTAGGATACATCCCTCGAATCAAAAAAGGGGAATTTTTAGTGAAATTTTTATATAGAGATGAGCTTCCATGAGCACAACTAATTTTTGGGTATAAAATTACAAAATTTTAAGTATCGGTAAAGATTATGGGGGAAAATGTCATGCTATGCATTCACATTATAGGAATAAATTAAAAAACACACATTTTAGGTGTATATGCACACAAAATTGAAAAAAAATTTAAAAAATCACCATGTACATACAATTACAATATTTCACATTTATCACATGGGGGCATGATACAAAATCATACACACACTATACTATTTTTCAAATTCAAATGGCATGATATTTATTCATGTCATACCTTCATTATTATTTGGTATCCATGACCATGGTAGGGTCATGGATGTTATCCATTCTATTTTGACCATCCATACAAGAATAAATGAATAAAATGATAATTAAATCTATATGTCATTTATAGTGGTTAATTCAGTTAAAGTGCATAATGCATACTCGAAGATTCAGTGCCCTCCAACATTATAACATGTGAATCCATTATGGATTCAATCTTGATTTGGTCTGAAGGTTACAAATCCCAACAACATAAATTGAGGTATTTACATCCCTCAATGGATTATATTTTCCAAACATGTTTTCTTCAAATTGGGGTGTGATCAGTCTCAACTACCATGAATCAACAAAGTATTAAATCTTCTCTAATGCTTCAAGGAAGTATCATCTTAAACAAAATTTACAAGAGAAGCATCGATTTCAAAGATATATGTGTACTTATTTGTTGATAGTTAAAATATTTTCAAATTTCAGTTATAATTATATTTTTAATTTCACATATGTACATTAACTACTTTTACATCATTTCAGGATTCACTATGGAACACCTTGCATGATTGGATCTTCCTCCCAAAGGCAAAGTGTGTACTACACACTCAAGTATATCTTTTATTTTATTTTAGTAATTTCATTTATATATAAAATTAGGAAGGGGGAGGTGAGAAATTATAGACACTTAAATTTGGTCATGAATATTTAATAATGTCATTTTTGGCCCACATTCACTTTACTTGACTCAAGCACAAAATTGGTTCTATTTCACCATCTCACTCAGTCTTAAGTACATGTATGGGTCCATCTTAAATAAATTTTTATTTTATAGCTACCAAAAAAAATTAAATTTATAAAAAAACATCAAACATCAATACTAAGATTCCATATTCTTGATATTAAGAATCACCTTTACAAGTCAAAATCAACCTATGCAGTTCAGGATTCAGAGTCGATCGTGACCTTATGGGTCAATTTTTGTCTTTACCTAGCAATAGATATTTTTTAAATTTAAACCCTCTCTTACAATCTTGTTCATATTTTTAGGATAGGTAGATTTAGGTGTCATCCTTTTAGACTGTTATAAAGGCACATCTAAGCACTTAGTTTACCATTTGGTAATTACTAAGTAATTTCACTATTAAGGCATAATTACACTATTACACACTAATCAAAACCTTCATATTATTTCCATATTTGATTGTATTCACTTGAATAGTCATTTGTCTAAGTCACAAGTCTATTCTATCAAAATCAAACAAAAGCATTATTAAGTATTCAAGCCATCTCTAGATGCATACATGTAGAAAATAGATATTGTTTCCTAAAACTCTCTTGGTGGGAAAAATGTGTGAGCTTGAATTCCTTCCTTGGAGTATTACATACGTAGGTAGTATTCAATCACTATGAAGGTTATTAGGGTCAGCGTAACACATTGAGTTCTATATTTTATTTTTACAAATTCTCAACTATTATAAACTATAATAGGGTTTAAACCTTGAAGATGTCATTTGCATGTCATCTACACATAACTAAAAGTAAAAATTATGCATACATGCATATTTAGAGTAGGTTCAAGTGACTTTACCATCGTATTCCTATTTTTATGTATATGTCAATATTGAACCACAGATGACAGTAACAAAATTTGATTATCTATTTCTAATTGATTATGGCCCAAAATTGTGACAACTATTATTTTAGTGTCACACACATAATCAATATGAGTTGGTCATATCTAGTCATCTTTCAGTCGCACACAATCAACCTAATAATAAAAAATAAATTAAGTATTTTTTGTGTTTTTCATAATTATACTATTTCATTCATTCTCACTTTATCTATTTCAGTTCATTATTTTTATTATACTAATTAAAAATCATTTACAACACTTACTTCCCTTCAGTTTATTTTATCTTAATTAGAGTTAATACACCAATTAATTATGAATTCAGATAAAACACACATCTACCCATATAACATAGAATTAAACCTAATAAGATACAAACAATGAAATAATATTTAATTTCTAATTTAATTCCATAGTAATGATGGGCCAAAGCCATGGGTTTTAAAAGAATATTTTATTTCACTCTAAATATGGAACAATAGTCACATGAAGACAATGTAACATAGGTGTAGATATCAAGATGAATAGAACCCAAAAGTATCAAGGCAAACATAGAACTATCCCAAAAATGTATGCACACATTTGAAAGAATAGGGTCTTTGTTGGAATCATGTGGTTTTTCTTATAAAATAACATATAGGAAAAATAATAGTTTAACAAGACTATTTGTCAAATCCATGGATTGAAAACCCATCTATATTAATTAAATTCTATCTAAATCTCTAGGAGTTTGATCTTCTTCCCCAAAACCCTGAAACTTTGATAGCACAACTTAACTCAAGAAAATAGATATGGAAAATATCTACTGTGGTAGGTATGAAGAATTATCAAGGCTTTTAAGGACTAATAATTATTCCTCTTGATAGTTCATGATATTGTGAACAACAAACCAAGTATAATGCATGTCAATTAGGAAATCTTAATGATAGCATAGTGTCTACTCTATTTAAATGTCAACACTACAATGAATGCTTGATTTATTGTAAAATATAGTAGTAATTATGACCCTTGAATCTTTTTTCTAAATGTTTGAATTGATTTCTTTAATACATTTATTATATTTTTGAGATACACTAATGCAGTTGTGTATTTATGGACTTATCAAATTTAAATTATTACATTATTGATGCATAAGTCAACACACAATTAGCAAAAACACTAACAAGTGGGAATTCTTAATCCATGAAAAACCCATAACAATGGTTAGAATTTCCCATCTACAAAACTATACATCATATCTCTTAAAGGACTTAAAACCATACATTATATATTTTTAAAAAAAACTTTTAAAATTCTATAAACACAAGAGAAGATAAAACATACCAATAAAAACATAGAATAACACAAAAATGTCGTAAATAATACGATTATATAATTAATAAATATCTCGTTTGCAACAAATTTTGATGTCTACATTCTAATGTATCTATAAGAAACCAAGAAAATCCTTTAAAGAGAATATAGACCAAGAAAACTTATTTTAGATCTAGAATCATTGCTTTTTCTCAAGGCAATGTTGACTCGTTCCATTATCCCATTTGTCTGCCTGCCATTAACCTAGTTATGTTCTCCCATTTTTATGTTCTCCATTGACTCTTTCTAGTGTTCCATTTCTCCGCTCAGCAACCGACTTTTCTTTTGTCATTTCCATCATCTAACAATTTATTAGATTGGTTCCAAATAAAAGTTTATTTAATATAATGTTTTTCTAAAATAGTTATTTAAATGTAGTATTTTTATTTATTTAATAGTTTTAATGGCAGACGCAATGCCTACGCATCCGAAGTCATGGCAAATGTAGTCAGGGAAAAATTGCACTAAACTGCTATTTTGCTTCATTTTATTTCTCCTCATGCTAAATCATATTTGCACGTGGAAAGTTTTAGATGTATGGAATGGAATCAAATCTAATGACATCTTTTTAAGCCATTAATAATAATAATAATAATATAGTTTTTAAGGTCCACGATGCCAATTAATGCCTTGGTTATGGTCTACAAGGCATGTCTAGCATATGGGACCACCTCGTACTCCCATTGTGGGCAGGCACCTTACTATGTATTTAGAGACGTTGAATCATATTTGCACGTGCAATGTTTTAGATGCATGGAATGGAATCAATTCTAATGTAATCTTTTTAAACAATTAAAATTGACTTTGGGGATGTTGAATCATATTTGCATGTGAAAAGTCTTAGATACATGGAATGGAACCGAATCTAATGACATCTTTTTAATCGATTAAAATTGACATTAAAAATGTTAATAGATTTAAAATTTCAGTTTTAAGTTTTTTAATCAATTTCAAATTCATATTATTTTTTAAAGTTTATTTTTAATTTTTTATTAAAATTTTACTTTTACATGATTTAGGTATATTGAATGTTTCTTTCACTTAGTGTTAAGGATTGAGGCGTATTCATTTCACTAAATTCATCAAGGGCATGATCTTGAATCATATTTATATAATTTTGGTTGTAGGAAGGGTGTGCACATTGTGAACAATAGTTTCGAAATGTTACCCTAGGACTTCAAAATGTGCAGACTTGTGCATCTCTTTTTGTGTCTAGACCTGTCGATAGTTGTATTGATGCTCCAACTTCACTCACAACTCTTTTTCATGGTGCTTCTAGTGTGGCAGGTCTAGCATGTGATACCAATGGGATTTCAAAGGACAAATCTTTTGTCAAAGTGTTCTCTTAGGTAGAGAAGATTGGGAAAACCATAAGCAAACCTTTTGACACATCAAAGGATACTTCAGTAGTGTCCTTTGAGAATGAGTCTCTTGAGGAGGTATTTTAAAATGAAGTTTGGTTCGCAGTTAGAGGTTTAATGTATAGATTTAACTAGTTTTGGCCTAACGTTTCTGATCTTCATCAGTGGGTCTCGAATTTATGGTAGCCATTAATGGAGGATAGCTTGAAACTATACCCTTATGCTAGAGGTTTTTTATTGTGGTTTTTTACAGTATTACAAACTGTAACAAGGTTTTCAAGGCCAAATCTAGGAGATTTGATAAAAAAATTCCCTTCTTAAACTCTTGGTTCCTTGCTTTCAATCATCTTCTCAAAAACATTTCATTCAGGATTATTTGGGTTCATCTGCCTTATCTTCTCTTTCATTTTTGGGTTGAATTATGCCTTTCGACCATTGGTGAATCCTTGGGAAACTTGTTGGACATTGATGCTTCTAATTGTAATTTTTTTCCGCACCACTTTTTTCAGATTCTTATTTGTTTGGATTTTTCTCAAAAACTCGCAGTAGTCATTTAATTGAGGGTCAAAGAATGGTGTTGGTCTCAAACCCTAGATTATGAGTGTTGCCCTTTAGGTGTTGTAGATGCTTCAATATTATACATTTAGATGCATCTTTCTTTAGAACCAAGAGTAAAGTGGATTCTTTTTAGTGGAGGGATGCAAGTGTTGATCATCTTACTATTTTTATGAAAAGGTTTCCTACTAAGCTAGTAAGAGAAGTTACACAAATTAATCACATGGTGGAGACTAAAGCTTTTACTACTCAAGCTATGACATTGTCAATGACTTCTAAGGATCAATTTTTTGAGGCTGATAGGATAATGTGGTCTTTTAATGTGGTTTTAACTAGTGGGATCGTGGCCTCGGAGGTCCACTAGTGGAATTGTGTACACCTTCTGGTGTGGATTCATCAAATTCATGTAATCTAGAAGGTTAGAATGTAGTGTAGTGTACAAAAAAGGGATGCTACATACCTACTTCGTCCTCCATAATTCTTCTCTCTTATAATAGAGAGGGCAAGAGAAGGATTAGTTTCACTCGATAGTTTCGTTCTGTTGTTTTTTTGGACTATTTTGTGTTTGCCTTGACACTGTTAGTCTCACTATAACGGTTTAGAATTAATTTAACTAGGTTTTAGCTTTTATATTTCCTCATAAGTTTTCATTGGGACAAATAAAAAAATATTTTGATTGAATCTCTATTTTGAAAGAGAGACCTTTTAACCCTCATATATATAAAAGTTTGTAGTATTTTAATTTTTATAAAAAGACATATATATATATATATATATATATATATATATATATATATATATATATATATATATATATATATATATATATATATATATACTAAAAACTTTTATATACTTAAATGACTGAGTGATAGAAAAGAGGAATTTTTACCCATCGAATAGAGTCTGAAACCAAAAGAAAAAATCAGGTCCTCCTTGACATTGATAATTGACATTGCTATTTTCTTTCTTTTACTTTATTTTATTATCAGACCATGTCAATCGAGGCTTTTATGGTCCTCCTTTATGTGTTCTATTTATATCGCACTCTACCTTTCTTCACTTTGTTACGAGTCTAGTTACGTCTCTGCCGAAATAGCAATGGATTCAGTGAACTATGCTCCCATGGGAGCAGTTATGAATGATGCTGCAGGTCGCTTGCACCGTTACAAGCAAGACTGGCTCAACGGATTTACTGCTGGGTTTAGGTAATTGCGATCAGCTTGATTGCATTCTTTGATGTCACCGTCTAACAATTTCGTTAAGTTGTCTCATCACGCCATGCAATGCAATCTTGTAAGCAGGATATTGAACCCCACGGCATATGTGTTATTTGCATTGGTGGCTCCTGTAATTGCATTTGGGGAACAACTTGATACAGAAACTGGTAAACCAAATCATGTCTAGGATTAAACTTGAATTAATGTTGTGTTCAGCCTCAGAATATAATAGGTGAATCCTGCAACTTCAGATGGGCTGTTGAGTGCTACGCACACACTTGCGTCTACTGTAATATGTGGAATCATTCACTCATTAATTGGGGGTCAGCCGCTGGTCAACCAGGGAGTAGCCGAGCCAACAGTCCTTATGTATACTTATTTGTACGATTTTGCCAAGGATAAAGATGATTTGGGTTCCACTCATTCCGTAGTATGGACAGCCTGGTGAGAATGTAACAGTGAAGATAAGATCTCTTACGTTGTAGTTAAACAGAACTTTGACGTAATGAATAAAATCTGTGTCTGTTTTTATTTACAGGATCTGTACGTGGACGTCTATTCTCTTGGTTAGTATGGCGGTATTTGCGCTTTGTTCTCTAACTAAGAAATTGACACGAGTGGCAGAGGAGTTGTTAGGAGTTCTTCTGGCTTTGATGTTCATGAAAGAAGCAATCAAGGTGAAGAAGCTTCATACAAATCTATACAAGTAATAAGTGACTCGATTTCTAATTTGTGGCCGGTTGTTTCGTACATGGAATTGTTGGGGAATTTCGCATACCTGAGAAGCAAAAGCGTATGGACATTGATATTGAAAAGCTACCATTTTCATGGCGATCAACCAACGGGATGTTTGAAGTGATATTGGCAGCAGGGCTTCTCGTCACGGCTCTTAAAATTGGAAAGGCCAGATCTTGGCGCTATGGCACAGGTTTGTAAATGGAATTTCATTGTCAAATTGAAATATTCCTAAAATTATACCGCCTTCAAGACTCAGAATGTCTAATATCTTTGATAGGATGGATGCGAGGAATAGTTGCAGATTGTGGAGTTTCTGCAATGTTGCTTTTCTGGAATGGAATTTCTTACATACCCACAAAAGAATATCCTGAAGGTTTTCCAAGGCGTCTCTTCAGCCCCGTTGCCTGGGATGATAGGGTTTCACGAAACTGGACAGTCATCAGGGTACACACTATACACACACACATACCTCACTAGTAAAGCTTCAGTAGCGTTATACTCAATCTCCTATGTTAAACAGGATATGTCCCAAGTACCTCGTATACACATTCTCAGTGCAATTATACCAGCGGTTTTGTTTGCTTGCTTATTCTTCTTCGAGCACAACGTTGCTGCAAAGATGGCGCAGCAAAGGCAGTACAATTTGAAGAATCCACCTTCCTATCATTACGATTTTATGGTTTTAGGATTCATGGTACTCTCACCGTGCAACTGTAATTGATAACCCTTGATGATTTCTTGAGTAAAAGCATGCATTAAAGCCAATATGACAAATTTACTTGTTGAATGTTATTGGAATCAGGTTCTTATATGTGTTCTCCTTGGGCTTCCTCCATCATACGGAGTGTTGCCACAATCTCCCATGCATACCATAAGTCTTGCAACATTGAACCACTTGGTATGTACATATATGCTTCAATTTCTGTTAGATTTGTACAAGTCATATGTGCTCCATGATAGTAGAGTACTAATATATTTCTTCTCGTTATGTAGATATTGTGGAAGAAAATGTTGGAAACTGCAAACTTGTTGAAAAGTGATGCTGAAGTGCAGTTCACTCAGTTCTATTTTTAGACTATTAGTGTAAATTTAGTTTGCATGAACATTTTTTATGGAGCTAAATTTAGACAGGTAGTGAATTTTTAGTTAATATTTTTATAGAAAAAATAAAGTTTTAGAAAGGCTAGAGTTAGTTTTAGTTGATATTATATGCAAATTATTATTTAGATAAATTGAAAATATTTTATTTAATAATTAGAAAAACATATTCACATGAAATTATATTAATACATTGTAATTGATATTTATTTTCAAGGAGAAGGAGAATGATTCCAATAATTTAAAGAAAGTATTTTTTATTTTTGCAATTCTTATTTCTTGTATTATGAATATTGCATATATTTGGCTGTGATTTAATTTTATTTAAAATTCTACATTTGGTATCAGAGCAAGTATTTTTCTTTTGGGTTAAAGATTTAGTAGTTAGAATTTTGCCAAAAATTTATCATGTCAAATTCTAACTCCTTGCCCATTCCAAAATTTGATGGAAATGAGTATGATTATTGGTGTATCAAAATGATGACCTTTTTCATAGGAAAAAATTTGTGAGAGATTGTTGAATTGGGTTATGCAGAGCCAGCTAATTGGAATGCTCTCACAGTGAATGATAAAACAACTAAGGAGGCTAAGAAGAAGAATGCAGGAGCAAAGAAAACAAAGGATGCTTGGAAAGACTCTAAAAGAAGCTTACCAAGGTAGTGATCAAGTCAAAGTTGTCAAGTTATAGATATTGAAGAGAGAATTCAAGAATTTGAAGATGGAAGAAGCTGAAAGTGTGAGTACCTATTGTGTCAGAGTAAAATATGTGGTCAATAAGATGGCTACACTTGGTGAAATTGTTAACAATGAGGTTGTGATCAAAAAGGTGTTGAGGACTCTCGCACCAATATGGAACCATGTCGCCATAATCATAGAAGCAATCAAGAATTTTTCTACCCTTCAATTTGATCATCTAGCTGGATCTTTGATGTCTCATGAAGAAAGATTGAGAGATTCATTTGGGAAAAGTGATGAGAAAGCTTTTTTTTCCAAATTACAAATCATAAATAATGAAGATGCCAATAGCAGCATCAAAATTAATCAAGGCCAAGGTAGAGCTCAAAATCAGAATTACTCAAGAGGAAATAGAGGCAGAGGTGGTTTCCAAGGAAGAGGTGGTTTCAAAGGAAGAGGTAGACGTTGATTTGATAAAATAAATATTCAGTGTTATCATTGTAACAGGTGTGGCCACTTTAATTATGAGTGTAGATTAAAATAAGGTAATAATGATAAAAGCATTCATTATGCTCAAGAAGGTGATGAGAATCCTCCAGATAATTTATTTTTATCTTATGACAAAGCTGAAAATGTTTATAAAGATGTTTGGTATTTAGATTTGGGATGTTCTAACCACATGTCAGGGAATGAAAAGCTTTTTTCTATAATGCATGAAAGTTTTAAATCCAAGATCAAGCTTGGTGATGACAAATCATTGGAGGTTGCTGCAAAATGAGCTATGGAAGTCCATACAAAAGAAGGTATGAAGAGTGTTAAAGACATTTATTACACTCCAAAGTTAAAGCATAATTTGTTGAGTGTTGGACAATTATGTGAGAAGAATTATAAAGTTGTATTTGAAAATCAAAAATGTATAAGTTATGATAAGAATCAAGGAAATAGGGTGGTAACGGTTGTGACTATGACAAAGAATAGGATGTTCCCATTGAAGTTTAGTGAACATAAGAGGAACCTTGTCAATATGGCATATGAGGATACAATTTGGCTGTGGCATCTCAGGTATGGGTATTCAAATTTTCATAGTTTGAAAATTCTAACATCAAAAGTATTAGTTTCTGGTTTGCCTAAGGTTGAAGGGCACAAGGAAGTTTGTGAAGGATGTGCTAAAGGAAAACATGCAAGAGAGAAATTTCCAAAAGGTAATGCATGGAAGGCTCATTATCCACTCCAGTTAGTTCATTTAGACATTTGTGGTCCTATGAAGACAAAGAGTTTGGTTACATCATCATATTTCATTAGTTTTATTGATGATTACTCACGACAGTGTTGGGTTTATTTTTTAAAGACCAAAGGTGAAGCTCTTGAGACATTCAAGAGGTTTAGAGCCCTTGTTAAAAATAACAAAGGGTGCAAAATCAAATGCTTAAGGACTAATCATAGAGGAGAATTTTGTTCAAAAGACTTTCAAGGTTATTGTGATATGCATGGCATTAGAAGACAATTCACCACTGCATACAAACCTCAATAAAATGGTGTAGCTGAAAGGAAGAATCATACAGTGGTGGAGATGACACGATGCATGCTACAAACAAAGGCATCAAGCAATTCTTTTTGGGGAGATGTAGTCGCTACAGTAGTATATATTCTCAATCGGAGTCCCACTAGTGCGCTTGACAGGATGACTCCATATGAAGCATGGTATGAGAAAAAGCCAAATGTTAATTATTTCAATGTTTTTGGTTGCTTAGCCTATTTTCATGTTCCTGATCAAAAGGGGCAAAAGTTAGATCCCAAAAGTGAGTCATGTATTTTTATTGGACATAGTGAGGAAAGTAAGGCTGACAGGTTGTATAATCCTCTCAATAATAGGCTTATTGTGTCAAGAGATGTGATTTTTGATGAAGGGGGAGTTTATGGTCATCAAAAAGGCCATATAGAGAATTCAAAATCTATTTTAAATGAGGTTATTATGGACGATATTGATCATGGGCAGCCCACTAATATTTTTGTTCGAAGTGCTACAAATCCACCAAGTAACCCATCATCTAGTTGTTCAATTCCAAGTACAAGTCCAAATTCAAGTCCTAGTTCTACAAGGAAGCAAAGAAGATTGAGTGGCATTTATCAAAGGAGTTCAAGTCATGCACATGAAAAAAATTCAAGAGGTGAGACACTGAAGTTTTTTTTACTTACCAAGGTTGATTTGGAACCATCATGTTTTGAAGATGTACATAATAATGAAGTTTGGATACAAGCAATGCAAGAAAAGATGGATTCTATTCATAGGAATGACACTTGGGAGCTTACAAAGCTTCCACATGACAAGAAGAAGATTGGCACGAAATGGGTCTACAAGACTAAGTGCAATAGTGAAGGAAGTGTTGAAAGGCATAAGGTGAGATTAGTTGCTAAAGGCTTCACACAGAAGTATGGCATTGATTATGAAGAGACATTTGCACCAGTAGCAAGACAAGAGACCATTAGGATGTTGATTTCATTAAGAGCTCAAAAGAATTGGAGCATCCATCATATGGATGTGAAAAGTGCCTTCTTGAATGGGTACTTAGAAGAAGAAGTATATGTGAAACAACCACAAGGTTTTGAAGTGAAAGGAAAATAAAATCATGTCTACAAGTTAAATAAGGCTTTGTATGGCCTCAAACAAGTACCAAGAGCATGGTATGCTAGGATTGATGGATATTTTAAAAAGAATGGCTTTAAGAGAAGTAAGAGTGAAACTACCCTTTCCTAAAAATATGAAGGTAATGATATTCTAATTTTAAGTTTGTATGTTGATGACTTGTATATGGGTAGCAGTTCTATGATGAAAGATAAATTCAAAGTTTTCATGATGAATGAATTTGAGATGAAAGATTTAGGCCTCATGAAATATTTTTTAGGAATGGAGGTTTATCAAAGAGAGAATAAAAATTTTATTTGTCAAACAATGTATGCTTTAGATATGTTGAAGAAATTTGATATGGTTGATTGTAAACCAATCTCCACTCCATTTACTCATGGAGTTGTTTTTTGTAGAGATGATGGTGTTGAAAGAGTTGATGAGACAGCCTATAGAAGTATTGTTAGAAGCTTAATATTTATAACTCATAAAAGACCTGATATTGCTTATTCAGTTTCACTTGTTTCAAAGTACATGGTAGAGCCATCAGAAATACATATGAAGGTAGCCAAGAGAATTTTGAGGTATGTGAAAGGCACTCTAGATTTTGGTATTCATTACTACACTTCTAAAAGGTTCAATCTTGTTGGTTTTAGTGATTCTGATTGGGGAGGTAGTTTGGATGACCAAAAGTCAACATCTACGAATTGTTTTTATTTTGGTTCTAGTTTGATTATTTGGAGCTCAAAGAAGCAAAGTATAGTTGTCATTTCTTCTACAGAAATAGAGTATGTTGCAGTCACTTTAGTAGGTACATAAGCATTATGGCTTCAAAAACTTCTTGAAGAAATTGGAGAGATTCAAGTTCAGCTCATAGTGATTTTTTGTGATAGCATTAGTGTTATTAACTTGGCCAAGAATCCAATCCATCATAGTAAGACAAAACATTTTGATTTAAAACGTCATTTTATCTAAGATTTAGTGCAAAAGAAGGTAGTAGAATTGAGATACATCAACACTAAAGAACAGTTAACAGATATCTTCACTAAGGCAGTTGTAAAGGATCAATTTTTGAAACTCAGAGATAAAATTGTGAGCCCTCTCAGCATCAAGGGAGAGTATGTTGAAAAGTGATGCTGAAGTGTAGTTCACTCAATTTGATTTTAAGACTATTAGTGTAAATTTAGTTTGCATGAACAATTTTTGTGGAGCTAAATTTAGACAGTTAGTTAAGTTTTAGTTAATATTTCTATAGAAAAAATAAAGCCTTAGAAAGGCTAGATTTAGTTTTAGTTGATATTACATGAAAATTATTATTTAGATAAATTTAAAATATTTTATTTAATAATTAGAAAAGCATGTTCACATGCAATTCTATTAATACATTGTAATTGATTTTTATTTTCAAGGAGAATGAGAATGATTCCAATAATTTGAAGAAGTATTTTTTATTTCTGCAATACTTATTTCTTCTATATTATGAATATTGCATATATTTGGCTGTGATTTAATTTTATTTAAAATTCTACATCAAAACTCAAGCATTACAGAGAATGATATAGTGAAAGAGATATACGATAAGATGCAAGAAGTTTTTGTAAACATAGATCTTACTATCTCGCCACAAACCACCTTGAGCTCAGACACTGCAAAAATCATCTTCAAAACTCATCCTTTTAAGTGGAAGCAAATAAACTTAATTATCCTTTCCTAATGATATGTTCCCTTCTTGTTGCAGGCGTTAAATGATATTAGAGAACTATTGAATTTAAAAGAATTAAAAGACCTACAAATTTCCCCAGTAAATAACAATACTAACGAGGGAAGCCTCGATGCAAAACTTCCCAGATATAAATGGATACATCTTTGACCCAAAGAAGCACATCGGTCTCTTACTCCCTGTCCGCGTTAATGAACAATGACTCACAAACCTCCTACAATCACTATTAATAGGTAGTTATGTGTCGTTAATGCCAATCCTAAGAAAAATACCACTTTCAGTTCTATGGGGATATTTTGCATATTTGGTGATAGAAAGTTTCCCTGGCAATCAATTTTAGGAAAGGATAATTCTCATCTTTATTTCTCCCAGTAAAAGATACAAGTAATTTACCTGAAAACCACTATAACGTCAGTGTATTAAAGTAATTTTATTTTATCTCGACGATCTGTGCTACTAATGATAATGGTTTGAATTTTGGTATTGTTTTCCAGAGTGTTGAAAGATGCTCATGCTTCATATGTGGAAAAAGTCTCTTTTCATAAAATCACCATGTTTACAGTATTCCAATTGGCATATTTGATGATATGCTTTGGGGTGACATGGATACGAGTGAATAGCGGCTGTAATTTACGTATATTGTTTTATAACATCTAAATTGAGAATAAAACTTGATGATAGAGGTGAGAAATGCATATTCATTGGCTATAGTGAAGAATCAAAGGCTTATAAGTTGTATAACCCCATTTCAAAGAAAGTGATTATTAGTAGAGATGTTGAATTTAAGGAAGAAGAAGCATGGGATGGTAGCACCATCATAATTGGAGCACCAATTCCACAAAATGAAGAAGAATATAAAGAACAAAATTTGCAAGGTGATCGATCCTCTCCACAAGCAAGAACAACCACTCCAATAAGAACACCTAGGAGCTTAGTACACGGTGAATCATCTGGTGATGCATGTCATCCTACTCCAAATTCACAAGTGATGAATCAGATCTAACTCTTGCCACTTTAAGATCAAGATTTAAAGGTAAGAAAATGAGAAACTTGAATGAGATTTATAATCAAGAAGAAGAGAAGTTAGATTTGTGTTCAAATTTTGCTCTTTTCTCTCATGATCCTATGTATTATGAAGAAGTAGTTAATGAAGAACATTGGATAAAAGCAATGGATGAAGAGATGAATGCCATTGAAATAAATCAAACATGGGATCTAACTAATCTACCTAAAGGTAAGGATTGCATAGGAGTCAAATGGATTTATAAGATCAAATTTGATGCAGAAGGAAATGTTGAAAAGCACAAGTCAAGGTTAATAGAAAAAGGTTTTGCACAAGAACATGGAACTGATTATAATGAAACATTTGCTCCAATTGCTAGACTTGATACTATTAGAATGGTTTTAGCAATAGTTGCTCAAAATAACTGGAATGTATATCAAATGAATGTCAAATCAGCTTTCTTGAATGGTTTCCTAGATGAAGAAGTGTATGTAAAATAGCCACCAGGTTATGAAGTGCAAGGACATGAAGAAAAAGTCTACATATTGAAGAAGGCCCTTTATGGTCTCAAACAAGCACCAAGAACATGGTATAGCAAGATTGATACATACATAACAAACAATGGATTGAGCAGAAGCAATAGTGAGCTTACATTGTACATAAAAATCAACAAAGAAGGGCAGATTTTGAATGTGTGTTTGTATGTGGATGATTTGATTTTCACTAGAAATTTGTCTGTAGACACATTTAAATCAGCAATGAAGAAAGAATATGAAATGACCAATTTGGGATTAATGAAGTACTTTTTGGGCATAGAAGTTGTACAATCAGAGAAGGGAATTTTTATTTGTCAAACTAAATATGCAAAGGATGTGTTAAGGAGGTTTAAGATGCTGAATTGTAAACCAACACCTACACCAGCTGCTACAAGAACCAAAATTAGCAAATAAGACAAAGGGTCTAATGTTGATTCTACATCATTCAAAAGACTAGTTGGTAGTTTGATGTATCTTACAGCTACAAGACCAGATATCATGTATGGGGTCAGTATAATCTCTAGATTCATAGAGTCACCAAAAGACTCACATTGGCAGTTGGAAAGAGGATATTGAGATATGTGGTAGGAACAACAGAATATGAAATTTTATATTCCACAACTAATGATTTTAGTTTGATTGGTTATACTGATAGTGATTTTGCAGATAGCATTGATGACAGGAAGAGTACTTCTAGACATGTCTTTCTTTTAGGAACAAGTGTGGTCACATGGGCATCCAAAAAGTAACCTATAGTGACACTTTTATTAGCTGAAGCAAAGTATGTAGCAGCCACATCAATAGCATGTCAAGCAACTTGGATGAGGAGAGTATTGATAGATTTATTACAAGCACAGAAGGAGTCAACACCAATCTTTTGTGACAACAAATCAGCAATTGTATTATCAAAAAATCATGTTTTTCACAAGAGGAGCAAGCACACTGATACAAGATTTCATTTTATCAAAGAGTTAGTTAACAATGGAGAAATCCATCTGAAGTTCTGCAGATCTGAAGACCAATTGATAGATATATTCACAAAGGCATTAGCAAAGGAGACCTTTGATTATCTAAGACAAAATTTAGGCATTGTAAATGCTTAAGTAGTTAGTGGTAGAAATTAAGGGGGAGTGTTAGAGACTGGAGATAATTTCTCCACTTAACTGCCTGAAGATTTCAAACCTGCGCTCTCAAACTTGTGCTTTCACACCTGTGCTTTTCCTTCACCGCTTCTTTCCCACGGTCAGCCTGGGCTCTGATTCCAGTTTGAAGGAGATAAAGAAATAATAGCAGAAAAGAAAATAACAGTCAAAACTCAGATTGCTACGGCAATTCTGGAAAACAAGATTTTTTATTAAACTTCTTGATCTGTCTTACAAAGCTGCGCCCACGGGTCCTTTAAATAGATTTCGAAAACAAAAATAACTGAATAACTAAGTAAAATTAACTACAGTCTTTGCATGCAAACTGAGACTAAAACAAATTCTCTAACTAATCTAAAACTGCTGTTGAACTGTTATTGTGCATGCATACTATGTCCATGAGGAGTGAACAGAAGAGGGAGGTGGAACAGGTAGTTAAGTGGAGAAATTATCTCCAGTCTCTAACAGATACGTTCCCTTCTTGTTGCAGGCATCAAATGATATTAGAGAACTATTGAATTTAAAGGAATTCAAAGACCTACAAATTTCCCCAGTAAATAACAATACTAACGGGGGAAGCCTCGACGCAAAATTTCCCAGATATAAATGAATACATCTTTGACCCAAAGAAGCACATCGGTCTCTTACTCCCTGTCCGCGTTAATGAACAACGACTCACAAACCTCCTGCAATCGCTGTTAATGGGTAGTTGTGTGTCGTTAATGCCAATCCTAAGAAAAATACCACTTTCAGTTCTATGGGGGTATTTTGCATATTTGGCGATAGAAAGCTTGCCTGGCAATCAATTTTGGGAAAGGATACTTCTCATCTTCATTTCTCCCAGTAGAAGATACAGGTAATTTGGCTGAAAACCACTATAACGTCAGTGTATTAAAGTTATTTTATTTTATCTCGACGATCTGTGCTACTAATGATAATGGTTTGAATTTTGGTATTGTTTTCCAGAGTGTTGAAAGACGCTCATGCTTCGTATGTGGAGAAAGCCTCTTTCCATAAAATCACCATGTTTACAGTATTCCAATTGGCATATTTGATGTTATGCTTTGGGGTGACGTGGATACCAGTAACAGGATGTGTGTTTATCGTGTTGTTAATACTAATCCTACCCATTGGGCAGTACATTCTTCCCATGTTGTTTGACGCAGAAGAGCTGCAACAACATGACGCCAGCGAATACGACGAATCTCCACCCATACCTCATGAACAAGCTGTGACTGTAAGCTCTTCACATTTCTGCACGATAGTATGATAAATATTCTGCTCAACCTGTTTGAAATTTATTGCGCGTTTTCAAAGAAGGCTGAGGCTTTTTTGGGTATTGCAGGAAGCCGAGGAGCAGGGGCTGGGAAGAGCAGAGAGCCTTCGTATGAAAGTGGAAGACGCTGAAATTCCAGGTGAAATTACTACAAGAGGTCGCGTTGAACTCAAAGTTCACAAGGTAGCTCTACCGTTGGAACAAATATAGGGTTTTTAAGTTTTTTTAAAACCTTCTTGCCAATACGAATAGTGTGGCAGTGTAAAAGGGCAGGTATAAAATAAAAGAGCTGTACATAATAGTTATTTTCTTGCTGATTCAGCCAAAGGAGATTAGATTAGTGGTGAGCAGGTCATATCCAGGAGGTAACGTCATGAAAGAGTTGAGTATAGGGCTTTCACAGAGAAATTTAGTAGTGGAAAGTAGTAGCTATCAAGTGAAACCTGGTGATGACAAAGAGGAAGAGGGTATGGAGCAGCCGAGCATGAGATTAAATAAAAAACCACTTTCTACACACAGCAATAAAAACGAAGATGTGGTTACAGGTGCTAGTGCCAGGTTCTCTTTACATTCATGAAAGGGTTAGGGTCAAGCAGAAGATCAAAAGATGTGGTTAGAGGTGCTAGTGCCAGGCTCTCGCTGCATTCATTGACAGGGTCAAGCTGTAAATAAAATAGAAGTTCAACCACAGCAAGATCCAACCGAAATTTGGAAGGTTAACAATATAACACGATCTTCATAAAAGCGTATCCATATATTATATAATATTATATGGATATCCAATATATTATCTCCAACAGATCAACCTTTGTATTTCTTATTTATTATCGTTGTGAATGCACTGACGAATGCAGGGTATATGGTCATGGTTAGGTGTAATAATTTTTTCCTCCAATAGTCATGTGGTATGTGTTGTCTTCGAAATATGGACTTTAGTTCTTTAAATAATAATAATAATAATAATAAATATTCTCTCTTTTTTACTCTGTCGGTTGAAAACAATCTCTTAAGGGCGTCGGATATATTTTTTTTTAATAAAAATTAAAAAATTCCATAAAACCCAATGAAAATGAAAATTATTGGTTGAATGCTTGTAAAGTTAGTGGAATTGATTTTAATGAAGGTATATCACAAATTAATGTTGGATTGTTACATTAGGTTTGAAGAAGATTGAGCATTATTAATATATAATTTTAAAATTTTATAAAAAAATATTTTTATTATGTCAACAAATTTTTATTAAAGATTTTAATATATAGATGATGTTCAATTAGTAAAGTATTTAGTTATTGTAATTATACATTTCAGATTTTTTTTTTCTTTAAGAAATATACATTAATAAAATATTTATTTTATTTTATGCATTTCATTAAGTTCATTGATTTAATATTTATATAAAAGACATAATTGTTATTAAAATTATGTCACAAATTAAGATTAGGATGTCATATTGAGCTTGGGAATGTTTGAGGCTTATTAACTAAAACTTGGAAAATTACATAAGAGTTTATTTGCATTGTTTTGAGTGCTTGCATTTTCTTTTGAGGTTTTACCAAAGAAATATTTTGGGGTTTTGATTATTTGATATAGTTGACTATTTTTCCTTCACAATTTCAATTGATGTTTTGGATTTTGAGTCATTTTTTGTTTGTGAAGAATGAATTTTTGTTGTTTATTCTTTTGTAAAAATCTTTTTTGTAAAGTAATATGTTGTGCAGTGTAATGCTGAGTATTTTTAGATATAACTGTGTATATTGTTTTTGGATTTACATTTCAGATCACACTCAATGATCCATAATCAAGTAGAGAATAGAATCATTAGGATTTTATTCTCTTCCAAGTGATGGATCATTGAATGTGATCCGAATTGTTGATCCAAAAATACTCTACACAATTGTTCTAGAAGCACTCACCACTATTTGACATGGAACTTGGAAATGCTTTTTATCTTAAAGATGTTGTCATTTATATTATCTTTCTCTTTTCTTGAAATATATAGTTATTTTTAAGACATTATATTTTGTGGTTTACACTGTCTTTGTCATTTTTCAAATAATCGATTATGAAAAAAAATTCCCATTGATATGGATTTTCATTCATGTAATGTTGATTAACACATGTTAAAAGTGTAATTGTAAAAATCATGTTTCCTTTTTAGCACAATTAATATTAATAATATTTTACAATGAATAAATACTATCCTATCATGTTTGGCTTTGAAGATTTTAAATGTTTTATTTGCATTACTTTGAATTCCTTTGTGCCTCTATTGAAACTTGTTCTGAAGCAAGATTGTATTGTTCTAGTTATATGGAAGATTTTAATATATGTTTTTTTTATTATTATTTTTATGTTTTTTTTTTTTTTTTGTTACATTTAACTAGATTTTATATTTGGGATATTGTGCACAAATTGTTCATTTAAATATTCTTTGTGGTTATTTGTTTTAGAAGCTTTTTTGCTAAAATAATAATATATATTTTTTGAGAGTACATTCTTACCATTAATTTTATTAATGATGTATCAGAGATGATAATTTGAAACACATTAGATCAAAAATAAATATATATAATTTTCACCTACAAAATCAACTCTCATTCTTATAAATTATGAAAACATAAACATTTTTATAAATTTATATTAAATTTTTATATTAAAAATTATGATTTAATACATGAAATTTTAATTCAATTAAATTTTAAAGAAAAAAATATTAATAAATTATTTGATTCTACTAATTGTTTTGTTTTTGAGCTTACTAGTTAAATATGTCAAGTACCTCTTTTTCTTTTTCTTTTTTTTGCAAAAATTTATAGAAAAATAGATTATTGAGGTTTGTAATGTGTTTACCATTTACTAAAATTATATATTATGGAAACATTTTCACATTTGAATGCAATTCCATTGATGTATCTATTTTCAATTTTTATTTTTGTTTTCTTTTAAGAAAATGGTCAAGGTGGTATTTGGTTGAAGTTCAGGGCTATGTGCATAAATCGTTAATATATTCTCTATATTCTCTAAAGTTGTACATTTTGGAAGGTGTTTTTTAATCATGAAGATGGATTTATATTTATTGAGCATTTTGTTAATATGATTTTTTCATATTTTTATTATAAAATGTGTTAGTTGAATACTTGGAAAATTGATGCAATTATACTAATGAAGGCATACTACCCACCCCTTCCTCTCCACCCAAAAAAAAAAAAGGTTTAATTTTTTATTGAAATATATTTTAGTGTCTCTAAAATAAAAGTTATAAGTTCAAATAGAATTTGTAAGCTTCTTTGATATATAATACATTATTTAAGAATTTGAAAATAAATCATTTTATTTTAATTTTAAATGTAAAATTAAAATCGAATAAGTTGAAGATAAAAAATTTAGTTGTGAATGTAAATGCTCATTAAAAATTAGCAATATAAAACATGTCATTTGTAATATAATACAATTCATTTTAATTATAAATAATAAAATAGAACAAAATATCAAAGTGATGTGTTTTCTAAGGTTTTGGATGCTCTATCAAATTAAAATTTTAAATGTGATAAACATTCTCTATACAACATGCCATTTGTGAATATCAATCAAATAACATAAATAAGATAAGGGATAGTTTAAATATGAATATAGATCAATTTTCACTTGAACACATTAATCTAGAATTGATAATGGATCATTTACAACAAAATGATAATGCTTAAAAAATTTTACTTTCTTTAGCAAAGGTTTTAATTTTTATTAGCATGGAACCTCTGATTTGATTTATTCATAGATCAATTTCGCATAGAACATGTCATTTTATAATTATTTTACCACTAATTAAATTTATTAAGTGAGTATGGAGATTTATACGCTGGGATGTACAATAATGTTTCTATATTTTAAAATCTTACCATACAAAAAATTCTCTTACATTATATTACATGTGAGTAGTTAAATAAACTTACAACCACAAAATCATATGGTATTTATAATATATCTTAAAAAAATACAACTAGATTAAATAAATGTAATTGAATAAAAGTTACTCAATGTAATAACAATATTCTAATATCCTTCCTTAATTTATTATGGCCTTAAAATTGCAAAAAATAAAATCTATAAATTCCTTAAACTTAGGGCATGTTTGTATTTACGATGATGTTGATGATAGTTAATTATGAATGGGGATAATGGCCTCCTTTTTTATCAGATGCCTTACAATATATTTCACTACAATAAATTAGTTACAATTATTGATGATTACAAAATAACCTCGTCTTATACCTAAGTGAGTGTTGGAATTCATATATATTTTATGGTTGAAATTTTAATGTGTATTACATTAACGAGTGATCTAACATGGCATAAGTGTGGAGAGTGTCATTTGGCATGTCACATTAAAACATAATTTTGATAACCAGATGTGGATTGTATAGGCTATAGGTAAATCCATAAAGACACATAACATGACATAAATCAAGGTGAAATTGAGGAGAACTATTGTGAGTCTATGAAGTGGTATGCAATGCTATAGGAAATATGAACTATAAATGATGATTCAAAACATTATAGAAGATGTGAAAGTTATGCACTGAGTTTATGTAAGTTTTCAAGAGTTATGATTGCTACATTTTGAATTGGCACAATACTCTAAGATTTACGAGTGTTGTGAGTCCCTTGTGTATATTTAAAAAAATTACAATCATTTAAAATAAATTAATTTACAAGACTACATAAAAACCCAAAATGTACATAACTATTTTAAAAATGCTTCGATACTGAACAATAATAACTTTTTCTTAAATTTTAATTTAGAAACTAGAAGTTCACCTAGCTAAAGCTCTGTGTAAAAGGAAGCTGATGTATAGATTTTTAAAACTATTCATTAATCATTTTGGATTGAATGGTTGTATTAAAATTGGTAAAAAAATAAATTAAAAAAAAATTATAAAGAAAACCTATATTAAAATATGATGATACATGACTCAACAAAATAAGAAAATATACCAAAAGAACTAGATATATGAACATGAACCAAGTATAATAAAACATTAAAAAATATAATAGAAAAAAATATTATACAAAAATTAAATATCTATAATAAATAATAAAAATTACATTTCTCTTTTATAAATAAATAAAACTGACTTTCTAATATTGATAGCTAAATTTATTCATTTAACCCCTTTATGTTTCCAAAACTTGTCTTGTAACCATCTTATCTCCTCTTTTAAGTCCTCTCCTCAAAACCTTTCCTTATATAGGAATGAAGTGCAATTACAACATGCATTATTTTAATTAGATTTTTTAAATGATATATATTTTCAATATAGACTACTAGGAATGTCATTTATATTTATTGACACTGCACTTCCATTTATCTTCACGGGTTTCTCAAAATTTAGCTTCATTTCTTTTGTTTGCTAGACCTCTCAATTGTCTCTAAAAATTTCGCTTCATTTCTTTTGTTTGCTAGACTCCCTTAAACTACCTCTAAGCTGTCATCCGATCATAATCATTGTTCTGTATGTGTGAGTGGGTTTCAATATGAGTATTCCGTAAGAATATGTGAGCATTAAAATACTACTAGCAATATGACGCAATGTCAAACAAATATACTTTTGAATTTGTGGAATGATAAACATCTTAATATTACTTAGTAAATATCCAGTTCAAATGGAGTAACATATTGGGGAACGGAGTTGCCAACAACTTTAAAGGTTTTTTACAAATAAATTATGATGCTATGTTTTTTTTTTCCGATGTTAAATAGAACTTTAGTATTTTTACACAAGTACTTGAAATAATATAGGAATATAAGACATTAATTTTAAAATAAAAAATAGTCCACATCCATTTAATATTAATTGTGATGTGTAACTCGTATTAATAAAAATTAAGGTTATATAACATTTAGTTCTATCTATTTTTTGATGATTGAATTTTTATATATATTTTCAATATGAGTTCAATATAGTATTGAATGATATGTAGGAATTAATTATGATTATTTAGAGCCATAATATTATTAATTTGAGTGATAATTATATAATCCATACTTTTCCAAAGATTATCAAAATGTTTTTAAGATTTTATAATTTATCTACTTGTTAAAAACTAAATTTGAAAGTACCCTACATCTAGTTTAAAGATAAAACTATAAGATAATACTAACTTGAAATAAGATAGATGAGATTATATATGTATTGGACTAAATGTGGTGATAATAACTATATTTCAAAGTGATAATGACAATAATTGAAACATAAATAAACCACATTCAATGGTATTGATCAATTGTTGGGTGATGGATATGTAAAACTCTATATATAATTATTATAAATTAACTTTGTATTAGTTATAAATATATTCTATAATATTAATTGACTTGAATTCCTAATAAATTATATGATTAAACAAAATAATATTTCAAAAAAATATAATCTAAGTAATATTTAATTTCAAATATTTGAAATCAAAATTATAAAGTTAGACATAAGTTTTCATGGCAAGAGTGAGATCTGTCAATTCTTCTTTCAAGAATGATTATTCCTTAATGAGGGATTAAATATGATTTAATCTTATATTATTGAAATAAATATGTTGTAAGTTTATACCATGGAATTAAATATGAAATTGTTGTCACTAAATACAATAAAGTGTCTCTACATCATATCATAATCATCTCTAAGTAGGGAGGGAATTAATTGGTGAAATTGATGTTAGCATGATCAAACCCATAAAATGGAAAGCTTGTCCAAGAAACCATCCTTGTCCACCAATAAAACTTACGACTTGAATTGATGCCCGCCAATAAATTTTCTAATTTTGTTATTATTAAAATTTAATATTTATTTTGTTTCTCATTTTGACTTGTTCAATATCTAATATTAATGTTTATGAAAAAAATATTTTGAATTCATAAAAATGGCCAAACATTGAGGATGTTTCTTAGTCTAAAACATGCCCAAGTAGTGACTAGTACCTGCCATAATTATTGAAAAGTATTTAGATATGTTGTTATGCAAAAAGGACTAAAATTTACATAAAAAGTTTAATTAGTTCAAATATTTGTTTTACAATTTGCATTGATTTTATCCTAATAGTATTATAATTTAACATAGAAAATAAATTATTATTGGTGTTATATAAATATCTTTGTATTAAATTTCATATTGAAATAATTATTTATATATGAATCAATATTATATAAATAATATTTTATGTATATTTAAATGATTGAGTTTCTAACTATATAATTGTAAATTAACATTTAAAAAAGATAGTCCAAAATAAGATAATGCATCTTTTCTTCTTAAATGAAACCAAGGTCTGATCAGTTTTTTAATTTAATTTACATATTAATTTTTACTCAAAGCCAAGAATGACCTATAAGACTGAAGAACATATGACACGAATCCATTACAATAAACGAGTAACAAAAAAATCTCTAAATAATAATGTGAATCCATTTACATGCAAAAACAAGTGCCATTTTTCATACTAAAAATAAAATATTACCTTTGACTTAAAATTTTTGAGTCTATAACTTTTGAAATAAAAAAAATGACGTGGCATAAAAATGTGTCTAAAATTAAATAAAATGGTATGACTAATTATTATACTTCACATTGACAAATTTTTCATTTCATTATATGCCACCCCATTGTCCTACATCAATGACAATATATGAATTTTTTGTGTATTGATATTAGTAGTTTTAATGATTGTATTAAACAAGGGCACTAAGTGCCAAGTCATTACAAAAGTCTGGAAGCCATAGAAGTAATTGAATTTAAAAATGGATGGAAATTAGAAAACTAAATGAAACATAACCAAAGTACAAACCTGGGGTATTCAGGAAGCCATTGACTTTGCTTATTATAAGAACTAATCGACTTTGTTTTTTATAAGAACTATTTCATAGGTAAAACATTTGACTCTTTTAAAATTTAGAAACCTTTAAAACATAGAAACGTCAATTGACTAGGTAGAATCAAAGGATCATAGTTAAAATAAATGCTAGAGAGCTTTAAATAACATCACCAATAAAGTTAGAAGCTTTGATATTTTAAATACAAATATTAATTGTAGTAATATCTTGTAAAAATGGGCACATTTACTTAGTTAATATATTTTTTAGCAAAACTTTGTGAAAATATGAATTATTAATTATAAGTAAGATAATAAAATATTGAACCATAAATTACCAATAAAGATACAAAAGAATACATAACATTTCTAAAACCATTTCAAGTTGTATTTCTTTTGAAAACTATTTGTTGAAAATCTTTCAATCTAATTAATATGCAAAACAATAATCTAAATTCCATACAATACAATAGTGTACATAATTATAAGTTTAAATCAAGCTTCAATTTTAATAGAAGCATTCAACTCATTGTTAAGAGACAACTTGGTAAGTTTTACTCTTGATTTCATATTGCCTTTGCCATTAACCTAAGCTATGTTTGCTAGCGATGGCCCTTGCACACTATACTTTCAACATTTTTTTTCCATTGATCTTGTGAAAATATGAAACTACTTCAATGCTACATTAGGTTTAATGTATTAAATTAGTCACCATAAAATACTATTCTAATCATTTAGGAAGGAATACCACTATCAACATACATATCATCTAATGAGAGGAGAAGTACAATGCCATCATGAAGCCTAACACCTAGGCTAGCATAAAATGTGAGAGATGCATTGTTCATAAACCTCAATTCTTTTTTAGTTAACACGATACTATTAAAATACATGAGGTTTATCCATTATATATAACTCAGTGGTGCGAAAAGAAAATAAAAAAGCTAACATCTTAATAAAGACTAAATGCCTCTCACTATATTAGTTTTTTAAGCAGTGTTATAACGAATCACTTAGCTCAGTCAAAGCTCATTGATAATAAAATATTACTATAAAATGCATGCAACAAAAGTTTCTCAATAAAGAGAAAGTTATATTATAAATCCATTATAAAGGAATACAACAGTAAGACAAATCTTTAAGATTTAGTGAAATAACAACTACTAGAAACTAGTATAGCACTGACAACATTCTAAGTCGCTTTGAATCTTCCTATGTTCTCTATCATAGTTTAAAGATGAAAGCATTCTTCAACTAGAATTCACTCATACAATGATATCATATCAGTTTATTATTTCCTTGATCAGACAAATGGATGTAAACTACAATAGAATAATAAGCAACTCAAGGCACTGCCCAACAACAACATTTGAAGTGAGAAAAGGGTATCAGTAAGATATAATGCTAAACAAGTCAAATTGTCACTCCTATTAAGCAATGAATCTATTTTACATAGTAACAACGTAGCATGAAGGGAATGAAACTATCAACAAGACTATAGAAACAAATTTAGAAACCCTTCCAGGTGTGTCTGCAACTTGTTATTTCATCAAACAAGCTTACTGAATAATTTAAACTAAAACCTCTTTACACGATTTTTAGTGAGAATACGGATGCATCAGATGTTTATACACAATAAAGAGAAAGCAAATATAGAGTGAAATAATATTGTATGCATACAAATGATGACAAAAACATATACAATGTTTATAAGCACATACAAGATCAAACATAGAAAATTGGATTTTGTATTAAAATTATTGCAAACACACAGCTACGTCGCTTGGAAAACTCATACACAGACCATTTCAAACATGTATATTATTAGTTCATCAGAGCTTCGCTGCCAAATTTGTAACACAAACTTCATACAACGAACTTTTTGTTTTTCTCCATTCAGAATAATCTAGACATGTTGAAAAACTAAGACCGACGTGATAAAAATTTCATAAATGTATTAATGAAATGTATCGAGCAACAAGGAATATTGGATATTTTTAGAACAATAAAATATTTGCATACATCGTGAAGCTATCAATAATTGGCATACATTAATGCAGAGTAGATGAGATGAGCACTGTCATCATCGGTATTCCAGATTACATCTAGATGCCAATAGGATAGACATGTCATTCAACATAGCACAAGCTCAAGTTTGTGAAGGAAAGCATAAACACTACAATTTTCTCATGAGGAGCAAAGTTATAAATAAATTGTAGCGTAACTTTTCTGCTCTACGATAAACCATACTATTTGCATCAAAATTAAATCCTGAGATAAATAAATTCCATTTCTACCATATTTAACCTTTCCGAAAATATTGAAATGATAACACATCTCATCTTTTATAAGATTCTTTTCCTATTAAGTATGTTAGGGTAGTACAAGTACTATCAAACAAAGATTGACAACATTCCATCAAATTTCAATTGATTGCAACTGAATTAAATAGCACTACTACATAATGCGAGACATCATATGACTCATTTAAATTCTATATAGTAGATGGTAACCCTTGATCCAAGGTAGAGTTTACATATATCTACAACTAACAAACGCCAAGTTTTCTCCATTGTTAAACTTTCTCACCGGGCTTTAATCCATAAAAATTATACACAATGCCACCATCATAATATATAGTATAGTCATGATTATTATCTTTTTAAGATTTTAAGACATGGACCGTGAATGGAAATTAAGCTGTTAAATTGAAAGAAGAATAATAAAACTAGTTACAGAATTTGTTGGGAATTTTAGATCGCAGACTAAGTAGGGAAGTTTGTGATGCGACCAGACTAGAGGTATAAGTGCATTCAAAATTTCCTAGCCTGTGAGAGAAGACATTATTATTCATAATATATGAATCTACAAACAAGTTTTGCAAGAACTCAAAGTCTATTTTGACGTTCTTATATCCTTCAAGAAAAATATGCACATGTAAATTGCCAAATGTTTCATCGGTATATCACTATTACCATTGTTAATTTGATGACTAAATATTTTAAATAAATTACATGGTTAGTAGTTTTAGCACTTACAGAGTTGTTAGGCACCAATTTGATTTGCATGTCAATGTTGCCAAATAGATAAAAATTGGAACCTGTATTAATACACATGTAGCAAGGGTTAATAGAGTAGGGTAAAAATAGTAATTAACAACTGATTAAATATAAAATGTGTATTTCAAGATTGGTTTAGAGTGTTGGTGTAGGTTTTTTTATTCATTATATGGTTTTCTTACACATATATATTAAGATTGTTTAGTTGGAATAATTAAGTCACCCAAGTGCAATAATGAGGTCATTAATTGCATTTGCACATGCTTATTTCTAGTCAACATGGTTGCACTATTCATTTGACAAGTAATGTTGACATGTGGGGCTTGGTATGTTGCACATGGATCTACTATTCACTTGGCAACTGAGCTGTGTTCTTATCACCAAATGGATGTGGATTAGTGCCTCTCCTCTACCTATATAAGGACCTATCCTCTAAGTCACTTATGAGCCAATATTGAGACCTTCCAGGGGTGTCTATAACTTGTTGCTTCAACAAACATGCTGATTAAATATTTTAAACTGAAACCCATTTTAATAATTTCCAATACAAATAGGGACGCATTAGATATATATACGCTACTAAGAGAAAGCAAATCTGGTGTGAAAAAAATTTGGATGCATATAGACGAAGACAAAACCATATACATCGTTTAAATGTAAATAAAAGAGCAAACACAAAAAAGTAGATTTTGAATTAAATTTTTCTGCCGACACACATAGGTGCATTGCTTCAAAAAATTCATAAACAAACCATTACAAACTTTAATATTATTATTTAGTAGAGCTTCATTTCTAACATTCTAATACAGACTTGATAAAATGAAATTTTTGTTTTTCTCCATTTAAAATACTCTAGACATGCTGTAAACCTAAGATAAGTGATAATATTTTTCATAAACACAATAATGAAATGTATTGACAAACATAGAAGATGGAGATTTTTACTACAACAAAATATCGTCATCAGTATAACATTAAAAAACTATTATCCCTGTATCTTTAATTTGCATTCATTGCCTTGAACCACATGAAGGTTGCAATAAGATGTAAATGTTCCGATCAATCAAATTACATGAAATAATGATATTTTATATCATCCATTAAATATAGTGCAAGTCAATTTTACATAAGCACAACATATTTACTTGTACAAAAATCAATGTCACCTAATTAACCAACGAAAAAGAGACTAATCCAATTTAAAGAAAAATGATGTATATAATCCCTGAGAGGGATAAACCCTTGAAACTAATAACATAAAATATTTTAAAATAATCATTGTGCCCATTATCATATTTTTATCCTTTTTAAATAAAATTTGAAGTATAATATTAATATAAATAAGATATTTCATAATAATCTAAAGAGAAATATGTTTTAATATTTTTAGTGGAAAACTTTAGAAATTTTAATTATTATATGTAGTCATAAATAAATTATTGACCAAGCAAACAAATTATTTGCTCTAAATAATTCATTTAGAAAATTCGGCGTTCTTACAATTTTTTTATATAAGTTCATCAATTGTTCATTATGCAACACTAAAGATCACTATCAACGTAACTATGTGATTGGACGTGGAAGGAAGGACAATTTGGTACGACATGCACTCGGTACTATGCATCCAATGCCATGCGAAATGGAGTTCAACAAATATCACGTAATCATGTTTGATTCTTGACCGGTACCTTCCCGTACCAAAGGAAAATTTATTGATAGGCTAAATTTTATTTTTAAATGATTTATTATATTCAATTTGAATTAAAAATATATATATATTATGAATTTGGCACTGTCAAAATATTAATTTTTAATAAATGTGGCCTAATTATTATTGGGATCAAACGTAACGTTGAGATTTGATGAGAACTTTTACTCGGGAATAGGAAATTTGATGACGGGTTAAATTTGATCTATAATTATTATATAAAAATTTTAAATTTTCAATAATTATTTTATTATGAAAATAAAAGTATTTATTATTATATTAAAATTAAATATAAATAAGGTATATTAAAAAATTGACATTATTAAAATTTTGTTAAGTGTAAATAAGTTTGATATAATCATTTTTGGTATTAAATTTAATTGTAATATATATGATTATGATTTGTTATTATTAAAAGTTAAATTTGATTGTAATATATATAATTGTGATTTGTTATTATTTAAAAAATATTTTGTAAAAAAGTTTGATGTAATCATTACTCGGAATAAATTTAATGGTAATATATGGTTGAGATTTGATAAGAATTTTTATTAAATAATGAGAAATTTGGTGAAGAAGTTAAATTTCATTTATGGTTATTATAATAAATTTTTTTGTTTTTACCAATTATTTTATTATAGAATTAAAGATATTTATTATTATATTAAAATTTAATATAAATAAAATGTATATTATAAGTTTGATATTGCTAAATTATTATTTATTATAAAAAATTTGTTATAGTTATTAATGACATGAGTGGTTGAAATTTGATGAGCACTTTTTCTTGCCAATAGAAATTTTGGTGATGGGTTAAATTTATTATTGAAATGTTTCAATATAATTTTATTATAAAAATAATAATAGTATAGAAGGTTATATATCAACATTGTTGGTTGGAATTAATGGTTCAGATGCTACGCTAGAGGGTAAAACGTTAGTTCAGAACACATGACCAAAAAATAGGAAACAAACAACAAAGCAAAATAAGATAGGACGCTCAAAATCACATTGTAAATTAGAAGAGAACTAAGCACAAGGCGAAACACATAAGGGAGGAGGCAGAGGATCATTCATGGGTGGTAGAGTAATCTAAGTGGAAAGCTCTAGGCAAGGAGGATCTGACATCACTGATCCATCCAAGGGGTCCAAATTCATATTTATCACCCATCAATCAATGGTTTGAGTTTGAGTAGCAGTGTTAATAGGAGAATACCTCTAGGAGGGGGTTGTATCAGATTTTCCACGTGGTGGTCTCGACTTCCATCCCCATGTTAGAAGTTAGGGGATAAGTGACTCTAATGGGAATAATGACTTATAGGCCTCCTGGGAGGTGGAAATGATGGATCTTGGGGAAGAGCATCAATTGAGATGTGGCTCATTGTGTAGGGATCACTCCCCCAGTGATCCAACAACTCCTACAGATGATAAACCTTCAAGGAAACTTTCTCGATTTGGACTTGAATTTATATGTAGGTTGAAGAATATAACATGCTATTAATATAAAAGAGACAAGAATATTCAACATTGTTATATAGAACATTATTTATGGCCTTCCATAATTGGAAAAGATTCACATATCGAAAAATATATAAAAAGTAAAAGCAGTATGCCAGTTGGCCAAATCTCCAAGAAAGTCAAGATGACAAGAGAAAGGCTTGGGGTGATAAGGTTGAAAAAGGCTATGAATCTATTGCTAGGAAGAATAAACTCTATGTAAAAAATAGAAGATATGTTTGAAGGATTCTAGGTGCTTGTAGGCAAGGCACACGGGTTGAGCAATTACGATATGGAGAGATCCACTCCCCGAGAAGAAAATCTTGGTAGATCAAACACCATAGGAAGTGGGCCAACATGGGCTTTAGATGAGCTATCCAAATTTTGTCGAGCCTAACAAACCACATCTTAAAGGAGGAATTAAGACCCCATCATATATTGAGCTTATTAAGAGCATAAAAGAAGGGACTTATAATTTGATAGAGGTGGCACAGGGAATGGTTTTTTAAATAGATTCATAATTCAACCTCCAATCCTTCCACCATGAGCATGATAGTTATAAGCCCAACTTCTATGACATTACATCTAGCATTAGCTATGCAATGTGAAGAATATAAGGTAAGTCCATAGTATTCAAATGAGTTTTTTTTCAAATTCAACCAAGGAGTCCAATCACTTATAGGGACAAAATATCAAATGGTATGAATTCCCTTCCTGAAGATCCTTAATTGTTTAATCCCAAGAAACTTTACCAACATAACATTAGTATTGACCATAATGGAAGACCCCCATATATTATGATCACTAAAAGATAAACAAGTGCAAAAACCATCATGAATCCATCTCAGATGGGGCTTGATAGCCTTGAAATCCTTCCATATTACTTTTGCCATAAATGATCACTCAATTTTGAATGAATAACATGAGATGAGAAGGGTGTGGAAGCTAATATTTTTCTAGCTAGGTTTTCCATAAGGGGATCTAGAGGATTTACATTGTCTTAACAATATCTTCTAAGATTCATTGGCTTGAATGTCTCTAACAACCCATTTAGCACACAAGGGTATATTTTACCTATATATATCAATAATTTCCATACCTCCTTTATCGTGAAGGAGGTAGCATATATCCCAATCAACTTAATGGAATACCCTCATTTATTTGGCATTAAACTAGAGGAAATCCTTGATAATTTTAGCCATATTATTATAAGATGCCTTAGATGAATCCCAATGGGAAGAATAATAAACATGATTAGCCATTAAGATATTATTGCAAACATAGAATTTCCTTGCTAAGAGATTGGTCTAGTAACCTAGTATTTAACCTTTTTTAAACATTATTATGGACCCATTACCAGAGCTCTATAAGAGAACTATCAAAGGTAAATGAGATGCCCATAAATTTGAATTGTTCTCCTCTATTGGTTCATTTCCACTTGAAATGGAGAATCCACTCATGCATATTCATCATGCTTTGTCTGAAACATTGAGTTTTACTCCATTACAAACTAGATCCAGAGGCTAAAAAATATCAAGACTCTTCATGACTGCTAAAAATCTTTTTTTCTTGATCTTCAAGTGTGAGGAAAGCATCATCAATAAAGTGTCCATTATTGAGTTGAGAATATTGGTCAGGTAAAAAAATACCTCATTCAGCTCTAGAAACAAGAACATAACCTAAAGCTTTTGTAAAATGAACATACAAAGATAGAGTAAGAGGTTAACCTTGATAGATGGAACATTGGAGTCAAATATTATCAAATTTGAGACCATTAATAGTGAGGTAGGTAGAGGCATTTGACAGTAAAATTTGGATTTTCAATAAATAATTTCCCAAAACTAAGAGCCTTTAGTATAGCTAAGATAAAAGGCCATTCAATTCTATCATAGGAATTTTAAAAAGTCAATTTGAGAAAAATTGTTTTTTGATATGAAGCCTTAGCCCATTCCATACCTTCCCAGGTAGCAATAGAGTTATCAAGAATATATATACATTTAATAAATCATGTTTGCTCTAGTATAACAATAACACTAGGATTGAGACATAGGTGCTTGTCAAAATATTTAGCAAGGATATTATATGACACATTACCAAAGTGATAGGCTATTGGTTGGTAATGAGCTTTGGGTCACCAAATTTTAGTATAAATTTGATATTAACTTGATTTATTATGGCACCCAAAGATTGATTTTGTAGAGGTTCTTTATAAACTCAAAGTAAATCATGCCCAATAAATTCCCATGTGGTTTTGTAAACTTTTCACACAAAGCCATCAAGGTCAAGAGCTTTATCATTACTCATATAGTAAAGAGTCTCTATGAGTTCATCGATACTTAGAGGTTCCTCACAAAGTTGTTGTTATATAGGCTTTAGATTATGGGGAACCACATTAAGTTATTCCTGCATAGCTTGGGTTCTTTCCACTATTTCCTTTTAAGATTGAAACACTAATTTATAATGGTTCATAAAAGCAAGTGGATTTTAGGAAGAGAAGAAGTCCTTCTATGAGATGACTTTATAATCTTGATCTAGTCTTAGGCTTGTCTAGCCTAAAGCAATTTAAAAATTCCTTTAAAGTCTTATCTTCAATTTTTAGCCAATGCAAGTGAGCACGAAGTTGTGCTCCTCTAGAAATATGATCATCTACCACCTTATTTTGGTGTTTGAGAGAGTTGATTGGGATTTATAAATGGTTATGAAAGGGATTTTATTCAAGGAGGGAAGAATATATTAGAAATTATTTAAGCACAACTTTAACTCCACATTTTATGACATGAGAATTTTACTTCCCATACTGGCAGAGAAATGTGGTGGTGCACAAAATAGCCTCATTCCACCATTTAATCCACTTAGAAGTATAAGGCAAGTGGGGTGCCAGGTTCTAAACTTGAGAAATGAGATAGATGGTACCTTTATGGCTCAAGAGAGAGGTGTTGATAATGAAATTATTACATGGCACTTTGAATTGACTTATGATCTTGTTCACTCTATAAGATATGGGGACACGGTTTGAGAGAATGTATTTAGAATTAACATTGATAGGTTGGAAATTAATGTTGGAGAAATAGAAAATAATTTGTTTTGAAAATATGTAATGATTGAGCCTTCTGAGGATGTGATCAATGCCATTACCATAGTCAAACCATGTAAACCAAGGCATAATATTTAGTGATTTTAGTCAGAGGAGAGGGTCGATTAGAACCCACATATTTTTAAAATAATACCATGATTCACGTTATCCCATGCACCATCTCATGGGAAAGCCACCAAATTTTTCATTGTATTGTTCAACTAGGTTAAAATCCATGCACACGAAACACATGGAAAGGGGTAAATTCTTATCCAAATATAGCCATAACAAATATATGATAGCACCATCATTTGGACCATAGGTGTTGATATCGCCTAATGAATGACCATAAATATCCAAAATCATCCAAACACTCTATGTGATGGGTTTTACACCATGGAAAGAATCAATTTGGAAGAAAATTGTGGCATTAATATGTTGGTGCGACCACTTCCTTCCTCATGTAGAGTGGAGAATTGGGTGGCACTAGGTAGAGTAGACTTCAAAGTAATCTATAGAAGAAATATATAAATTCTAACATCTTTTAAATGGACAAAATCTAATGAACCAATATGTTGGCAAGCAGCTTGAATAAAGAACTTGTGAGGGGACTCTATGGGATATTTAACATTATAGGAGAGAATATTCAATGGAAAATGTCATCCACTTGGAGATCTCCTTGGCCATCCTCTATTTATCCAAGGGATAAAAAAACTATTATTATGGTTTGGATGAGTGAATCCCTTAAGCACAATGGATCAAGTTTTAGCCCCATTTTCATCTTGAGGAGATTCACCACCACCATGGGGTATGATGCGTAACCACCTAGAGGAAGAGTCACTTGCTAAAGATATCCTAAAGGATGAAGAACTTTATTAAGGATGTGAACCTTGAAAAATGATACTCTAATGGGCATGTAGGGATTTGAAAGGATTGGGAGGAGAGGTTGGAACCCATAAGGTAGTCTTGGTTACTAGAGGGGAAGTGATAAGGGGAAGGTTTCAGCTTGGGCTATGACTTTTGGGTGGTAACCAAGTCCAGTGGGCACCTTTATCTACCACATTAGGCTTGTCATTTTGTGGAGGGTTCTAGGAAGGTATCAAGTGACCCATAAGGGGAAATTATTTGATGTGATAATGATAATTGACATTAGAAACAAATATTGTGAAGATTAAAATAAACAATCTTCTATGCCCAATGGTCATTATAGACTTAGATTTTTATAAACTATTTTAATTCCTTGGATAAATTGAATTCAGCACAAACTCATTTGTTAGGGTTTGAGGAATATAACTTGGTTTGTTCATGGTATAATACTCACCTGATGGGAAAGACAATTTGGTCAATAAATGACCACAATAGAATTGGAAAGCGAGGAAGTTTGATCTAGATGAACACCCTAAGTGAGGCCTACTCAATGACTTTAAAATATTGGGTCTAATAGGATAAAATCAAGAAGATGTTTTTGAGAAAGTAACATCTTGATTTGGCTAAGATAGATTGAACTTTGAATGGCTCTTTAAATAAAAAATAAATAAAAAACTCTTTAGTAAGGTATCGAACCCCATTGACATGGATGCTCAAAGGCTACCATTGGTGATGAAACTAGTTTTTAAGAGAATTTTTTGGAGAGATACAACTAGAAAAAAGTGTAACAAGAGTGTAATTATCATGTACCATTTACATACATTATCAATGGCATATGTTAGTAAACATACCTTAGGATAAGAGGGAAGATCATAAGGGATACCTAGTTATACACTTCAGGATAAACTTATTGGCGTGCCTGGGTGCCATTCTTATCACCACCTACAATAATAGTTATAGTAGAGAGTGTGGAGGCCATTAAATAAATATACTATGCTCAAAGGGCAGTGCCCAAACATTGTAAATGTGCATAATACATAGATTTTCCCACATAAGTAATATGGAAAGTAGGTAAGTAAACTATTAAAAAAAATTGTTCATGAAAACCCTAGAAGATCTCATTTCTCTTTTTTTATGATGTGTTAAATTTGATTTAACATTATTATAGTAAAAATTTTAATTATTAATTTTTATGTCATGATAGAATTAAAATTATCTCATTTTATATTAAAATTGAATATAATCAAAACCAGATTATAAAATTGACATTATTAAAATATTATTTTGTATACTAAATAAGCTCCAAGATACTGGGCTAAACCTCAATTCCCTTAGTTATAAAGAAAAACATTATTTCATATAAATTTTTATGATGTAACCACTAATAGAATTCAATTTGATGACAACATGAGTGGTTGAGATATGACAAGCACTTTTTGTTGCCAATCAAATTTTCATGAATGGGTTAAATTTGATTTATGATTATTGTAGTTAAGTTTTGAGTTTTAAAGACTTATTTCACTATATAATTATAGGTATTTACTGTTATATTAAAATTGAGTATAAAAAGGTATATTATAAACTTGACATTATTAAAATATTATTAATTATAAAAAAAATTATCATTTTTTTAAATTAACAAACTTTTCAAAACATGGAAAAACTTATACAACACATAAAAATGATTTACTAAAAAATGCCAGTACTAAAAACATAAACATAAAATTTATTTTATTTTATTGTAAAATAATTAGTATTAAAATATGTGAATAACATTATGATACTTATGTGATTTATATAAGAAATTATTATTAATTCTTCTATATTATTATTGAATACAAGTTGTTCAACTATTGATTTTACTTTATCTCAAAATAAATACTTTTATGATTATGTCATATTTCATATATTAGATGTTATTACAGATGGTCGGTCCTTTCCAAAAAGTATTTAAGAAGAGGCTTAAGAAAACCATGTAAAAGATACTTAAGAAGAGCCTAAATACATATACTTAATATTTAATGTTCTCTTATTCTAAGAGTGAACAATTTTAACACATGAATCTCAACATTGAATGGATAATGGCAATAATTTTTTATCAGACTAGGGGTCAACATCAAACTTAGCTCGTAGTGATTAGCTTTAAAGCTAATATATATTTTCATTTGAAGCATCATTTTACTATTAGAATGATTTAGGGTATAATATATTACAAAAAAGAATAATACATGAAAGTTACATAGCATTGACACTGGAAAGACCAAAAACAAATTCAACTCGCTGATACATTTTCTGCCTAAGTGATTATGAGTGAAGAATTGATTCCATTTGTGAAATTGAAATTGAATGGATAATGGCAATAAATTTTTATCAGACTACGGGTCAACATCAAACTTATCTCGTAGTGATCAACTTTAAAGCTAATATATATTTTCATTTGAAGCGTCATTTTAATATTAGAATCATTTAGGGTATAATATATTACAAAAAAGAATAATACATGAAAGTTACATAGCATTGACACTGGAAAGACCAAAAACAAATTTAACTTGCTGATACATTTTCTACCCGAGAGATTTTGAGTGAAGAATTGATTCCATTTGTTAAATTGATCGCATCTCCAAGATCCAAGGAAAGTGGATTATCATTACCTAAGCAGATATTTATTTTAACGTGCCATTAGATTCCCCCCATGTATGACCACTATGAATAGTATCTATTTTTTATTATATTTTTAGTTTTTATTATGGAAGGGCCCAAAAATTAAATACATATTTAGTTTAACATGCCATTCGATTTCCCCCATGTATGACCATGATCAATAGTATCTATTTTCTATTATTTTTTGGGTTTTTTTATGGAAAGGGCCAAAAAATTAAAAATGTACTAATTATTGAATAACAAATTTTTAAGGTGGGATCTATTGATTTAAGATATTTAAGTTCATATAGAAATTTTTTATATAAACAATAAACTTATTTAATTAATTTTTTTATAACAATGTACAATTTATAACATGTGGACATATGACAATAATCATTTTATCTAAAAATATATTAAATCTAAAAGTGAATGTCTTTTGAAACACTTTAAATAAAAATATGTGTTTGAAAAATAATTTAAGGTGATAAGTTGTAAAATACAAGTGTCAATATTCATTAATAAAGTATTAATTTATACGTACAATCATCACTAATATTATATATGTGATCACTTGTGTTCATATTATGAAACAAAATGTTCAGCATTTTAATTCTATTAGATATAAAATCAACCATTTGATCAAAAGATTCAACTCCATCAGTCTCACCTACATGAGCATTTATGCACAATTATTACACCTTCAACTCTATCAAAGCTAATACACATAAAAAAACTACTAAATAAGGCTCACCATTTTTTCAAGAAATATATAATTGAAGCACAAATTGAAAAATCTCTTCAAAATTTCAACAATAACTCCAATTCCAAAATGATCAACCAAAATTTGAATTTGAATTTCATAAAATTTTATAAATTGGAGGCATAAAGATGTCTAGTGGTTTCATTCAATCTTAGTTATTATGAACCATAGTAGAGACTATATATTAAAACCATTAAATTATGTACAGTTTATTTGTTAGGAGGATTAACAAAGACTCCAAAAATTTTCAACACCACAGTTTGGAGGTAAATGAATTAATCCTAATAAAACTACAAACTAAACTAAAAAAAAATGAAGTATTTAAAGACATTTTCAGCATGTGCAAATATGTTTTGTATGGATAATGTTGTGTGTAGTTTAGTGACACAAAATATAATTATTAAAAGCATATCCATTATTTCTAAATCCCTTTGAATTTAGATCATGAATTACTTTACTTTCTCCCTAGAAAGATATTTTTAAAATAATATTTGAGTAAACATACACCAACATGATTTCATATATTTGACTAAACATGAAACCCACTTTAACTATCCAATCTTGAAATCTACGGGTTGATTTTGTTTTTCTTTAAAATATCTAATGACGTTACTAGACATATGTAATGTGATTTTTTAAAAAAGAAAACCTAGATTATTATTACCATTAGGCAAGAAAATTTTGAATACCAAATCCTTCATCACAATGCTTGGGTGATTTTCGTTATGGTTAGCTGCCTCTAAATCTTAGGGCTTAAATTTGGTGGTAGACCCTATTTTTCATGATTTTTTTAACGATAGTTATCTATTCAACATTGCCCTTAAAAATCTAATATATTTCATAGTAGGAGGAAACATTAAAGTGTGTGTGTTAAATTCATGATGTTCTACGTAGAATTTTACCTTGCATATAACACAATCTCTAACAAAATTGATTTTATTTTAAAAATAAAAAATATAAATATGACCATATTGACATTAAATTTAGTCCCTGCCTCAATAACCTATGTACCCTTTTCTCATTAAATATAAAAAATTAGCTTTAAACTGAAAAACCCAACTACACACATCAATTTAGCTTTTAATTTTATATCCCTAAGCATCAATAGATCCAAATCAATAGGGATTTAAACCTAGGTTGTTTGCAAGGAAACACCTCATTTCAATTAGTAGAACACATCCAAATGGACATAGAAATATAAGTAACTGACAAATCTTATAAATTGTATTAAGCACAAGAATCTAAAATGTAGAAATATAGTCAATTTAAACATATATATTTTCAATAACCATTTAGGTAAGTGATTATTGGGGATGATGAAAATTTGAAATTCATGGTTGTAATGCATGCAGTACTAAGAATGGCTAGAATTTAAAATATTGATATAAATAAGAAATAAGGATTTGTGTTTCATCTTTAAAAAAACAAATATGGGAAGAATTCATAGCACAAAGAATTAATGTCTTTAGATTTTAATCTAATCAAGATACCAATAAAAATGTTAATGAAGGATTTATCTAATCCAAGTATTTAGTTCACAATCAACAAAGAAACATATAATGTCAATGAAAATTACTAATGAGTAATCCATATGTACCATACAAATTGAATGCATGGAGATGCTATAAATAGATAAATACAATGTGCATGATTCTTTATGAATATCATATAAATATACCAAAATAAATAAATTTAAAACAATGTAGAGTTTTAATATGTATAATACTTAGAAAGGGAAGAGTCTAAATCCCTAAATGTGTCAGAATACATATTTCATAGTTAAATAGTTCTGGTTAAAATAATTAAAGAAGGGAATTCATTTTAATTTCATAAGGTGTCCCTAAACATCAGGATAATTAATCAATCTATATTGAGTTGTTTTTTGAAGAAATTATAGTGCATTCAACAAACATTTTTCACTTAAAATTGATAGATATTCTAAATAAGTAAGAATCTTTTTTATTTTTTTCATTGGGAAAAAGTTTAAAAATAAATAAATGATAAAATGGGATAAAAAATTTAAAATAAACAAAATTCAATGCAAAATGAAATCCACCTATTGATGCATGGATCCCAAAAAAATGTTTTCCTTGACCTTAAGTAAAAAGTTGAAACATAAAGTGTCACATTGCACAAAACATTCAACCAATGATAGTGTATTTTCATTAAAAAAAAAATCTTTAAGCATCAGAAACTAATATTTGGTAGAGTCTTGATAACTTATTTTATTCAATGATTGCATAATAGCTGATATGGAAGAACCATTATTGATGTCCATAATATATCATTGCTTACATGGACCAGTTAATTTTTTGTAATAATGACATATAAAATTGAATTGCTTGGATATAAAAAATCCAACATTCTATATCTTTATTTATCCAATGTAAATCATGTTCAATTGACTAACAAATCTACTTAAAGTGGATACAACTCGTGCATAATATATGTAGTTCGGCAATAAGAAAATAAACTACCTCACAAGGGTCAACAAATCAAACTACAAAAATTTATTAGTAAATCCTTTATCTCAGGGTTTTACATATGGATAGGATCCTATATATAATCTCCCCTCAATCTCCATATTCCCATATAATGAAGTGCATTCTTTAGGTGAATTTGGAAAAATCCTCTCTCACATATCTAGGCATTCTATAACCTCTACCAACTATTCATGTACCAAAAACACCCCATTATTTTCAATCTTGTCAATCATCTTGTGTTAAATGTGATCAAGTCTTTTTCCTCTAAGGCAATATCAATCCCATTAAATCTTTACCTATCAGTAACCATCCACATCGAAGGGCACAATTAAACATCTTAGGGTTATTCAATAAATAATGATATGATGTTTGAAACACCATAAAAATATTCATCCACCCTGTAATCTATTGATCTTTGTATAAAATTCCTAATTTTAATATTAGGGGACCATGGATTTTCACATACAATACTTAAGTGTTTACACCAATTTTTAATGACCACCAAGTAGTAGTGAAATCATATAGAAATGCTCCACAAAATTATCTACAAGGATGTGGTTGGAAAATACATTGTTGATGCCATGGTAGAGTTGAGTGGTTTAATATGTCCCCCAAAACCCTAGGCATCACCAGTAGATAGATATAAGATTTGTACTATGTACATAGATTGGTGGGAAAATCATACTTTCCATGCAATACCCCCAAAATCCTCCAACAACACTTATCCATCCTATAATGATCATAAAAAATCAGGTGATAATTACACCCATAACTACTTGAGTCACCCATTTGGTCATTTATGTTCCATGGCAATATTTGTATATCTTCACCCATTTTTATAGTTAAATGGAATCAGGTGCAAATAGTATGCATATTTCACTATCAAGGAGAAATGTATTAGCTACACAAGGTTTGATATGTATCATAATAGGTTTTATTTTCAATTGAGTCTAGTTTTAGGTTGCTTATAAATACATATCACTCTATCCTTGGAGGAAAAAGAACATCTTGATACATGTGTGCTACACTCATGTTGCCAACTAACATCTTCATTCTCATAACTAGATCAAACCATCTATTCAATGCATATATTGAAGAAATAAAAATCATCAACAAGATTATGATTTTCATTCACACTTAGGGAGAGTATAATTACAAGTTGAGGGTCTAGCATCCAATAGTCCATATGCAACTATATAACAAATTTGTACATCCATATGTAACTTAGCATCTACCCCAACAATTATTGCCTAGTAATAGAAATACAATGAAACCAAAAAGTGGCATGACACCTTATTTATATATTGAAAGTTTCTCATAAAAATCTAATGCTACATTATCTGGAGGACATATCAAACTCCATATAAATGTTTCTATTAGAATCATTGTACTACCATCGCACTACTTGAAAATATAATATTATTATTATCAAATTTGATGACATATACAATATGAATTTTCTGCAATAAGAATCATAAATAAGGATGTTGCAAGCCAAAAACAATGGTTAAAAATTGTTAAAATTACATATAAGTTGTAAAGTGTAACATAAAACATATATAATTCTTAAATGGGTTATGAACGCATGAATGTGGCATCTCCTCCATAAATATATCTATATTTTTCAATGTTGCCACCAAGGTTCTCTAACATGCATCACCAAGGCAATCTATATAAACACTATACCAAGATGCATGAATTGCAACACTTATAAAGCAGTGTAGTAAATGATAAATACATATTCCTAATGACCACCATGATGAATACTAGAGTATGATCATACAATAAAGGAGATATGGAAATCATTTAAAAAGGAACCATTTCTAAATAAGATGTATGGTACTTCCTCCAAAGATACATTATGACCCCATTGTATTTTACCATAAAAATTCAAACACATCCACAACCTTTAATATCTAGTAGCATATACTCCCAAATTTGAAAAAATCATGGTTGTAGTGTTTATTTAAATATTTTTAAAGTTCATTTTTAACTTTTTGTCAAGTGGGGAAAAAATAAAAAATTAAAAAAGATGTTGTTGGCTATGGATCCAACGTAGATATCTCTAGAAAAACTAAGAACCCTATGGATGCATCCTAGGACATATATGAGATAATTTATAGGGATCTCCACATTTCCTATATATATCTAAGAAGGATCATATCTAGATTCATTTTTAAGAAGTATTTTATCAGTACCTAGGACCTTATACAATAATATACAAAAACATAGGTTTTACGATATAATCAATTTTATCATTAGAGTCATTATATACAAAATTTTAACGTATGACTTAAACATGACCCTTGGAGAACCAACACTTGAAATTAAAAAACCCATCCATGGTTCAGTGGAAAATATATTCATATTTTAAAAAACTCATATAACATTATTTACTTACCATAATATAAAATAATGAAACCCTAAAATCTAAAATTTAGGCTCATGTCCTCTATATAATGATTTATTTTAGCAAACAACAATGGATGTCAATTTACCATAGGCAAAGCCTATGGCTACCATTTTACCACTATCTATTTCTTCAAGTAGTCAACAATGGCTAACATTTAACCATATTTTAGATTTCATATGGGAAAGCTATGTAGGTGATGTTTATGATTGATACTTAAGTTCTCTTGAATAATTTTGTTATTGTGATGTATGTGTGAATATTAATTATATTACATAGTTACAAATGTAAAAAATAATGTTTATTACTAAATGTGTTGAGCGTGGAAAAAAAATGGTAAAATTACAAAGTATAATAAGACACATGTGAGAAGTATATAATTTTGACTTTTGTATAAATTTTTGTATGTATTCGAACTAATAAGCCTAATTGGGTAATAAAAGAATTTGAAGAGTCATTCCTTTTGTATCTCAAAAGGATGAAATGAGAAGAGATAGTTGATTGTAATAGAAGATGGTTTTTATGTGTTGATAGAGATTATAGAATCATTTTGATATGGTTTTCCTAATCAGGTTTTACGTATGGTTAGTGCACAGAAAATACTCTATTTTACTTTAATCTATTAACATATATTAAAGCATTATGGTATGCCTTTTATTAAAATTATGTTATTCATAATCTATATGTGTAATTTTATATGTAAATGATGAATTTTAAGTATGTTTGGTCAATTATGGTTTCTATTTTCTCCCCACTATGTAAGCTATCTCTTTAATTGGCATGTTCTAGAATATTTCTAGGAATCTCTACTGACAATGGTGTGGTGAGAATGGAACATATTTGGATGAAATATGCTAAGATGGATGCAAGATTAGAGAGATATAGAGAGATGGTTAGATGAGAGAGTCTTGCATTTTATGGAAGAAGAAGTAAGGAGAGTTTGAAAAAATGTGAAGGAGATTATCTAAGATCACATTAATAGTGAAATCTATAAAATATTCTAGTGTGAGTTGCCTCGATTGTTAGCCCAATGGTTATCTAGGTTGGAATACTATTGCTTTTGTCCAAGGAAGACAAAGCTTATAGTTTGGATAGAAGATAAATTATATATATTGGGAAACCTAGATACATATTGGTCCTAAGAAATAGATTATTGGATGAAGACTACAATTGATAGTTATATTACTATGTTCACAATGAAAGAATACATAGATTTTGAGACTTCACAAGACAAGTTCCTTCAAATAATTAGGGGGAAATTTTTGTAGCGAATACCTCTACTAAAAACAATGTTGGTTTTAGAAAAGGCCATGGTTCTTATTCTAGCTAACATGGAGTAGTCACTTTGGGCACCATTGAGGTGAGTGTGGTATGATGTAAATGACAAAAAGTTGAGAAAAAAAACTTGAACATGATCATAGAAAATGGAAGGTAAAAAGACTCAGAGTGAGCAGCAAAATTGAGGACTAGAAATAAAACTACGACAATATTTGAGGTGGAATAAAGAAATAAACCTAGAAGTAACTACTGATAATATTAGAAGTATATAAAAAGCTAATAGATCTGAAATGATGTAGGAAGAAGATGTTAGAGATGAGGAAACTGATGGAAGTAAAGGTTGCATAGAGCAAGAGAAGGGCCTTATGAAGAAAAGGATGAAGATAACAAGTTTGTAGATATAGAGTTAGAATAGTATGAGGAAGAGCATAAGATAATAGTAGAATAATTATAAGGTAGAAGTAGATCATAATTAATAAAAGGGTTTCCATCTAGATTAGGAGAAGAAAATTCCTAGGAAGAATTTAGATTCAAATGTAAAAATTTGGTAGGTTCAAGTTTAAAATTAGCATAATTCTAAAATTTAATTCATTCAATTCATGAGTACGCATCCCCCCTAGCCAATTTATTATTTGATATAATATAAAGTGTAAGTGAAAAGGAAGATATGTATTTATTTGATTTTTTTAAAGACAAGTTTGGAAAGTCAAGTGTAAAAATAAATTAGATAATAGATAAAATAAAAATAGAAGAATAAAAATTCCTATTTAAGACCCCTAAAAAGTCTAATGCACACTTAACAGTGAATAGTAAATAGTGTGCAACCAACAATGAAACATCACATAAAGTTACAATCATTACTATAAAAATGCATTAAGTCACAGTTGCTACCATTTAATAACCTATCATAATAAATGTTCCCCATATGGCATTGACTAAAGGAATGTATAATTATCTAATGCCTTATGATGGGTTTATAGACACAAAGCAATACCTAATAAATTATGACATGAAATGAAATGTGAGAGGAATAACAATAGATAACATTAATAAATGTGAACTTATAAGGGCCTTATTAAGATGAGGTGTTTATTTCATTTATAAAAGGGATCTAAATACCTTGGACCTTGCACAAGTTAAAAGTTTGTTGATAGAGAAATATAAATTAAATAGATGCACAATCCAAACCATTTAGGATTTAATGGGATTTGACAAAGATATGGAAAATCAGATGAAAAATATGATCAAATATTTTTTAAAATTATGAATAAAATTGAATTCATTCTGTAGGATAGCAATAAGGTTGCTTATTTCATATAAGGACTATGATCAAGAATTAGATTTTCCATTGTACAGACTCAGTATATGACTTAATCTAATACTCGATTTGCTACCTTATGAGTAGAGAAAATATAAGACTATGAAAATGACCCCATAACTATTTCTTAGGTTGAATCAAATATATATCCATTAATGAGAAGAAGCAATGATATGATTTCTAAAGACGAGCCCAAACTAGGTCTATGATGCATAGAGTCAGATGAAAAGGACATCATAGAAATGATTGTCCTAATCTTAATCATGATTTCTATGAAATATGTAGGTTAGTAGGGCATACAACTTCTAAGTGTCATCTATTACAACACTACGTACAAAAATCATAAGGTTTATTCAATAAATTTTATAAATCTAAGAATCATGATGAAAATAATTACCTAACATTATAGGAGTTGAAGGAAGATATTACTAAGAATGTCTTCATAGTTGTAGCACAGAAAGTACCAAATACAAAGTAGGTAATTCTAGGACCAGAAGTGGTGATGACTAGTGCAACTCAAGTTAGTCTAAGATGGATGCTTTCATCACCTGAATATCAGATGCCTTCATCACCACAGTATCAACCTTGGGGCCTAACAAGCTGGAATAATACATCATCTCCATCATACCAATATTCTAGTCAGTATGTACAACTGTAGATAAAAACAAATCTTCAACAATAGTAATCAAATTGGGTCCCAAGTTCCCCTCAACATCAATATGGGAAATATGATGCATACTTAAATCAACAAAGAGGGTATGCTAGACAATAACAAGAAGGTTGGGGATACCAAAAAAATAGAAGAATCTATATAGGGGGAAATATGGGTAGATATCATGGAGGATATCAAGGTGGTCATAACAATGAAAATTTACAATCTCAATTTCCTATGCAATGTTAATTATGTGATGCATAGAACCATTATGTCAGGAATTACCTTAATAACCTATAGAAATATGTCTATTGTGTATACTATAGAGTAGAAGGCCAACACCAAGTAGAATATTATATAGTATTGGAAAAACAAAGGAAGGAAAATATGTTGCAAAATGTAAATATGATCAATGTGCAACCAAAGGAAAATGAATTTATGTGAGAAATCACCTATAAATAAAGAGTCAAGCAAGGGTTACCACCTTTAAAAATGCCTCAGGATTAGGGCATTAAAAAGTGCATGAAGGGAAATATCCTGGTCTTGCTAAGGAAAATAATTTGATGTATCAAGATACGTATGTCTTGCATAAGATCCAATATCAACAAACTTCTAAAGGTGATAACACAACCACTAATGCCCAAATGTTTGGAAAAGTTGTCAAGATAATGAGATAGGAGGGTGTTGTGACTACATTAAAATAATTGAGGAATTTTCTCAACACACTACGCAACAAAGATATCTCCTAGAACATCACTAATTTCATACATAATATTCTAGAGTGCAGTTAACAAGGTTAACAATGAAATGATAAGGTATTCTAGTATGTTAAAGCCAAGAAACCTTGGGATGTTGATTCTTGAATGGTGATTGAGTTAGCTGGATATGAGATTCTATATTTAGTATTTGATTTTGGGAGCATAGTCAATATGATTCCATGATCAAATTGGGAAGCCATTGGTCAAATCACATAAACCTCAAATCTAGTTTCGTATAGTCTAGGGGATTATCATCGGGTTTAGCCCATTGGAAGGCTAGAGGATCTTAAAATCAAAGTGGCTGACCTCAGTTCATGAGGATATTTTGTAGTCATCAACATGAAGATAGTAGATACTCATTATCCTACTTTAATCGGTAAGAAATGGACTTATGATGGTCAAATGACCATTAATACTATGTGCAATCAACTAGAATCACATCAAGGGGATAAAATAGTGAACACACCCCTAAATAAGTTTGATCAAAATCCATACATTATCCCAAAAGAGCTAGTTTCCCCTTATGCCTATGGGGATAAAATTTTGTTTAGATTTGGTACATATTAAAGTAAAAATACTTTGTGACCTATAGAATATCAAAATAAGAAGTCGTACAGTGTGTAGTAATAAGAGCTACTAGTATATAAACCTATTATAACAAAGATTTTGGTTAGGTAGGATCATATTGAAGAATGTGTCTCTCCATCAGTGCACTCTTTGATGAAGTTTGAAGTCAATTTTGTATATAATATAGGTTCCAAAATGATGGATTAGACTGAGCTTACTCTTGAGGGTGTTCTACTGAAGAAATCAACATCATCCATAATTAGTGACTTAGACACTCATATATTGAGATGGGCTGAGAAAGATCATGAGTTAAAACCTCTATGCATAGTGTTCACTATAGAAGGACAAATACTTCAATATTTTGCAACAAAAGATTTCAATCCATTTATATTTAGGATCAAACAACATGTATCAAAGGTGAATCAATGAGTTGGTGTAATCAACTATGTGCTAAAAGGAATATTGTGACTTGGTGGGCTATCCATATGAATCTATAAATTTATTGGGAGGAAGCATGTGAATTCTTATGTGTAAGGTTGTAGTTATAGATACTGTCAAATTAAAAAGTCTTATCTTTTAAGAAGGTCAATGTCTAGAGTTTCACATTCATTAGTGTGTGGATATATGGACTATACATGGAGTAGAGCTGAGATATTGGGTGCACATCAATAGACACACCTTAACACCTTTACTAATGGTATGACATATACACCAAGAGCACAAAATAGAAACTGAGTATTGGGTGCAAGTTCTACAAAATTTCATCCAGACCTTTATCTTCAAATATGATAATCCATTGGTGCATAAATCCTTAAATTTCAAATTCTTTCTCTATCATTGATGGATAGAAGATTTATCAACTATAGCTAAAACATTATCATAATAGGAATTTGTGCAATATTTGAATGTGGCCCTACATAATTATAAAGCTAGACAACAAGACCAAGCTCTTGTCAATACATGTAATAGAATAAAAGATGACCTCATAGAGTCTAGTGATAGTGATGGAGATCTTGATCTCAAAGGTTTATTTGAGACATAATGGGAAACTAACTCAAACCTAGTTCAAAGCGAAGATCAATTGGAAGAAGAAAGACTATGTAACATAAACATTCCACAACGAGAATGTAAGCACATTATGAATATGCTCTACCTAATACATCAATTAAAATATTTCAAGAGCCATTGTGAAAGATTAAAGGGAATATTAGAATAGAATCGGTTCCTAAACTCATTATGGTAAGAGACTATTGGGAACAAGAGCATATTTTAGAGGTCTTACAATTACCAAGGGCTTATTAATATGTATTCCCAACCCAATTCACAGAAGTAAAAGGCATAGATCTTTTAGGATAAATGCATATATAATTGAAATAATGCACTTGACACATTAATAAGTGGCCATATAGACTAAATCCTAACATGAAAATAAAGTTAAAAGTTGAGTTGGATCGAATGTAAGAAGATGGGATCATATCTCTGGTAAAACGTAGATTTGGTAAGTCCCATAGTCGTGCAACCAAATTAAAATGGAGAGATACGGGTTTATGGGTATTATCGCACACTCAATGATCACTGTGTGAATGATCATTTTCTAATACCAATCATGGATGAAGTCCTTGAATTAGTCATAAGACACAAAGTGTATTGCATTAGAAATGGATTCAATGGGTACCAAAAAATTCCAATAATAATAGAAGATCAAGACAAAACTATGTTTGCAACTAAATGGGGTTCATTTACATATAAAATAATCCCTTTTGGATTGAAGAATGCAAATGTAGTCTTTTCTAGAGATGTAATAACTGTGTTTAAATATTTCATTCATGATTTTTTGGAACTATATTTGGATGATTGGGATATTTTATCTTTGTTTAAATAACATCTATCAAATCTACAACTAATGCTAGAATGTTGTTGATCATTACACATTGCTCTAAACCTAAAGAAATACTTATTTTTCACACATTTTTATGTTCTACTGGGCAATGTTGTATATACATATGGCATTTTGGTTGGTCCAGCTAAGCTTTTTATCATTATAGGGATATCACATCCTACTAATTCTATTGATGTGCTCCCATTGATCATTCATACAAGATATTATAGGAATATTAATAAAGGGTAGACAACTATATCTTCAACCATGGAAAACTACTGCACAAGGATATAAATTTTTAATGGATAGTAGAATGTCAAAAAAAAATCATTAAGATAAAAGAAAGGCTTGTAACAACACTAATTTTAGTCTTTCTTGACTAGAAGAAGCCATTACACATGCATGTAGATGCTTATGGTATTGTAGCGGGAGCTGTCCTAGCACAACTAAGTGAAGGTGGACTAGATAATCTTTATAAATTTTTCTATAAGTAATCTTTCTATAGCTGAGAAGAATTATACTAATAATAAAATGGAGAATTTATCCTTAGTTTTTTCACTACATAATTTTTTACACTACTTTTTGGCTACACCTTTTGAGTTTTTCATAGATCACCAAGCATTTTGATACCTAGTTAATAAGCCCATGTTAGGAGGATGCATATCTAGGTGGCTTATGTTGTTTCAATAATTCCAATTCCATATTAATTTCAAGATAGGTCACAAAAATTTTGGGCCAAATCACCTCAGTAGAATTCATAATGGAGAGGAATTGGAAGAACTTGGAGATGAATCTCTATATGCACATCTATTCAAAATTATTGCAGTTCTCAAAAATATGGAAGATATTGCAAATTTCGTAGAGAAAGTAACCTTCCCTATGCCTTAAATAGAGTGAGATAGAACAAAAATAGTCACTCGAGCTATACCTTAAAGCCTCATTAATGGGTTTTAGTAAAAACATGACAAAGATGATGTACTACACAAAATAGCTCTAGAGTACGAATAACCTTAGTTGTTACATGAAGAACATTAAGGGATTATTGAATTTCATTTTATAGGTGAATCTGATGCAAGTAAGATTTTAAAAAATGGGATTTGGTGGCCTAAATTATTTTAGGATGTGCATAGATTTGGCAAACACTATGATATATGTCAAAGAATGGGAAAGGTGGATCAAAGGGACAAGATGCCTTTGGTGCCAATACTCACAAAGAAAACTTTTTAGCAATGGTGAATCAAATGTCATGGTATTATAAGTCCACCTAGGAAATTAAGTCATGTGAAATATGTTATTACTGTAATAGATTATTTCAATAAATGGGTGGAGTTGTTGTCCCTTCAATCTACAATTCAAAATATGTAGCTAAATTTTTATATGAAAATATCATTAGAAGATTTGGATGTTCAGTTATGCTAATCAGTGACAAAGGCACACATTTCCTAAATAATAATATGAAGACTCTCAATAAGGAGTTTATGATATCACACCATAAGAGCATAGCTTATCACACACAAGAAAATAGATAGGCTAAATCATCCAATAAAGTATTGGGAAAAATGCTCAAAAATATTTGTAATGTATAAAGGGATGATTGGAAATATCATATCCCTACAATTATGTGTTATTATAGAACACATTGCAAAATAGCTACATGGTTCACTCGTTATCAATTGGTATATGGCTTGGAGATAGTAATGCCTATGTAGTATATTATTCCTAGTTTGTGTATTTCAATGGTTATGAGATTAGGGGACCAAGATTCACTAAAATAATGGTTGATGTACTTAAAAATATGGAATAAAATAGGTAAAGGGCATAATAGATACAATATATTAATAAGTAGAGTCAGAAAGCATGGCACTATCACAACTTACGATGTAAGGAATTTTACCCGGAACAAATGGTATTACTTTATGATAGAATATTTAAAGCATTCTAAGGAAAGTTACGCATTATATGAAAAGGAACCTATATTATTATTATTAAAGTATCACAATAGGGTAGTATATTTATTAAACATTTATAGGGAACCATACTTCTAAGACATATAAATGGTTTTAGGTTTAAGCCTTACCACCTTTAATCTCTATAAAAACATGAAAAATTGAGGGGCCACTAAATGGAACCATGTAGTTAGGATTTTATTTAAATTTCATGTTTCTATTTGATTTTGTTAGGTTAGAATATTTTTACACTACATTCATTAGAGTGAAACACATCAAAATAATCAAAAAGCAATTATAATCATAATTTGCAATCATATTCTTGATATTTATCACAGAAGAAAGCTAGTTATAACTACATCAAGGATATCAATTAAGTTTGGGAAGGTGGAAATATTACATGTATATAGAATGAAATTCCAACGGTCATGTCAGATTGTTACTGATGTGGTGTTTCAAAATATTACATCATTTCTAAGGCAAAATGAGTATTAAATAGACAGGTGGAGTCAAAACAAATTGGGTAGATGAAAGGATAGTCAATCACATAAAATAATTATCCAAGGGGTAAATGAAATATTTTAAGCACAAAATATTATTTTGAGGGTTACTTATAGTAAGTGATATTAAGGGGAAGAGGAACACTAGTGCACAAATAGTTAGTGCATTCAAAGTAGTAAGCAAGACGAAATTGAGTGCCAATAATTATATAATAGTGAGGTATAGACAATGCCAAAACATTATCGACTCTATATAAAAAGATAATTAAATGATCTAATTTTGAAACACATTCCTGCAAATGGATTTTGAACTAGAGTTTGATCATGCATGGAAACCATTCATGATAGATCATTGATATAACCATGGACAAAGGTCAGTCATTGATCCCAGTCATAGATATATAGATAGAGGATATGGGGGTTGGGTTAGGTATTCATCAAACCAAGTATAATGACCTAGATCTATTTTATTTCATTGACATAGAAGAAACTACTCTGTTTACCTAAGATGCTTAGGGAGCCACATAATTAGGAGCCCTCACACTTCAACATCTACTTTGAGGTTTTGACACAAAAAGGATGATTAGGTTGTGTATGTTTTCTCAAATAGATGAGTAAATGATGACCTTGTTGAGTTGCTAAAACCATTGAGCTATTCATTAATCCCAAGATATCACAATTTTGATCATTACATAAATAATGGTGTGAGCCACAGGCTTTCCAAATCGAGGTAATCCCTCCTTCAATATAAATTTATGGTACCACCAATATATTCAAACATGTGGTAGAAGTATACCACATGAGTAGATTGAGGAACATTATTTGGTTCAATTGAGGATGGTTTGATACACACTCTAGTTGAATGTATCACAAAAAAGGTTTTAACAAACTACCAAGCAGTGAATGTAATCAATGAGAGGTGTAATTAATATTATGCATTAGATGATCTGGTTATGAGAGGACTTCAATTGGTCTAAGTTTTTGTCATCCTAGATCACTACCAACATTGATAGCTTACTTCAAGAATAATGCAAACATTTTGTTACCAATTTTTGGTTTTGTTATTTGCTTCACACAATGAAAATCCCCACTTGGACCAATCAATGTGACAATAGATTTTTGGTCCTCTACTACCATTGTAAACATTACTTGAACAAAAATTGGGAAGTACTATGATAAATTGGGGCCATTTAATATGTTAACACACCATCAAATACCACAAGATGTTATTTAATATTTGGGAAAACATGCTTTAGTGATAAATCTACAAATTGGCATTCAAATCAAAATAAATGAGTTGGCGTCATGACCTGTGACTCTAATGACATTATTTATTTATATTATATAAGCATAAGGTAAAGTATATAGGTAAAAAAACTTAGATGCAAGGTCAGTTCCACCTTTTTAAGTTATTCCTTCATAGGTGCAATAACTAAAACCGATGCAAGCATAACCACATCAACCAATGCAATAACCACAAGCTCCACTACCACAAGATAAAGGAAAAAGGAAGGAACTTACATGGTTTGATTCACCACTTCCACCAATCAAAATGATGAGATAAGCAAATCCATGATTTGATAATCCTATGGTGCCTAAGATAGCTAGTTAGTATGACCTACCAGAGCTAGGATTTGACAAACATAAAGTCCTCAAATATATGTTGGAAGATATCATGAAGGAGGTTTATGAAAAAGAGGTGGAAAATGAATTTGTATTTTGGAAATCAATATATATGCCAAGTGTGAAACCTATTATAAAAAATTACTCTAGTTTGACATTACTAAACGACCTCCATCTATTCTTATGGATAATATTAAGGTAGGAAGCCATTCAGAAAAATCTAGAGGTAGAGATATTTATAGATGATCTAGTTACATGATCATCAGTGATGTAGGTGGTGGATCTACCAAAACATGATAGTCTTACATAACCATTAGTTTGATGATTACGTACACACTCCACTACCGAACCATCAGAAACTATCAGAGAATGGATGGTGTTGTTCAGTGAACCTTCCAGAGTAATTAGTGCAAAACAAACATAATAAATATAGTAACACACCCAACCTCATGTTGCTAAGAAAAAAATGATATCCTCACTCCTCCAGCTAAATCAAGGAAGAATAAGATCATATACAAAGGTCAGGGGATCGAATCAGATTCATCTAAGCATACTGAATCAAAATTTGAGATGGTAAACATAGAAATTGTTAAAGTCCCCATGACACAAATGTGCTAAAGCTAACAAGAGAATAGGAAATCATATAGGATACAATAGATCTTAAGGAGGTGAAAAAGGAAGAGGAAAGGATACAGAAAAAGGACAAAGGAAAAAAGAAATAAAATGTAAGTGGGAGAATAAGTGATTGCATAGGAGTCACATTAAACACAATAATAAGTTATATAGGAGCAACAACAAAAGCTGCAAGCTAAAGACAAAGAAAGACAAAAGAAAGCTAAAGAAGTAGATCTTATGTAGAAGTAGGTGAAAAAATTTAAGGCTACAAGGATGAAAGCCAAGGAAGTAGAAGCTAAGAATAAGGAGGCCAAAATAGTAGAGGAAAAGAGGAAAGAATAGGAGAAATCTAACTACGAATAATAAAAGGCACAAGCTGTGGAATAGAATCAAGTGAAACAAGAAGCACAAGACAAGGCTAATAAAGAATAACATAGGAATGCAACATAAGTGTAAAAAACTCAAGACAAAGTTAAGTATGAAGTTGAAGCTAAATCTACGGCTAAGGAAGCCAAGGTTCAAACTAATGCTAAAGCTAGGGTCATGGAGGAAGCCAAAATACAAGTTAAAGTAGATACTAAGGCTAAAACTGAAGTGACAATGCAATTTGAGAAGGAAAAGGAGGCCAAACAATAGGTATAAGTAGATAATAAATCCTAAATGAAGGATAAAGAAGAGGCATCACATCCTAAATCATAGAGCTATAGCCAATGGTTGTGGGAGGTCCCAACAACATCAACTTAGTGAACCACTTTCAAATCAGTGAACTGATTTCTTGATTCTAGTGTCTAAATTTACATTAAGTCTTGTAACATTGGCAACTACATCTATAAAACTTGCTACAATTATGATGGAAACATATTTGGATGTGACTCAGTTGCTTCTATCAAAGTATATTGAATGCATAGTTTCATTTGAGGGTTTGATTATGCAGAAGGCTACAGACATTGAGAAGGAAGTTCTAAAGTTACACAAGGAAAAGGAAAAAGTAGAAAATTAATTATAAAAGGCACATATATTAATAAATAACACTTGTCCCACCTTATTTACATAGGTGTTAGGTGATCAAGTAATTTTTTAAGGTAGATATTTCACTTCTCTTTTGATGCAACTTATAAAGGATTGGGTGGCTATGTAGAAAGTGATCATATTACACACACAAGAACATGATATCAAGAATGAATCACAAACTATCTATGAACTTATTGAAGAATATGAGTAGGTCTTATAGACAACTATACAATTTACTAGGCAAATAACCTAGGATATGCTAAATTGGAGACAACATCTCAGTCAATCCTTGGCTATTGCTAAACATGAGTTTGTCACTATAGATAAAGCTAAAGTGGTAATGGATAACAAGATGAATACTATAGAGGCAATGGGTAGGGCACTCAATAAAATTATATATTGTAGGAATTACACAATACATAAACTACAAGTTTACCATACTAAAATAATGTGCAATACCTTTGCATCCATTGAAGCCCAAGGGACTACCGATAGATTGGATGAGATTATATTGGATATCTAGATCAAAGTATCTAAGCACTATTCACCATTTAAAAGGATAAAGATATGCAAAACATGATGGTGATTTAGATGCCTCTACACATTCTACCTTCTTTGGTCCATGAAGTGCTCACAGATTGGAAAACATTTAAGCAAATTCTATCTCAAGTCAACCCCACTATTGAAAAAATAATATACTAGCCATAATTCATTACTATACAAAAAATCCATCAAATTCTATAGAATAAAATATGGATGTAAAGGCATGATCTAAACAACAACCTCCACCATTGGGTACACCGGAAGCCAATGGGTCAGTATCTCAATAAATGAAATACCTTCCATAGTAACCCAATCAATGTTATACACTACCACAACATTTGGTAATGTGCATACCAATTTTACAATTTCAATAATTTTTAAATTTTTGTAAGTTAACGTAAACATTATGAGCAGGGCCAAACTAGTTTAAAACACATAAAGGGCCTTTCCTTTTGTATCTTGAGAGGTTGGAATGTGAAGAGATAGTTGATTGTAAAGGATATATCTATAGTGCTATTCTATAATAGAAGATGGTTTTGATTTGTTGATAGATATTAATAGAATCATTTTGGTATGGCTTTCCTAATCATCTTTTATGTATGGTTAATGTAAAGTAAATACTCTATTTTACTTTAATATGTTAACATATTTTATGTCATTATGCTCTACCTTTTTTTTTATACTTTTTTTATTCATAACTTCTATGTGTGATTTTATATGTAAATAATGAATTGTAATTTTGTTCAGACAATTATTATTTCTATTTGTTCCCCACTCCACAAGTTATCTCTATAATTAGCATGTTCTAGAGTATTTCCATGGACCTCTACCAACAAAATGTTATAGTAATAGTACTTATTCAACAAGTGTTATTATGTTACTAAATGGTTATTTTTTACTTTTGTGAAGATCACTATGATACAAAATACAAAAGGGAATAATCCATTGCATAAGTCATAGATATACCCTAATAAAATAGGTGTATGATTGGCATATCTTCATTACTTTGAGGAGAAAAAAGATGCTATAAATCCAATTAAAAAAATGAGTAAAATCCACCAAAAAATACTAAGACCAATCTATCAGAAGGCATTGAATAAAATGTTAAAGTTAATGGAATGAATACTGGTACATTAAATAAAATTTCCTTCATAAAATAGTGGATAGAGGATAAAATGAAATAAGTAAGAAGGGATGTTGAGGAAAATTGGGTAGCCACAAGAACTGCTATATCCAAGTGGGGGATCACTCTAAGTACATTGACAACCTCATTGTTGGGTCTCATAATAACAAAACATAAAGGAACCCCAACCATTCTAATAGATGGAGAAGATATTAAAATTATGCAATAATGTAAGGAAATATTAGATATTGGTCATGAGCTAGAAATCAAATCACTAAAGGCTCACATGGCAGACATATGTCAAACTAGGCTTATTACTTTCAAGGATGGTTTTCCTACTATAACTTGGTGGGTACGGATTAAAAATAGGCATGTAAACCAATTTGTAAGGATTATAGAAGGCACAAAGTAGTCATTCATATGCCAAGCATAATTTCAGCATTTTACGATAACCTAAACATGATGTATAAAGAAAAATATGGACCTCAAAGAATATGGATTTAAAATTAAAATTGTGTGTAAGCTAGTAAGAAATATGGGATGAGGGAACTTAAAAATATTATAATATCAAGAGTGTACCAAACACACTTCCAAGAATTATAGAGTGGATCACCATCCTTTGTTGTGTTAAAAAGGACATAATATACCAGGTTTCTAACTTTTTGAAGCACAAATTTGGTTATCAAATGAAACTACAAATTATGATCGTAATGGATTCATGGTATCCCAACAAAACACAAGATTGGATAAGGAATTATTTCTCAGTTTGATACGCCACTTTTTAAGATCAATTATAGGTGGTTTTATAAAATACAGCCATGGGACACATGGCTTATGACACAATCTAGGAAGAAAGAGCATTGTACATAGATCTTATCACTCCACCTATCCACACTAGCCAAAAACTATATCCACTAGATGTTATTTTATTTTCACCCTTAAAGACTTATTTTAAATATTATATATAGATATGGATTTCCAAGCACCATAACCTAAAATTTAAGAGATTTGAGTTTATGAAACTTAGTAGCAAAGCTTTCAAAGGATATTTCACTACATCAAATATTAAAGTTGCATTTAAAATAACTTGTATTTGGCCTCTCAATCAAGATTCACTAACCAATGACATGCACCCTATTAATACAATAATTTTTGAGAAGGAAAAGGAGTAAACCATTGTGGATAACATACACAACAAATTTAGAGATATTGAAAAAATAAACCAATCGAAATGGATTGATCAAAATTAACATCAAAGGAAAGAGGCCACATATCTAAGAATGAAACAAATTTAAATAGAAATGCATCCAAAATTTTAAGAAGATAAAAACACATCAAGTCATGTCAGTCAGACACAAGCTATGATAGTTGATGATGGGTTGAGATTTTCAGCAAAGGTAATCCAAACAAGATGGATAAAAGATGCGGCTGTGAACATGGGGGTTTCCCTCAATCTCCCCAATGATGACATATCAATTTCCATGCATTCTACTCCTCCTACCATTTCAAGTGAATTAGTTCAGTACTATGCATATTTCAATTATTGGGAAAATAAATTTAAATTATAATTGGAGGAATATCTTCTCAAATCAATAGATTCTAAGCCATTGAAAACACATGTAAAAGAGACACAACAACAACGTAGAAATGAATAAGTAGGAAATTTAGCATGTGGGTCAAATAAAAAATTTCCTAAAGATACCAATTGATAGGGTTAGAGAGATATCAATTCACACAAATATTAGAACTATCAGGTTGAGCAAACAATCACAAACTCTTACATCAGATGAATAGTTGTATTTGATTGAACATAAAGAAACGTGGAAGAACGAGTTGGAGGAGATAAAATCAAGGAAAAAATAATAAGTAAAGGAGAGGAAGGCAAATAAAACGCTTGAATAATAAAAGAAGATATAAAAGAAACTTGATAGAGAGCTAAAAAGACAAATGAATGACATGGAGACAATAAAACAACAATAATAAAATGAGAAAAATAAAGAATAAGATAGGATTAAATGGGATAAATATAGGATTGAAAGGGAGATGCAGAAGAAAAGATGTCTAAAAATTCCAAAAAAATAAACTCCTTCACAACACATAATTATGTTCAATCTATACACCATTTACAACCCATAATTTGTAAATGTTACTAATTTCCAAGCTTGCAACCCCTCTTATCCTGTGAGAAAAATGAATTTTCCTTCTTCATCAATGATGCATTATACCATGTCAGTAGTTATGCATTCACATAATTCAAAATTTATGCTTTCCTTACAAGCCAAGTGAAACATCCTATTTCATATCCTAAATATGTTTCTACTTCAATCCAAACATAATTTTCTCATGCAAGTCATATGTAGTTTCCTTGAACATGTAAAATCAACATTCCATGTACACCTATAAATGAGAATGGAAAAACAATGCTCGCTATAAAAATTAACCTTGAAGAAAATTAACCTTTCCTTTAATATAAAAAAAATCACCTGTGGTAAGATGAAAATATATAACATTTTCCAGTATGATAAACTTTCATATAATGTAATAAATCATTTCTTATGATAATTATCTATTATGTATCCTATGTATGAAAGCATTTCTTTTTCAAATTATCTTGATGTCACATTGTAATGTTATTTGGAAGTGATGGGTTGATCTTATCATATATAAATAGTTGGTACAAAGTATATTTAAAGAGTTCATGCATACCTAATAGATTTTGTAACATTATGTTCTATGAATACAAATTTTGTCCAAGCATATTTTAATATCATCTATCTTTTCTATTTTAATTGAATGACTATATTCTTTATTGCTCCGTGAACTGCTACTTATAAATCTATAAATCATAAATATGTGTGTATATATGCATGTGATATATATGTATGGACACACACACACACACAAACATACACATGTATCTTTTCATATATGTACACATAAATTCAAGGTAATTATAGTTTTGTGTGTGTGTGTGTGTGTGTGTGTGTGTGTGTGTGTGTGTGTGTGTGTTATATGTGTGTATATACATACACATATACATATACATGTAGGTATATGTAATACATACTGAGATAGACATACATATATACAAATAGACTTATATAATATATTTAAACATATTCATGCAAGTAATTGATTTATATGTATGTCTACAGATGTATTGACTTGTTTTAATATATCAACAAATTGAGTTTAATATATATGTATAACTTAAGTCAATGAAAAAACCAAAAAAAATTGATCATTTCTTTAGTGACGTTACAATAAACCTCATCATAAAAACATGAATAATTTAATCCTCCTCACTTATTTACAAACCATCAAAATACCATGTTATAAAAATTTTATTCAAAAATTATTAAAATAATATCTAATTATCTTTTCTATTTTTTTTCAATCATCACATTATTCATAAAATGAAAATTAATTACATAAACCTTAATTAATTACTAAAGTAACATAATAAATTGAAAAGGACAAAATCAATCCCAATATTGAATTGTGTTTTTAAAAAAAAATAGAATAATTGATTTTATGATTTTGGACTAATTCAACTCATATAATTAATTTATTAATAGAAAAATCCAAGGCTTGAAGATGAGAATCTTTAGCATCACCAAGTTCTATTCCAAAAGCTAAGTGAGATAAGTGAAAGTATTGGATTTTGAGTTTCTAGGGAAATGTTTAGGACAACCTTACATTGTCTAGATAAATATGCTTTCCCATGTAAAAGGTGATAGAGAGTAAAGAGTCAATCTATATTTTGATCTATATCTAATTTTCACACGTACTTAATCATGTGGAACCACAATCACATAATATAAGCCCATGTGCATGCTCTCTCTATACATATAGTTTTTACCCTAGTTTTTTATTATTTCATAGAGTTTAAGGTATAAATGAATAATGGTTGCATATTCTCATTTGACGAGGTTTCCATAAAAATGTACATGAACAATGAAATAAGGGTATGTGTTCTATTTCCTAACAACCAAATCATGGGAATTTATTCAACTCTATGGAATGCTAATAATTGGGGGCAAAGGGGAGGGTTAGAGAAAAATTACTAGATAAAGGACCATTTCAGTGATTACTACAATAATTTCACCATTGAATCTTGTGAAATACTACTTAATACAATTTGTGCATCGAATCCTAACAATTGTTGGGAAGGGTCGAATTTTATGCAATTGAGTATGTGACAAATAGGAATGCCTAATAAGCTATATATATATATATATATATATATATATATATATATATATATATATAAGCTAGCTATTAATATTTAGCTAAATACACTCTTGGAAAAGAAGAATCATTGTAAGTTTTGTTTCTTTCATTTTGCCAATCCTACAGGTTAATCTTATTTGTAACAAATATTGTAAGGTGATATTGAGTATTATTTGAATATGGAAATATATCTATAGATATACCCTTAAAACTAAAAACCTTGTGATTTATGTTTTTGTTAATAATGAGATCTATGAATTGAGGAATATAGCGATCTAGTTTTAAAATGAGTGTTAAAAATACAAAATCAATATGGTGCAAAGTCAAATATTTTTCCTTTTTGTCAAAATTATCACATATATGAGCTATATAAATTATTCAGTGAGCTTAAGATTCAATCACAAACCTCAACTACATAAGTTTTCCCTGAAAAAAATTGAAATTTGGTGGAATTTCAACCATTGTTGGTTGCTTAAATGAAGCAGACTCTAGTATAATCATGACCATAGGGTCTACATATTTTAAAATGGCTACCACTTTTGGTTGCTTAAACAAAGGATCATGTAAACAAATCAGACCTAAATGTTTGCTTTTATGGTTTCATATTTTAAAATATATCAAGTAAATAATTTAATTGGGAGCTTTTAAAATATGAATATATTTTCCATTTAATTATGAATAAGTTTTTTAATGTTATGTATTGGTACTTTAAGGTTCAATTTTTTATCATATATGAAAAAATTGTATGTAATGATCTCTTGTGATAAAATTGATTATATTGTAAAATATATAATGAGTCAAACCTTCAAAACTTATTTATAAATAGTTAAGATGACATATTAAAATGGGTAAATTTTTTAAGGTCTAATATGATACCACCTAAAACTGACATGATCAGAGAGTTAGGGTGCTCAACAAATATGGGACCTTTCTCTTATTCACATACTATTATGTATAGGGTTTTAAATCATTGAAAAGTATTCCTTGACCTTGTTAAATGCAAAGTTGAGATAAACAATTATAGAAATAAAAACTAATGGGTATTTTACCATCTGATATGACTTGCGGCTTATATTTCTTATGCCTCTTTGATGATCCTTAAAGTACGATTGGTCTCTGACTTGTAAATATAAAGCTACATTAAATTTCTCATCTAGGTTGCATTAAATTAAAATTTTAAGATCTAGAGCCATGGATACTGTCAGACATACTTTTGTGCAAGATGGTGTTAGTGGTCTCCATAGAAGAATGGTTGCTCCTCTTGCCACAGTGGAAACCATGAATGATATCATCTTCACAACAAGAGGTTAGATTGAAGTCTTGTTTAAAGAAAATCTAATAGGAAGGACGATCTTTAGTCCCTTTGAGTGCCTCATTAAATTATACAAAAATCAGGTACCGGTGTGGTCATGTCTTTACTGGCCTGCCCCAAAAAGCTCATAAAATGTCATCTACAAACCGCTCAAAGAAGTAAACTCAAGGGTCATTTTGATGTTACACAACAAGTCATAATAAAGGAAGGGGAATTCTTGGGTTTGTTTAGGGGATTGAATGTTATATTATGCATGGAAGTACCAGAGAATGTTGTAATTATTGTTAAGACATACCTTGCTCTGAAGGGGTTTCCTAATCCTTTAGAAGAGGGATAGAAAAGCTGACGAGGATTTAGTTTTTTTTAATGTAATATTTAATCTTAGTTGGTATAGCTACGCTACTATGATATTATATATAATATTAACTATAAAAATATAATATATATTATTAATATATATAAATAATTTTTTTAATATAATATAATAATATTTAATACAATTATATTTTATGTATATAATAATTTAATAATAATATAAATATTAACTATTTTAATTATATTATTAATTATAAATACAAAATATATTTTTTAATAATATATTATAATATGAAACATAATTAATATATATGATAATATTAATATTAATAATATATTATATATAATTTATGCAATTCAATAAAATATAATAATATATAATATAATTATATTATATGCATATAATAATGTAATAATAATATAAATGTTATATATTATCTTTATATTTTAATATTTTATATTTATATTATTTCTTTTGAATCGATACTGAGGATTTATTAGCTCCCTGACTCTCTCAACAAAATAGATCAAAAAGAACTTATAAGGTTTGGGTTAACATTTATCCATGTTAAGGCATAAAACCACCAAGATCTACAAAAAAGGTTTTATACAAAACCAAAATAAAGAGTGAATAGTATATCAACTCTTAACAACTATTGACAAACAAAACAAACCCAGACAAAATAAACTACAACATCTTACTCCAAGATTACTAGCTCAATCATTTTGCCATTGTTGGGAACAATGTTGTCTAATTCTTCCCTCTGACTAGACCTAAGCCTGTTGTTTGCCTAGACTTCCTTCCCCTTCCTTTCCAGCGTAAACCCAGACTTAACTATCATCCTGCTAATCGACTCGCCTACCTTTTGCTTCACTAAAGACAAAATCAAGTGCTTCTAAACCTGCCTAGGATCCTGCCACTATTGTAGTTGCTTCCCCTTCCACCAAGGTAGAGCTTTAAATGAACCATGTGTGACACCTTTCCCCAGACATTTAATGGCCTTCACCCTTTTCGTAGATCATCTCAGTGCCCTCCATTCCTCGAGACAAGGGAAAGGAATCAACAAAAATTTAATAACTAACATGCTAACCCCCTATTTCTCAAAAATATCCATTTAGACCGAGCACGTGGCCTCCACATCTTTATCAAAGTCTTCTAAGGACAAAAAATGAGACTCCATCTCTCGAAACATGAACAAAGAAACAAAGCCCAAAAAAAATCTTTCAAAAAATGGTAGAGCTGGAAAAGGCCCAAGAGGCAGGGTATCCATTTCCAACAACAAATCCAATTGATACTCTGGCCAAACAAAAAACTCAACCATTACTCAGATTTGATCCCTATTCATCATAATCAGGCATAAATTCAATGCAAATAGAGAAACCAGGTTTGAGTACACCCTAACTTGCCTGCTAACAGTGAATATATCCATACCCAACACCTTTTCAATTGCCTCTGCCACATCTGAAGCCGAGATCCAAAAAATGTTGAACAAACGTGTTTTAGAAACTAACTCCATAAAACCTATCTCCCTGCTCTTAGCATGTCTAAAAGTAAATTATCAACCTATCAATTCAACACTGATTTCATGGCCAGTGATAATTATTTGTATTAGTTTTGAGGTTTCCTAAGCTGGATGTCCTAGGAGTATTTATTTGAAGTTTTATTGTTTTCAAGTATGTCACACATGGTGGTTGTTTGTAATTTTTATTTGATTGGGTAACAAACCCAGACAAAATAAACTACAACATCTTACTCCAAGATTACTAGCTCAATCATTTTGCCATTGTTGGGAACAATGTTGTCTAATTCTTCCCTCTGACTAGACCTAAGCCTGTTGTTTGCCTAGACTTCCTTCCCCTTCCTTTCCAGCGTAAACCCAGACTTAACTATCATCCTGCTAATCGACTCGCCTACCTTTTGCTTCACTAAAGACAAAATCAAGTGCTTCTAAACCTGCCTAGGATCCTGCCACTATTGTAGTTGCTTCCCCTTCCACCAAGGTAGAGCTTTAAATGAACCATGTGTGACACCTTTCCCCAGACATTTAATGGCCTTCACCCTTTTCGTAGATCATCTCAGTGCCCTCCATTCCTCGAGACAAGGGAAAGGAATCAACAAAAATTTAATAACTAACATGCTAACCCCCTATTTCTCAAAAATATCCATTTAGACCGAGCACGTGGCCTCCACATCTTTATCAAAGTCTTCTAAGGACAAAAAATGAGACTCCATCTCTCGAAACATGAACAAAGAAACAAAGCCCAAAAAAAATCTTTCAAAAAATGGTAGAGCTGGAAAAGGCCCAAGAGGCAGGGTATCCATTTCCAACAACAAATCCAATTGATACTCTGGCCAAACAAAAAACTCAACCATTACTCAGATTTGATCCCTATTCATCATAATCAGGCATAAATTCAATGCAAATAGAGAAACCAGGTTTGAGTACACCCTAACTTGCCTGCTAACAGTGAATATATCCATACCCAACACCTTTTCAATTGCCTCTGCCACATCTGAAGCCGAGATCCAAAAAATGTTGAACAAACGTGTTTTAGAAACTAACTCCATAAAACCTATCTCCCTGCTCTTAGCATGTCTTAAAGTAAATTATCAACCTATCAATTCAACACTGATTTCATGGCCAGTGATAATTATTTGTATTAGTTTTGAGGTTTCCTAAGCTGGATGTCCTAGGAGTATTTATTTGAAGTTTTATTGTTTTCAAGTATGTCACACATGGTGGTTGTTTGTAATTTTTATTTGATTGGGTAAAACTCTTTTGACTGGAGCTATGAATCGGTATGAGACACAAATAGGGGCCCATTCCCGAAAACAAAATGGAAGGAAGAAGAAATAAAAAGTAAAAGGACACCACCTCCCTAAAAAAAAGAAAAATGAGACACAAAAATTGTAGAGAATCTAATGAGAGGGGTATCAAAAAGAGAGACCACGGATAACTGAAACCTAAATTCCCCAAAAAAAAAATAGATTACTACATCATTGAGGACCAATATCTATTAATATTCCACCAGACAAACTATTCTACAAAGTAATACTACCCATCACCTTCATTTAAAAAAAAGATCTTCAAAAATCTATTGAGATACATTGAATATAAAAGAATGACTTTATATTAATTTTGATATTTCTTTGCATATTTTATTTGTTATAAGTAATGTGTACACGATTGTCCTTGTCCTTGTAATATGATTTTTTTTATTACTTTTTTCGTCTCTCTCTTATAATTTTCATTACAAAAGCAACTTCGACTTTCCAATGTTGGAATGTGGATAATCTTTTTTTTTAAAATTGAGTAGGCCTCACAAACTGCAACAAAATTTTAATATGATCCAATTTTTAAAAGAAAACTTTTATATTTCATTTAAATATCCTTCAATCTTTTAAGGAAGATTGGAAAAATGTTAAAGTTGAATTTTTTGTTGACAAATATATGGTTTCTCCTAATGATACAATATTGTTTGAGTTAGAAGGTTATTTGGAAAAATATTAAAGTTTTGAATTTTTGTTTACAAGTATTTGGTTTCTCTAAATTGTAAAATAACACTCAACATTTGAAGGGCTCTTATAGCTGAAAATTTAGAAAACGATCGAGGCACTAAATCAAGGAATTTCTCCCAACCATTCAAGTCAAGGGAAACCTTTAATAGTGTCTTATTAGTGAGAGACGTTTAAATAATTTTCTTAACTTCTTTATTCTGGTGAAACGTAATACTAGTAGTACATATATTTGAAATGAGAGATTTCAAAATGACAGTTTTCATGTTGGATTTATACATTTTAAATTAATTAATAATAATATTATTATTTTTGGTTATTTTTTTAATTGAGTAGTGAAAATTGGAATTAAATTAGTTATATTATTCTGTTGGATTTAAAATAACTCCATTATATGGTGAAGATATGTGTTTTTTAATTAAAAAGAAAAAGTTTTAAATTGTAGTCAAATGGATATCTATTTTAAGATTAAAAATATTTTTATGACGATTAAATGGACATCAAATTTAAGGTCAAACATAATTGTGAACTCACTCAATTACATTCCCTTGTTACCATTGTAAAATACCTATCAATTTAATTAATGTTTATGATAACAAAATGTAGGTTAATGAGATTGATAAGTATGTAACTTGTTGTGATTAGGAGAATGTGTGTCGAGAGTTTTGTGACTTAAAGTTTCTTGCCATTGTTTAATATTATGTGTTACACTATTTTTCCATTAAAATATTAGGATTTTTTTAGTTATTCCATATTTATTTTTGTTTTTTCACACTTTACTAGTTTAAATGTTGAAATTGTGATTACTATTAGTGAAGTTCTTGGAGATGGCACCTTGGGCCAAGAAACCTAAAAAATTGTTCCAAATGTATTTCACGAAGTAAGGATTCTAAGCATCCACCCGATGTTATTTTTTAAATTCCCAAATTTTATAATACTTGTAAATGCTTACAACATTAAAGTTTGATTTACGAATTTTGTCAATAAAATTCTATTTAAAAATATGTTTGAAGAATGGATACATTTTACATGGTCTCCTTATAATTTAAATTTATGCAATCCAAAATATGATCAAGGGTTTATTTTTATTTTACTTAAAATGTTGATTCTCAAGGCATTTATGTTATTTAAAAATATATTTCCTAGTTTTTAAATAACTCTTTACATGCATTTTCCTTATTGAACTGTAATTTTGGTTTTGCATAACAATATTTTCTTGAGGTATTTGTTTGAGTTTAGTTCTTAGGTCTTGTTTTACCTTGTTGTCCTCTTTCTTGATAGCCTAGCCTTCTACTAGCTTATATATTATGAACTAAATATTTAATTCAATTCATCTTCAGAAACACACCTATTTTGAGGTTGTCTTCTCATATGATCTTAAATAAACTATATACATTAAAATAGAGGATACACACCATGTACACCCCACACACACACACATCAATATACCAAATACTTTTTTTTATTTCCAATCTTTTGAACATAAAATTAAAAAATACCCTTTGTTGGCCCCTCATACCAATCAAATTTCAAAATTATTTACTAAGAGTTCTCATCCAAGTGGTTAATAAGGATGGACCACTATGTATAGTCAAAATTTAACCTAAAACTAATACCAATCAAATTTCAAAACCATTTAATGAGAGTTCTCATACAAGTGATTAATAAAGATTGACCACTATGTATAATCAAAATTTAGCCTAAAATATGACCTTTTAAGTTACATTCATAGTGATAAATCTCCATTAAAATTTATTACTTTTATTATATCAAGGAAATATTTACAATAATAATCTTAAATATATTATGAATATTCAAATTAGTGAAAAAGTTAAATAATTATCTAAAAAAAACTTAGATAAAACTACAAAAGCAAAACAAATTTCTAAATAAATAGAGAACAACCTTACATCCATACAACAATGAAAACCCTCATGAAAAAATCGACACAACTAACATTAATGAAAATACATCATAAATCATTGTGATTCATTGCTAACATGCAGTTGTATCAAATTGTTTGTGTTCCCCACCTTTTCAGATGATGAACACAATCCATTTTGTAAACAATATTTTGATTTTAAGGTTTTGCAAACGATCTCAATTCTTCAATAGAGCTAATTTGCATTATTTTAAATGTCTTTGAGGTTTGATTGAATATTATATATTTCTTATATCAAAGGCACATTGGGAAGATTAAAATTTGAATATATTAAACATTTAGATTAGTTGAAAGCACAACAGGAAAAACAAAAAGCCCTTAATGTTTTTTAAAAAATATTTCCGGGGTAAAGAAATATTTAATCTATATCAGCAAATGATATATTAGTAAACTAAATACAAGATCAATCACTAATGCTGTTTAAAACATTGAAAAAAAATATACTAAATTAATGTTACAACTCCATCCCCCTTAATCCCTCGATGCCCATCCGCCTTGCTGAAAAGAAAATGGCAAATCTAATCGATCAAAATAATAATAGAATATGTTAGCCCTCTCTTTTATAATTGTATGAAAAAGGAGAAAAGAATAAAAACATTTTGAAATTGTTTCGATAGAATTCGTACATTCGGTAGTTTTTATTTAAATAGATCAATTTATCTTAGCCATTTTAAATCCTAGGATTTTGTGGTTGTGAGTTATTTAAACAAATCAAGTGAAATAGAATGTCGGATAATTTGTGGTATGAAAATATAATTAAATATAGGGACTATTATTGTATGTTCCTCTTTTATAAATTTTGATAGTGACTTTATAAAATAAATTACCATTTTTTGGCATTGTTGGTCAAATTTCGTATTTGAGTAGTAGAATTTAAGAAGGGAAGTTTAGAGCAGAAGATAATATCTAATCTACCAAGTAATAAAGGAAAGAGTATAGGGTTGGAATATACTTATTTTGGAGTGAACATATAAAGCATCAATCTCGTGTTTTTAATGGATTTTTGCAAGAGAATGTTGTAGTTGTGAAGACTTCGAAGGGTGGATAAAAGACTTTAGACCAACAAATTTCCTCTTAGTGAATCGCCAACATTTTCATAAGACAAGCATCTTCAAGACAAGGTTATAGATCACTACCTGCTTCAAATATGACTTAGGGTAGAAATGCGAGCGAAAGTAGAATGAATAGAGTGTATATGATATGTTTAGAATGAAATATGATGCTCATAAATGGGCAACTACATGGAATTGGGGGGCCAAAAGGAGGTTTTAAATGGACATGTTTTTCATAACAAACAATAAACCTCAACTTGTATAGATTATTTGAGATAACTACACTCAAAATCTGAAGATGTTATAATAAATTGTATTATAGAATTTCGAATCTAATTTTTAAACTACCATTTTTTTTTAAATGTTAAAGTATTCAACTAGGTCAAACATTATAAATTTGAATAGGTACTACCTTTTTTCATAAAAATCATAATAGATAGCCTATCATGCACCCCATCATTTGTTGAGCATTGTTTACTTTTCTTTTAGTCCCTTAGGTGTAAAGTTAGATATGATCACCTAGTTTGTAACATATGTTTTCAAGAAAAAACTAATGAATATTTACGTTTTTACTAGTTTCATAAATAAATAGATCCTAAAATATGATCAACAATGCATAGTTGGTCATGTGCCACCTTCCCCCTCCTCCCCATAGCTACCTCAAAAAATTTCAAAAATATTTTATCATTTTAGGACTTAGATTAATGTAAATCATTATTGTTAAAACATTTGGTAATCCCAACTTACTTTGAATACTAATCAAACACTGAACCTAGATGCTACTAGGGTTTTATCATTCTTTTTCCTATTTTCATTGGATGTGTTAAACTTTTCTTATTTCATACATTCTGTATAGTGGCCTTATTTCACTTTGTTTACTACATGCCATCTAAAAAAGTTCTCTCTTCCATTAAGAACTTTTAGGCTTAGTGGAAATTCAATCGAGCATACTCAAATTCCTTCTATTCGTGATTATACCATAGATAAGGGACCAATTAAAAATCCCATCATTGATCCTTCACACACCAATTATGTTGAATTCAATGACAATGCATCCAAAGATGAGTAATACAATCAAGATCAATATGATATAAAAGATGGGAATCAAGACACTATACCCCACATAATAATGAAAATCTTATAGTCAATAAGGATGAGATTGTACAGAGGTTTAGAGATAGACTTTGGTAAAAAACCCATGACCATGCACATAATCTACAAGACATAATGGAAATAAAGAACAAAAAAATAATGGTCAACCTTTCATTCCCCCAGATAACAACATTTTAACACCTATTTTAGGGCTAAATCAGCTTGTACAATGACTAGTTTTAACTCAACAACCTTTAATAGAAAATATACCTCCTATGACTATTTCCTCCTATCTAGATGTATAATCTTTTATGCATGAGATTCATTCTCAATAGGCTAAGGTGTTACATCTTTAACAATGAGCTACTAGTCCATCACATGCCATGGATTCTCATGTTCTTTTACATACACCTTTAACACATCACATAGAGGCAACTCCTTTGTATTCACATTTGTAGCACCTAAGGGGTAAGTGCATGGAGTTAGGGAACAATTCCATGGCCATTACCCATAATGCAAAAGCATTAATTAATAACTCAATCATACTATTTAATTAGTATGATCATGTTATTGGAATCTAGGCTTAGGATTATCAAGCCATAATGTGATCACATTATATAATAATACAATTACATTATATTGAACAATAATACAATCACATTATGAACATGATCATGTTATTATCATTTATAATAACATGATCACATTACCTTTGTGTCAAAAAAATTAAAACGAGAAACCCAAATGCAAAATCCTCATTTTGCATTCAAGTTCCCTCACTCTTCCATAGCTTCCATGATCATGTTTTACATAGAAAACTCTAGAGACTGTCAGGAGGCTACCAAATTCATCACACAGACCTACTGATTGATGATGTGACCATGTAGGAGAGGTAATTGATTGAAATTTTACCTATTTAACCCTAATTTTTATTAGTTAACCCTAGTTTTTAATTGTAATTTTATTTGTTAACATCCCATCCTACTAACCCTCTCAACCTTCCATAGAACCCTCTGGTTGCTCCTCCTCCTAACCCTCCACAAAACCTTGTTGTTCATCCTATCCCTCCACCTAACCTTCTTACAATTCCCCAAAACCCCCTGGAATTCAATATGTTTTGATTTACAACATTGTGGGAAATAAATTTGAAATTGAAAAGTTGATTAATAGAGTGAGGGATCCCACTTCGACCAACCCCTACCGCACCAAAAAAGTTGATTCCCTAAAGACCTTATTAGGTCAAATTAACTCTATAATAAGTCAAATTGATCAATGAACCTCATATACAGATATTTTTAGGGAATATTATGCTAACAAGTTGTCAACTCTTCATGTCAAGAATAAATAAATTTCAAAATCCTCTATTTGTACCCTATTCATTGACCTGGCCACCAATGCCCCATTTCTCCTAACTGCTAAATGTTTTTCTATCCATTGATGTGTACATAACTTAATCACAACCAATTTTTTGGATTGATCGTGGATGGCCTCTGACCATCCACCATGTAACAACCATGAGGTCCCATTACATTTTTTTAGGAAATTATACTATGAGTTTGTCCTCAAAGATATTCCAAATTATTTTGATTTTAGTGAGTTTTAGGGCCAAGGAAAAGGCTATGTGTAGGATCAACCATGTGCATGTCATACACCTAATCATCCTGCATAGATCAGTATCCAAAATCCTATTGAGCTTGAGATCCCCTCTATATTTTAGTAGTTCATGGAGATAAAAACTCTCCATGCTCTTATTTCACTCATCGTACACTTGCTAAGCATAAAATTAGGCTTTCACAGTGTGATGCTACAAATATGCCACCTACCTGACCCTAACCCTACCCTTATAGTTTGTGTGAAACTATGTGCATAGGACCTTTTGATGATGATGACATCGGTGTTTTAGATAACTTATATCATATTCTTATGAGTGATGAGTTTTTGGCATGCACATTTGGTGTGCAGACATCAATCACCACAAAAATGTAGGTATGTTTTAAATAAATGTCATGTTAAATTTAATTTATATTTTCAAACTTAATTTAGTTAACAATTAATTTACATATAAACTTAATATAATTTATATATGGAATATTTTTATGTTGCAGGAGGTGACGATTCCTTCATCATCATAGTCAAAATTTATAAGATTTGATTTATCATGGTCATTGTTTACATATTCAGATCCAGTTACTGGGTCATCCATTATTGCATTTACATGTGTTAGGATAACATCATTTATCTATATAGAGGTAAAATTTTTAGTTAATATTATGCTCTATATACATTTAGTTTATGTGTATATTTTCCTTTGTAGTTTAATAAAATTTATCTTCCTCTATTTTCATGTTTTCTATCTTTATCCTTTCTCTATTATTTAAAATAGTTGTAAGCTATGAGAATGCGATCAATGGTATTTATATAACTGATTTTGGCAAATTGCAAAAATATTCCATGAATAATCTCATTCAATATTAGATAAGGGTAGTTCACATGCCATGAGGATACTTATATAAATGAATATAATACATATCTAGGGGTCTTTATAGGTCACATTATCATGAAAATGAAGTTTCTAAGATCAATATAATCATATTATTATTTTGAATTATGTCACCATTACCATTATACATAAATCCACATCTTACCCATGAAAATGAGTGATAATAGAAAAGGAATTTAAGGTAATAGAGAAGAAATTTTCATCAATTATAATAGACATAGCACAACATATATATATATATATATATATATATATATATATATATATATATATATATATATATATATATATATTTCTCCTTACATCTAATTTACTTCTCTTCCCAATAATTAATTAAAAAATAATGTAACCAAAAGCATAAAATTCATGAATGGTCTTATGTTGGACCATGCTTCCTTGGGAGTATCATCCTACAATGCTCTTATAGGGTCACTAATCAACGATGTATACGTTGTATTCATTTCTTGTACCCATTACACATATGGTACATTTTCTCTTTCTATTACTCAAGGTCAATACAATATTTTATAATAAATCTATTACATGCTTCCAAAGATAGGACATTATTTATAAAGAAAACATGAAGTATATTTTTCCCTAAAATATTTGAAGCTTCCTTATGAATATACACCCATTCGTCTAGTCTCATTTATATACCACTTTCCCAAAGACTTTCCTAATAATGCAATCTAAAATTCCTATGACAATATTGCATCTAAAGCCATAAGGACATAAACTTGACATGATTGAACACATGTAGCATAAATACTTCCTCATCTTTGATATGGGTAAACACAAACAATCCCTTTTCTCTCTTTCCCATTTATATTTCTGCACCTAACATTTGTATAAGATCCATGTATATATATATTTTATGGTAAGCATGTGCAGTAAATATCCCAAACCAATCCACCTAAACATCCATTCCAACAAATAATGAGGAACTACTATAATCATCGATGTCATGCCCAAAACACACATCTTTGTGATTAGGTTAAGATTTAGCATGAGTGTCAAAACCCACCCACTAGTTACCCAAATCATTTCTCAAGAAGCGAAGATGATTGTCAAGCATGCCTACTCTTTATTCTCCTTCCTTGAAAAGTGATAATCAAATCAAATGACCCTGTAAGACCATACAAAAAGAAGTTCCTACCTAAGTCAAACCCCTATTTTTAGACAAGTAATAAATAAACAACCAATATTGTCCAACATGTAATATAGTATAAATTAAAGATCTTGACCCAAGTATATTTATATTTATCAATGAAAAAAAAAAATCTAGTATAAATTATATACTCCCTTTCACTAATCCTATAATTTTGGTTTTGGTACAAGGCTACTTCTCTAACACTTCAATGGATGGCTTATCGATTTAGATCTAAGTGTAGTTTCATGTGCATGCTTGTCTTCTTCTTTCCTATAATGTGTTATTGCATTCATGTACTTATATAGACATATATTTTATATACAATTGCTTATATAGATCATTTTGGTTTCCACATATAAGATTTGATACTTTATATAAAACTAAGTGAGACCTTGTTTACATGAACAGTTGATAGCTAGAGTAGACACTCATTCCTATCTGTGAGCTGAGCCAGACATAGGGATTACTACTACAGTGTCATCTGCACAAGCACTAATAGTGGTATATATTAGTTCTTGTAATTTTAAATTGTAAAAATATACTTGTTTTAATTATTTTAGTACATATACTTAGGGAAAATATAACTTATGTAAATGTATTGTGTATGCAGGGTTATCTTATGATAGTTGATAGTCCCATTCAGATGGTGATTCGAGAAACTTCTCGTGTTCCTCCTATATCTAATATGCCTATTTAGATAGATAAGCCTATCATTGACATGTTTGAGCATAAAAAATAGATTGAATAGCATCACAATCTTGTAGTATGTGCATGTTTAAATGATTTTTTATTGTGGTTTAAAATTAATTTCTTAACAATTATTTTAATGTCTTTTATGTTTATTTTTTAAGAATTATTGTATTTGTACAGGCTCAGTTGCAAGCTAGCTATGAGTGTAAGAGCTGCAATCAAACCTTGGAGCAATCCAAGTCACTAGAGAGGTCTCCATACACTAGCAAGGCATCCCAGGGAGAGTCTTCTTAAATCAAGGCAAATAGAGGGAGGATATTTGATGAATAAGATGTCTTACACATGAGGTGTACTTTTTGTATGCCTGTAATGCAATTGATGCTTTTTTAGCATTGTATATGCACATATGACATTCAACCAACATTACATACTATTTTGGTAGATGTAATTTTTTGTATGACTATCACGTAAATCTATGTATTATTGACATTGGACACATGTGCCTATAATGTATGCCTATCATGTCTATCTATCTAATTTATAGATATATTTTATTTCATTGTGTGTTATTGTGTAGTGTTGTTTTGATCTTCCAAATTATTATCTATTAGATCTCATATTTAATGTTGTACACATAAATGAAGAATAAAAAATTATTATTTTCAATGCTATAAATCTTGAATTTCCCATATTTTTTTGAATTAATGTTTTTATTTCATTATGTGTAGTGGAAATGACACACTTATCACTTAGGCTTAATGGCCTTTTTCACTTTGTACTTACTTATTTTACACTTTCAAGACACTTATTGGTGTCATTAGACCTATTACAAACCTCTCGCATTCATTCTCTAATGCATTTCATACACTCTATTCACAAACACCCTCTCACTCGTTCATTATCTTCTCACTAGGCAATCCTCTTAGGTTTTGAGTACCAAAACTTGATATAGATCTCAAGGAGTTAGTCTTATGTCACAAATTTTCTTACATGGTCAAATCACACCTACATTAACCTATTACAATCTCTCCAAAATGATTCAATATTCAATTTCACATATAGGGCACAACAAGGCACCCTACACAACAAGGCATTTTATAGGCCTATGACAACAACATTGAGTATTAGTTCAATTTAAAATATCTCATACAGCTTCTAACAGATGTAAAACCTTGTTTGCTGATGATACCATCTTCTAAGTCCATAGATTCAATGAAATATTTGATAAGATTAAGAAATAACTCTTACTTCCATTTGTAATGTGACTTTTAACCCAAAACAGGGTATAGATAGGGTTTCTTTATTCTAGAGGACTATATGTAGATTCTTTACCATTATATTTTGTATAAATAAAAATTAACCTTCCACCTCAATCATCATTATCAGTCTATATATCATTATCTACACCAAAGTCATACTCCCTTCGTGAGAAACAAACATCTAATTTCATATTGGACTAATAAGCAAAATAGGGTATATGGGTATCTATGTCTTACTCATTTATTTATAGTTATGTATAGGTTCAACACGTTCAAAAATAATAGAATAATGTATTAGATTTGGCAAAGAGATTGAGAAAGGTATTTAACCAATGTACTAAACTATACATGAGAGGCCTATTAAATAGGCAAAAGAGCCACCTTAGAAAATAGGGTTGGGAGAAATGACAAGCATCGGGTAGTATAAAATAGCTAAGCCGATAAAAACAAACTAACCTATTAACCCAAGTGTTTAAATCAACTAACCAAGGTGTATAGATAATATACCTTAGTCAATAACCCAAGGTATTTATAATAATATGCTAACACCTTTCCTTAATGACTAAACCAAAAACAAGACCATGTTTATCTATGAATGTTTTGAACTTGTTTGTACAAAGTGGCTTGGTCATTATATCAGTTGGTTGCACTGTAGTGGGGTAGTAGAATAGATTGATGTCTTCATTCGTAACCAACTGTCAAATGTAATGATGGTAAACTTCAATGTGTTTGGTCTTGGCATGGAATATTGGATTCTTCATCATCTTTAGAACACTTTGGTTGTCATAAAAAATAAGAATAGGATTTGATATCTCAAACTAATGATCCTCCAAGATTTTCTTTATCCACATAGTTTCACAAACTGTACTGACCACAACTTTATACTCGACTTATATTGAAGATAATGCCACTATAGTTTTTAGTTTTCTCTACCATGAGAAAAATCCTAAACCAAGATTGAATACATACCGTATTATATATTTTATTGAATCCACTAAACCTACCCAATCAGAGTTAGAATATCGTGAAAGCTCAAAATCTACAGACTTCTTATACAGTATGCCAAATTTAAGAGTACCTTTGACATATATTAATACCCATTTTATAGCTAACCAATGTAATTATTGTGGTTTAAAAATGAAGCAAAATAATAAACTCACTTCAAAAAAAATATCTGGTTTAGTGGTAGTGGGTTAAATAAGACTACCCACTAGCTATCGATACATTATTTCATTGACCAGTGGTGAGGTAGTGTCAGTTGAAATTATAGATCCAACTTCTATTGGTGTGAGAGTTGGATTAAAATCCATCATTCTAAACCTTTCCAATAATAATTTGGCATAGTTATTCTATGACATAAATATAACACATTTAACTTGACAAAACTCTACACCTAAATAATATTTTAGTAGTCTTAATTTTGCCATGTCAAAAGTACAACAAATATCAGCTTTCATATACTAAATAAGACTAACACTACTCCCAATGATGGATATATCATCACCAAACACATTTACATAAATAATTGCTTTAGAATTACACCTTTAAAAACTAGATTCCCTAAGGTATGAATCTATCTTCATATACTAGGCTTGAGGAGCCTACTTAAGCCCATATAAGGACTTAATCAACCTATAGACCAAATATTCCTTATCAATTACTTGAAATACCTATGGCTGTGACATGTAGACTCCCTATAGATCACCATTCAAGATAACACTCTTGACATCTATTTGGTGCACTTGCCATCCAAACTGAGCAACAAGAACAATAATCAAGCAAAATGTTACCATCTTAGTAGTAGGAGCAAAAGTCTCCTCATAGTCAAACCCTTCCTCTTGTGCATAACCTTTTGCCACAAGTATCACCTTATATTTATCCAAGGAACCATCTAACTTATAATTTACTTTATAAATTCATTTACAACCAATGTATTTATTTCTTGGTGAAAGATCTGTTAGTTCCCAAGTCTTTTTTTCATCAAGGAATCATATGCCTCTTGCATGGCTAATTCCCACTCATGCTTACCTTTAGCCTACAAAAAACAATTAGGCTCAAATGTCTATGAAATTGTAGATGTTAAAGCAAAATTAACATGCCTACCTCTATTACCAAGCTACTTTCTTGATCTAAACTTTCTATCTTCCATACCTTGAAGATATGCTTCCATTGTGGCAATGTACCACTTTCATTTCTTTTGTTGTTTCTGACGTGAATTTGGAACCTCAAAATGTACTATTAGAACCTCATAATGAACTACATCAATTCCATCCTTGGAATGTTATTCCACTAATGAAATAGAATCTTGCTTAACTTTAACATCACAACTTATACTATAATCATTAGAAGGGAACAATGACTCAATATTTGAAATGGTACCAGTTGATGTAACATATGGCATCTATTCATTTACTATGACATTTCTATTTACCACAACTTTGTTATAAGAAATATCAAGTAATCTTTAGGCCTTTGACTACTCACTGTATCCAACAATCATATATGTTTTGCTTTTAGAATCTACATTACTTCACTTTTGAATAGGAATAATTATAAAAGCCACACAACCAAAAATTTGAAAATCACATACATATGGAGTTCTACCTGACCAAGCCTCCTCTGGAGTCATGTTATCCTATGCTTTTGTAGGAATTATATTTAGGATGTACACCATCATATTCACTTCTTCTTCCCAATACTTATATGGGACATTTCTATTTTGGACCATACAATGAGCCATATCCATCATTATCTTATTCTTCCTTTCCACAACACCATTTTGATATGGAGTGTAAGCGGTAGAATATTGTCTATGTATGCCTTTAGTGGCATAAAAATACTTGAATTACTTTGAGCTGAAATCACCCCCATTATCTATTTCAAGAGATTTCGCTGGTGGTCCCACCTATTTTTCAACCATAGATTTCCAAGATATGAAGTTATAAAAGCAATCATATTTGTTCACTAGAAAGTATACCCTCTTTTTCTTATTAAAAACATCAACCAACAACAAAATAAATTGATTTCTAGCCAATTTAGGTGTCTATATAGGACCATGCAAATCCACATGAACAAGTTCCAACACTTAGCCCTCCAAGCATTACCAACATCAAATGAATGTCTAGCTTGTTTTCCCAATTGACATCTAGTACATACATGATGACTATCTTGAATAGAAACAATCCCCTTAATCATATTAGTCTTGATCAATGTACTCATATGATGGAAATTCAAATTCCCATACCTTTCATACCAAATTGAACTTGTGCTATCAACCAATTCAAGTGCAGTTTCCTTTGCCCTCTATTTATCTAAAATCTTATACAAGCCTTTTTCACCAATCCCAACAACAATAATCTGGTTACCTATGGTAGTGACTAAACATATTGTCCTTGAAACTTTATAAAAAAATTAGAGTTTCTAGTTATCTCACTAGTAGAAAGATTTTTTTTCATGTTCAACATATACTTAACATTCTTAAATGTATGATAGATAGTATCATCAAAACTGATCTGAACATTACCATATCCTTTCACAAAGTAATTTCTACCATCTCCTAAAGATATAGATTCACCACTATTGTTATTTTCAATAAAATCCACATACCAATCCTTATGGCGTGTATAATGGTGAGATGCCCCTAAATAAAAGTACCAAGCTTGATTGACCTCATAATTACCACTAGAGGCCATGAATGCAAATTCAATAGATGTTTCCTCTCCTTCGCCTTTAGCTACATTCACATGATGAGCTTTATTTATAAGGTTATCCATATCCTATTACATTTCCCTAAAATCTTTCTTAAGGTGACTATGTTTCTTATAGTAAAAATATTTCCACTTAAATCTCTTATTAGAACCACTTACTTATAACGTATCTGTAGGAGAACTAGTAGTTTTACCAAACTGCTTACCCTTTCCCTTGATGAAAAATGTACTCTTTGTAGAGGTAGATGTAGATAAAGCTACCTGCTCTTATCATCTCTCCTTCTATAATACCAATGTGGACAAATTTTCAAAGTCCAAAGTCTATGTCTTAACAATCATGTGCAAGGACTCCACAAATAACTCAAATGAAGGTGGAAAATTTTGTATAACTAGAGTAATCAAATCTTGATCATCAACAAGGTTTTGTACAACCTTTAACTGATCACTAATGTCCTTGATCTACAATAAAATATTGAAAATGGAGCCACCTTCTTGCATCTTAGTATAAAACAACAAATACTTCAAATACGATACCCTACCGACTTACAAAGCTTGATATTTTGAAGTTAGATTTTTTCCATAGATATGATGCTATGGTTGCATTTTTTACCTCTAAGATTAGATTATCTACTAATGATAATTTTAACAACATAAGAGCCTCATGATGATGTTTATCATAGTCATCCATAGTTGTGACAAGTTTTTGCTCTTTACCAAGCACTATTTGATCAAGATTTCTATATTCACATATTGTCAAAACCTTATGACTGCATAAACTAAAATTTTGGCCTATCATTTTCTATGAATCTATAAACAATATGTGTTGTAAACTAACCATTTTGACCTAGTTTTTCCAAAAAAATGAATATACCAGAAAAACTATAATGAATTTACACAAAATTCCTCCTAGTCGCGGTTCTAGTTTTCAGTAAAAAACACCACAACGTTTGGGAGATTTTAAATTTTTTGTCCTTAAAAACACCCAAAAATGGACAAAAATTATTTTATATGGAGATCTACAATTCCAATTTAAAAATTCCTTTTCCACCAACATCCATATTAAAAACCTAGAAAATGATGAAATGTTCACCTTCTAGAACTTTTTTGAGATAATTAATCACCAGTAGGTCCGCAATAACCCTTATAAGCAAATGTTTTGAAATATTTGAATTAAAAAATTGAAATTAATTGAAATAATAAAATTTTAGATTAAAATTTTCATTAAAATAATCAGCCAATTAGAAAATTGGCCTACCTATAAAACTTTAGATATAGATTCTGGGAGAAATACTTAGCCAAATTGAATTACATCAGTTCATATCACCTCCTCTCAAAAATATAAACTTTTAGACCCCTCACTCACCAAAAATAGTGCTTGAATGAAAATATAGTCTCTTTTCAAAATGAATGGAAATGGCCCCATGAAAAACATAAGAAAAATAAAAATAGACCTGTGAGCCTCATTTGCTACCTCTTATCATTTTTCCTTTGCTGAGACATGTCTCTTGATGCTTATCTCATGATTAATATCTTTCTTACTGATAACAAAAAAAAAATCTCTTGATGGCTCTCCATCATGAACTTCACGCTTTTCCCTGACAAGACTGCTCCTCTCTTGCTTCACAGGCTCCCTCACAAGCTTCCTATATCGTAAGCTCTCATACAATACTAGATTGAATAAAAATATTAGAAAATTTAATTAACCAACATACTAAACAATACATGATATGCATACTAAATAGGCAAAAGAGACAATTGAGAAAATAGGGGTGGGAACAACCACAATCATCGGGTACCATAAAATAGCTAATCTTATAAAAAGGAACTAACCTATTAACCCAAATGGTTAAAAAACTAACAAATATGCATAGATAATATACCTTAGTCAATAACCCAAGGTATTAAAAATAATATGCTAGCATGATGACTCACAACTTACCAACTTGGTGGAATCACTCTAAGATGTCATCCTTGATTTTAACCTACAGTCACTTCTTGGTTACCACCTACATTAATTCACCCCTAAAACTCAAGGATAACATGAAACTAATGCAATCATATACACTAAATGTAGAACTCACAACAAGTCACTTTCTCGGTCGATAAGTGAATAGGTTATTAGGCCAATATGTCAATCACCACCTTATATGTCAATAGGTCAAAACCGTCAAAGTTGTCAAATTTGTCAATAGTTCAATAGTTCAATTACTCAATACCACCTAATATTTCAATGGGTGAATTACCATCTAATGCGTCAATAGGCTAATAGGTCAATGTTGTCAAAATTGTCAAAGTTGTCAAAGTTGTCAAAATTATCAAAGTTGTCAAAGTTGTCAAAGTTACCAAAGTTGTTAATAGGTTCATAGGTAAATCACCACATAATATGATCCAAAACTTAGAATTTTTGGTTAAAAAAATTTCAAGAACACAAAAATAATATATTAATAATGAATTCTCTAAGAAGAGATGTTTTATTACTCAAGATCGTAATACAACTATATGCTTATCTCTGAGAAGAGATGTCTAATTTCCATTTTGGGTTACATATTCATTTATACACATTTTTAAATTAGGGGAAGGATGTGTAAGGTCACCAATATCAAGGTAAATCAAGTGGTTTGACTTCCATGATTTAAAACAATACAAAATTTGAGGAATTACTATTTTTAGAAACGTACTATTTTTAGACTGCACTACTAAAATTGAAATTTGGGGCACTTCTATTGAGTTTTTAAGGGTGAAAAACCATCAAGTGGAGATACATTCCATCTAACCACATTCTCTTTATTATTATCTTTCCAATGGTTCAAACGATGAGTCAATTAGTGCTATGGTGCAAAAGTTATGGCTCCTAGAAGTTCTATCATCAATTGGGGAGGATCTATCACCTGAATTGTCACTTGAATTATTTCCCGAATCATTCCTCCCTCCTTGAGAAAAAATCATCCCCATTACATCAATGTTCCTCATAGGTGTGGTAGTTATGTTTTTATTTGATTCTCTATGAGCCACTCACCTTGGTGGCTAAGCTGGCCCCTTTTGACCACCTGATAAAGTAGAATAGAGCATCCTCTTATTGTCTTCATCCAGGTGTCCACAATATGATCCTCCTCCACTTTTAAAAAACTCTATGGATTAAGCTCTTCAATGTCTAGTTGTTCTTCTATGACTAAAGTTTCCAATAGAGGTGGATGATATGGTTTAAGGAACTCCATGTTGAATATTGGATGCAAACCAAGGCAGGCTGGTAGGTTTAACTCAAAAGCATTTTCTCCAACTTTTCTAGTGATGGTGTAGGGACCATATCATAGAGGCTGAATTTTTTTGTGTGGGCCTGCAAGTCATTCCTTCTGAATCCACAACCAAACCTTGTCACCCAAAACAAAATTATGTGTAATCCTATGATTTTCATGGCATTGCTTATACTTCTGATTCATCTTCTCCAAGATGTCATGAACTTGTTGCTAGATGTGTTGCATTTGTTCAATGAACTTTGTTGCTTTTGTTTCCTCAGATCTTTCATGAGGTGTGTATTCCATGGTGGAGAATGGAATGAATATATCAATTAGTACCATGGGTTGGAACTCAAAGCATACTTAGAATAGACTATGCTTGGTCGAGCTGTGCAAGGCCTGATTGTATCCATGTTATATGAAAAGAAGCCCCTCGTCCCATGTGCATGGATGTCTGGAGTGATACATTTGAATCATGTGAAAAATCAAGTGGTTCACCACCTTTGTTTAACCATCAGTCTATGGATGGAAGGCTATGCAATTTAATAGCTTGGTATCTATCATATTTCATAGAGTGGACCAGAAAATGCTTAGAAACCTATTATCTCAATCTAAGACAATGGACTTGGGGAGACCAAAATGGAGCCATACATGACTAAAATTTAGTCAAGCAATCTATTTAATACATATATTTTTTTACAAGAAATCATGATAGCCATTTTTTAAAAATGATCAACTACAACAAAAATATAGTCTTTGCCATGTTTTGAAGTTGGCAAACCTAAGAGAAAATTCACTGAGACAGATTTGTAAGGCCTGGTTGGTTCTAGAAATGGCATGTACAATCCTTGCTTCTTATTTTTTGGCTTGGCTATTGCACATGGGGTGAAATATTTGAGATACATTTCCACATCCTTTCACATATGGGGCTAGCAGAAGTGTTTTTGAAGAACTGCCAATGTCTTTTTTACACCAAAATGTCTAGCTATCCTACTAAAATGTGCTTCTCATATCATCCTCTGTTGCTCTACAGCTAAAACACAGATGTGTCCCATATGATAGAGGACATTATGTTGTAAATAGAAATAAAAAACATGTTTACTTTTTTGAAGCACCTAATATGTATCAGCATAGGTAGGATCTACTTCATATAGAGCACCCCAAGTGACAGTCTCATGTCCACATAGGTCAAGAACTATTGTGAGTATAGTAATTGGTGGGTGGCTTAAACAATTTATAGCCATATATGAGCTCCCTTTTTTTTGTTTAATTATTAGATGGAATTGATAAATATATGTGGCCCACTTTTGGTGCCTCTCATTTCGTATTTTGCTCTATGTTTGGATGAATTCCAATGGTCTGTGGTCAGTGTGGATGACCATCTCTTTCCCAAAGATGTAGTATTTTCATTATTTATAGGCTTGCATAATGGCATAGAGCTCTTTATCATATTTTTATATTTCCTGACTGTATCAGTGAAGGTTTCACTATGGTATGCAATAAGATGGCCATTTTGCATGATGATAACTCCCATGGCATATTCAGATGCATCTGTCATCAACTCAAAAGGTTGATGCAAATCTGGCAAGGCAAGAAAAGGGGTTGATCAAAGTCTGTTCTTCAAATTCTCAAAATCCCTTTGTTGTATTTCGCCCCACTGAAATGTAGCTTTAGCTCCTCCTTTAGTCACTTGGGTTAGTGACCAAGAAACATGTGAAAATCCAAGAACAAATATGCGATATAAATTTGCAAGACCCAAGAAGCTGTGAAGTTCTATGAGGGTCCTTGGTGTAGGCCATTCTCTAATAACCTAAATCTTTTTTGGCTCAACATGGACCCCTTCCTCATTCACAACATACCCAAGGTACTAAATTTTTATCATCTTGAATGTGCATTTGTCAAGATTTGCATACAAATTGTGCTCCCAAAGAGTTTTAAGCACCTTACAAACATGTTATAGATGTTCCTCCCATGTTATATTATAGATGAGTATGTCATCCAAGTAGAAAACCATGAATGAGTTGGTGAAGGGTCATAGGATGTCATATATCATACTCATCAAGGTTGAAGGTGTGTTAGTTAAGCTAAAAGGCACAACCAACCATTCAAAGATCCCCTCCTTAGATTTAAATGTAGTATTCCAGACATCAATGGGATTGATGGGAATTTGGTGATAGCCAAATTTGAGATCATTTCTGGTGAAGATCTTTGCACCACAGAGTTGGTCTAGTAGGTCATCAATCATAGAGAGAGGGTAACGATTCTTCATAGTGATTTTATTCAGGGCTCGATAGTCAATGTAAAGCCTCCATGTTCCATCTTTCTTTGGCGCAAAGACAATTGAGCTGCCATAGGGTGAAGATCTTAGCCTGATGTGACCCTTTTGGATCAATTCTTTAATCTATCTTTTTATCTCATCATTCTTCAAAACTAATTTATGATACATAGGACTGTTAGGCAAAGGTGACCTTAGGATCAAATTGATAGAATATTTTACCTGGCAATGTAGTGGAACTCTTGTGGGTGACTTGAATAAGTCATCATATTCTACTATGATTTGTCCCATCTACTTCTATTGTTGTGTTGATTGTGTAGTCAAGATTACAACATCAGCCTTCTTGGATTTTTGTGGTTTGACCACCATGAGAATGAATTGATTTATTTTTTCCACCAATCTCTTACATTGCTTGGCACTGATTAGGGAGATAGATGTGGGAGGTAGTACCTATGGTACTCTATAGTGCCATGTTGTAAGAGTGAGGGTGATTCTTTAAGTTCATGATTTATAGATGCCATGTCAATCATACATGAATGACTGACCAAGGAGTACATCACAAACATCTAGATTGACCACATCACACAAGACTTCATCTTGGAAATGTTTTATTGCATATGAAATAAGACACTGATGGGTGGCACAGAGGTCTCTCCCTGGGCTCAACCATCGAATACTATATGGCTTTGGGTGAGGCTTCATGGATATATTTAGACTTTTCACAACTTTAGTAAAGATTAAATTATTTTGACTCACACTATTAAGAATGAAATGTAGAGGCTTACCTTTTACCCATAATTTGGAGTGGAACAATCTTTCTTTGTCATCTGGCCTTTCCTCACAGGTCTATGATGAAGTGATGATGGTGTCAGGCTCAGCATCTACAATCTCTTCTTCATCCTCTTTGACTGTAGGTTATGTATGAGACATAGTAGTAGATGTCAAGTATTGTGACTCTAAAAGAATTGACTTGATGGCTTGACATTCCTTTTTGGAGTGAGTTCCAGTTTTGTAGTAATCACACCATTTTCCAGCCTTCCCCTTTTGGGGTTTCTTATCTTGAAACTCTTTTTGTTTCAAATTTTGTCTTCATGATTGACCTTCCTTGTCACTTTTCCATTTTGAGGGTTGACTCTTTATATTCTTTCTACCATGCTTCCGATCAATCTTCACTAAGAACTTGTATGCCTCACTGAGGGTTTCTAAATTAAAGAGTTTTATTTCCCCTTGTATGTACCATTGCAGTCCACCACGATATTTGAGAGTCTTACATTTCTCACTTTATTAGATGCCCAATCTTGCAGACAAAGAATGAAAAATGTATTTGTAATCTCAAACAGATTGGTCCTTACCTTGGAAAAGTTGTTGGCACTGTATGTATAGATCATCATATACTCCAATGGGATAGTATTCTTCCTTTATCTCTTCAACAAAATCATCCCAGGTAGGTTCCACCTCAAGGCCAATTTCCTCTGTACTGAACCTCTTTTTGTACACTTCCCACCAATTTTTCACGAGCAATGATGCTTTTAAAAGATAAAAAGTGATCTTTTCTCCATCTGTGAACTTATTTATAGAGAAGTAGGAAGACAATTGATTCAACCAATTTTCTACTATATCAGCATTGATTTTTTCCTTCAAATGTAGGAATATCAAAATTTACCTAAACCTTGAAGGGTGTTGGGGCACTAAAAGGAAGGTCCATGGATGAGGAGCCAGGAAGTGCAAATAAGGAGCCAAAATTTCCCATCAAGATTTGTTGGAGAATTTGGGCAAATTGTTGTAGCATCTATGCTTGTTGCCATTAGGGGGATTTATTCACCATTTTCTTAGAAAGATTGGATGTCTCGGTGTCATCTTCCATTTGAAGTCATTTGGAGTGAATAGGTGGATAGTTTGGAATCTCTATTATTTTCCACCCAGGCTTCTTGTAGCCTGACCACATCATTTGGATCATACACTCTTAAGACAAACCACTCTGATACCACTGATCCAAAATTTAGAAGTTTTGGTTGAAAAATATTTCAAGAACACAAAAATAACATAGTAATAATGAATTCTCTGAGAAGAGATGTCTGATTTCTATTTTAGGTTACATATTCATTTATACATATTTTTAAAGTAGGGGGGTGATGTGGAAGGTCACCAATCTCGAGGGAGATCAAGTGGTTTGTCTTTCATGATTTAAAATAATGCAGAATTCAAGGAATTACTATTTTTAGAAACTTACTATTTTTAGACTAGACTACTAAAATTGAAATTTGGGGCACTTCCATTGGGTTTTGTGGGTCAAAATCCATCAAGTAGATATCCATGCCATCTCACCATGTTCTTCTCATTCTTATATTTCCAATGGTTCAAATGGTGAGTCAATTGGAGAGACGATGCAAAAGTTATGGCTCTTGAAAGTTCTATCATCAATTGGGGTGGATCCGTCACCCGAATTTTCCCCTGAATTGTTGCCCAGATCATAATAGGTCAATAGGTCAAAGTTATCAAAGTTGTCAATAGGTCAATAGGTCAATTACTCAATACCACCTAATAGGTAAATAGGTCAATAGGTAAATTACCACCTAATAGGTCAATAGGTCAAAGCTTTTAATGTTGTCAGAGTTATCAAATTTGTCAAATTTATCAATAGGTCAATAGGTCAATTACTCATTAAGTTTTAGGTTTCTAATTTAAGTTAACAAACTTGTCAAAATTGTCAAACTTCAAATTGTGGTTGCATAACTCTAATTTTGATGCTTCTTGAGTGAAAAATGGCACTACCAACACATATGAGGGGATGGATAACATCTAGGACTAGGTTCTTTACCTCCCATTAGGCCCGATTGACAAATGCACCACCCATTGTGACCTTAAGAACACCCTTCCCAATACAAGAAAAATCCATTTTTTTAGCCTAATTCAATTATACAACAAAAAATTGGAAGTCATTACCATAAACAATAATAACTCTCCCATACCTATAAAATACCTCTAATCACACCTTAAATAACTTGGGTGGAAGCTTTGATATCAATTTGTTAGACAAGTTGCAGTGATGGGTCCAAAAATGAAAGTTTTTGTCAACGAACAAGCAACTTCTTGAGCTCCAAATGGCATTTCTACCTATGGGACCTCCACCTAAAAATCTATCACTTTTATCACATCTAGATATGAAAATTACATGTTATCAAATTGCTAGGATGTTTGAATCCACCCAGAAGTGCATTTTTACTACCATTTCAGAGAGTGGAAACACTGAAAACAAATGTTGTCAAAATTCAAGTTGTGGTTGCATAACTCTAATTTTAATGCTTCCTAAGTGGAAAATAATACTACCAATGCATCCAAGGGTGAAAAACATTTAGGACTAGGTTCTTATCCTCCAGACAAGTTTAATCGACAAACTCACCACCCATTCCAGCCTCAAGAACACCATTCCCAACACAAGAAAAATGTAATTTTTAAGCCTAAGTTCAAACATGCATAAAATGAAAACTATAATTCATTACCATAAAATTTTATATCCCTTATATACCTCCTTAATACCTTTAATCACACTAAAGATAATTTAGGTGAAAGTCTCAAAATCAATTTGTTAGATAAGTTGCAGTGATGGGTCCAAAAATGCAAGTTTTTATTAGTGAACAAGTAACTTCTTGAGCTCCATCAGGCATTTATGCTTCTAAGACCTCCACATGTGAATATATCACTTTTATCATGTTTAGATAGGAAATTTACATGTTATCACACTTTTATGATGCTTGAATCCACCAAGATGTGCATTTTCACTATTTTGGAGAGTGGAAACATTAACAACAAATGTTGTCAAAGTTCAAGTTGTGGTTATAGAACTCTAATTTTGATGCTTCCTGAGTAAAAAATGATAGTTCCAACACATTTTAGGGGGTGAGTAACATCTAGGAACATTTTCTTGGCCTCCCGTTAGTCTCGATCGATAAACCCACCACCCATTCTGACCTCAAGAATGCATTTCTCAATACAAGAAAAATGCATTTTAGCCTAAGTTCAAACATGCATAAAACATAAATTGTAAGTCATTTCCATGAATCGTAAAATCCCTCTCATACCTCTTTAATACTTCAAATCACACCCTAGATCCCTCAGGTAGAATATTCAATATCAATCTATTAGATAAATTGCAGTGAAGAGTCTAAAAATGCAAGTTATTGTCAGTGAAAAAGCAACTTCTTGAGCTCCAACTAGAATTTCTACCTTTAGGACCTCCACCTATGAATCTATCACTTTTATCACATTGAAATACATAAATTACATGTTATGATAGTGCCATGATGTTTGAATCCACCTGTAAGTGCATTTTTACTACCATTCTAGAGAGTGGAAACACTGACATCAAATATTATCAAAGTTTAAGTTGTAGTTACAAAACTCTAATTCATATGCTTCCTGATGAGAATTGACATTGCTAACATTTTTAGGGGGGATAACATCTAATACCACATTTTTGGCCTCCCATCAGGCCTGATTGATAAACCCACCACCCATTCTAACCTCAAGAACACCCTTCCCAATATAATAAAAATTCATTATTTTAGCCTAAGTTCAAATACCCATAAAACCTAAGCTTCTCTTGGCTTAAAAAATATAGAATTCTTTACTTATATTGCCAACCAAGTGAAGGTGGAAGATTATCTAGCACAACTAACTTACAAAAATTTATTAATAAGTAATTAAAAATGAAATTTATATATGTACCACCCAGAAAATTAAAAAAAAAGATTTGGTAAAATTGATTACATTGAAATTTGAAAATTTAATTGAAAAGCCAACATACCTCTGTATTTCAATCCAACAAGTCACTAGGATTTGATCTAACCTTTGATAATATCAAGAATAGATTCATGATCTGACTCTTGAACTTTCCATAGTTTCTTGTTTAATAGCCTACCATGATATTTTTATAATTGAATATTCCTCGCAAGAATAAATTTTGAATAGTGCATTATCTTCTTGTGTGTTTCCAAATCTTAAAATAACCATTGATATGAATTTTTAATAGGATATCATCAAAACCAATTTTTAGTGGCTACCACTAACTTAATGGGATAGTCGATGTTTTTTCCATCTATAACTGGAGAAGTCAATTTGTTTTTCACTCTACACACCAACAAAAGTAGTAATCAGTGCCTTCTTCCTTATCTTTTTATGCAATAAATGCAAAAACATGCCCTATATCATAGAAAATCATTTTTAGTGACAATATGAAGATATATTTAATGATAATAAATTGTACATAATGATAAATATTCTACCTAGCTAAAATAAATCAGATACATGGTCAATGTCATTTGATGATGTCATATTTGTATGTGGTAATGGTATTGGAATGTGATATGTGTTGATTAGAATTAAAGGTTTGGAACTCCAATCATCTAACCACTCTTGTGACTCACACTCAATCCAAAAAGAGTCCATGTATTTAGAACATAAACATGGGAAGTGTCTCAAATGAATACTATGAAATGAGTGGGGGTCACTTGAACCCATTAGAGTTATACAATCCTCATATTTTTCCAAGTCTTCTTCCTCCATTAACCAAAAATGTCTATGAACAATAGAATATAGTTGATCACCATGACACATGTTCTCATTACACTATTTAACCACTATTTTTACATCTATCAAATGAACACCCTCTTCAAATATCAACTCCTCCCTTGCAAAATATCTTTTTACACATGTTCTAGCACCATCATGCTCCCCTTTTCCATGGCTAGCCTCGATGAAACTCTAAATGTGTTATACACTAGTGGCAATGTGTATCCTGCTCAACTAATAAAACATCCATGTATTTTTGAATTATGATGTTTAATTATCTGACCAAATGTAATGTTGATTGAAAGTAATGTTCTTCTGACTCAACTATTCATAAAACTTCTAAAAATAACCTTGCACATACTCTAAACAATGTCATCTGTCATCATTGATATATAAATGGAAATCCCTTAATATTTTCCATTATTGCTTTGTACGATCAGGGGAATGCATGAATGTTATATTCACAAATATGGTAACTTATGATGATTTGCAATACTATGATTAAACTTCCATTTTGGGTTCAAATGTGTAATTATCATCAAAATAAACTACTGAAACAATGGAACCAAGTGAGAATGTATCCTTGCATATTTTAAAATCTTCATCTAACCATCTATCCCTATGTGTGTGCCTTGCATACTGATAAACAATCTTCTCTCTAAATTTGACCAAAAATTCAGAAATAGGCATCCTTTTTGTAAAAAGCTCACACCTTTTAGATTCTTTGCCATCTTTTACTTGATAAGTCACTGATTTATATTTACTTAAACCAACCAATTCCTACACAATTGCACTTGTAATTTCCTTATGGATAATTTGTTTTAAATTTGGTAATCCACCATAAATGCTACAATTTCCATCTAAACATGATTTGTTGTAAAATAATTGCCCATTCAATATTTTGTACAAGATAGTTGGAATAAATTCCCTGACTAATTTTGATGGTAATTCAATGCCACACTTCTATAAAATGTTAGTATGTAAAGTACAATGAATATGGATAAAAACATCATCGTGCATTGCAGATTCAACATGTTGTCTACAACAAGTGCACGTGTGATTTATTTTAACATAAAAAGGTTTTGCCATCTAAAAATATATTTGAAAAATAAAAATTTGTGGATTTTTTTCCAAATTTTTAGAGTGCAATTATGTTTGAGTCATATCTAATAAATGTTTTGTATGTGGTTCATGGTTAGGAGAACCAACTCTTCTTTTCATAACATCTATTGAATTGGGTGAAACTCTTGTATTATCTTTCCAAAATTGAGCGACTAACTCTTTGAGATTATCAACTATAGCCTTGTCCTTCTGTGGATGTCTACCAAAGAATGGCCATAGCTCGTTGGTATTAGGTTCATTATGTCTTTAAAATATTTCAATTACTTTCATTATTTTTTTCCTATTTATATTATGTGTTTGGCTTGTTATTGAAACCATTCATTTTTTTCCTATTTTGTCACTTACCGCACAAGTTGTATGTATACATTGGGCAGAATTATAATATTTGGTACATGATTTTGGGCCTATAGTATGATATGTAACATTTACAATTTCAATAATTTCATCCTTTTCATCATCTATGTTACATTTTATTAGTCCTAATGTGTACATTATAGGTCTCATCTTGATCAATTTTATCAATGAAACAAATAACTGACATCTTTGACTATCATACTCCAAATTATGAAAGAAAGTATCTCAAATTTGTTGAGCTAGTATTCTTGAATGATGACCACACATTTTGTTATGCATTAGTTTTAAAATATTTTCATCGACTTCAATTAAGTACTAGTCTTTTATATGCATAATTCTTGGAGGTGTTGGTAATGGTGGAATTTGTTGAGAGGGTGTTTCAAAACCATTATTACTTTCATTGTTTAAAGGTGGGATGACATTTTCTTCATTATTAATTTCTTCATTATATGTTTTCATGAAATTTTATTGATGGTTAATTTCATCATTATTTGTTTCCATCAAATTTTGTTCATTCATGGGGGGTGAAGCATCATACACAGACTCATCATCAACAATATAAAAAACTTGGAACTTTTAATGTGAACTTCCAACATTAACTAATTCATTATTTTTAATTTCATTATTATTCATTTCATTATGGTCAATTTCATTATTTTTATTTTTATTATGGTCAATTTCAACATTATTCAATTGATTATAGTCATTTTCATCATTATTTAATTCATTATCATCAATTGGATCATTACGTATGGCATTTGGTACATCAAGATTAGGGTTTGTACCTTATCTACCATAAAGTTTTTATATTTGTAGTTTGTGTTTCTCTCTCAAATCTTATAATTCTTTTGGTGTTTTATTCTTTAAAAAATTACTCTTGCTCTTCAAACATGATTTGACACCCATCAAAATGGATAATTGATAACTTTTCAAAGGTGGGTTCAAGTACATAGGTATGTAGATCTCATAGAAGTACACAGTGAATGTTTATGGGGCTAAAAGTTTTGATTTGGGTAAAAAATAATAATTGATAAGGGATATTAATCTAGAATAATAATAATGTGATCATGTTATGTGTTGTATAAGGTTCTATCCCATCCAACCTATTGAGAAGGTTATATCAATAATGACATGATCGCGTTATGTAATAACATGATCATGTTATTTTCATTATAAGCTTTGGGGTTACTAATTGGCAATGAGAACTGAGTGTTACCTATGCTAGGAATAATGTGATCATGTTATTAAATAATGTGATTGAATTATACTTAATATAGATAAGGTATTAGGGATTAGTGATTAAGGAATTAGAGCATAAGGTTTATGGATTAGGGATTACAAATTATGTTTTAGGGTTTAGGAATTAGAGATTAAGGCATGTAGGGTTTGTGTTTAAAGGTGTATAAAAGGTCTAATAGCTATATGACATGTGAAAACCTAATTTTTACTACAAAGGATTTTAATTGGGTCTAAATCTATTGTTAAATAGGGAAAGTTTTTTATTTATAATTTAGGTTATAGTGTTTAGGTATTAGGTTAAGGGTACATAGGGTCAATCATAAAGATAATTATTAGTCAAAATGATGTTAATTTGGGCTAACATGATTGGTTCATGGTTTAAATAGATGGTATTTATGGTTTAGAGTTTAGGGATTAGGAACTTTAAGCATTAGGGATTGGGGTATAGGTTTTAGGGTATATAAGGTACAATCATGATGGAGATTATGGAAAATTAGAGTTAATCAACCCCCAAATCACATTTTATAGTCAATAAAATAGGTTGAAGGGGCTCAAAATACCATCAATTTACTTCAGATGCATAAGTAGATTGGTACTCTAGAGACTTTAGCCATAGGTTTAAAAATTGCATTTTATGACATCTCATGATAAAATTAGTTGTATCATAAGGCATTTATCTTTACAACATATAGTGGGCATTAGGGCATATGGTTTAAAATTTATGTTTTAGGTATTAAAGACTAGGCATGGGGTTTAGGTTTAAGGACATATATATTAATTTGTTTAATTTCTCTATACCATGTGAACTTAATTCTTACTACAAAAGATGTTAATTGGGATTAAATAGATTAGAAAATAGGGAAATATTATGGTTTAAAGTTTAGGGTATAGTGTTTAGAGTTTAGGGTTTATGGCTTCTAGGTTTCAAGATATGTACATGGTTTAGGGTACACAAGGTCAATCTCAAAGATAATTGAGGATAATTTGAATCAGTTGGAGCCATTTATGATTATAAAATGTGTTTTGGGTTTTCATTATACCCTAGATGTCATCATGTAGATTGAGTGAATTGGTCAAATGGGATGATTCATCATGTGATTTAGGCCAAACTGAGCCTTGTGAACTTAATTCTTAGTCTAAAAATGATGTTAATTTAGCCTAAAATGACTAGTTCAAGGTTTATAGAGTTTATATTTGTGGTTTAGAGTTTAGGGATTAGGAACTTTAAAGACTAGGGCTTAGAGTATAGGTTTTAGGGTATATTTATACAATCGTGTAGGAAATTGGGGAAATTTTGGGAGCCTTGTACCTATATCTATGAGTAAATAATGTGAATTTGGGATCAATTATCCCCCACATCATCATAGATTGAGCCTACAAAGTTAATTATGGTAATGAGTGATTCAATTTTAACCAATTTCATCACTTTGAACCTTATTCTTACTCTCTCTCTCTCTCTCTCTCTCTCTCTCTCTCTCTCTCTCTCTCTATATATATATATATATATATATATATATATATATATATATATATATATAGAGAGAGAGAGAGAGAGAGTAAGAATTATATATATATATAGAGAGAGAGAGAGAATATATAGACACACACACACACACACACACACACACACACACACACACACACACACACACACATGTATAGATATATGTGTGTGTATATATATATCTTTGTGTGTGTGTGTGTGTGTGTGTGTGTGTGTGTGTGTGTGTGTGTGTGTGGGTGTATGTATAAGATGTTAATAGGGCTAAATTTATTAGTTTACGGTTTAAGGTCTATAATTCAAAGGGTTTGGGGTTTAGGGCTTATGGCTTACAGTTTAATGTAAATGGTACATGGTTTAGGGTTAAAGATAAATGGTACAAGGTAACTTAGGGTTTAAGATGTCAGATATAGGGTCCAATAAATAAGGTAAATGAAGATAATTTGAGTTGCTTGTGACACCTATTTATGACTTGATTACCTTCATGTTTGTATTTCTGCTAAAGGTAGGGTCAATTATGTCATGTACATGTTGCATACATGTTATACAATTGATTGAGCCACATATTTCATTTAGGGGATCAATTTTTATTAGATCATGTATGGAATTTCCCAAATTAACTAATTGGATCAATTCATGATAGTAGAAGGATCTTTTTGTTTTGCCCCAAATCATATCTTGCTATTGAAGTGGTTCATATTGGCCTCAAATGCCCCATTGATTAAAAGATTCAACTAGCTCCTCATCTTTGGTTAATTAGGTTGAAGGGGCTCGAAATATCCCTAATTTACATCAAATGCATAGCTAGATTGGTACAACAAAGGCTTTAGCCATAAGTTTAAAAAGTGCATTTTATGATATCTCATGATAAATCAGTTATATCTTAAGTGTTGTATGTTTGTGTCATGTAATGGGCATTATGGCATAGGGATTACAATTTATGTTTTAGGGATTAGGGCATAGGATTTAGGTTTAAGTACCTATATATTAATGTCTAATTGCTAGATATGACATGTGTTCAAACCTGATTCTTACTACAAAGGATGTAAATTGGGACTAAATTGAAGTTGGTAAATATGGAAAGTTTATGGTTTATAATTTAGGGTATAGTGTATAGGGTTTATGGTTTACAACATCTAGGTTTTAATGTATATACATGGTTTATGGTACACAATGTTAATCACAAAGATAATTGAGGATAATTTTAATCACTTGGACCCATTTGTGACTATAGAATATTTTTTTGGGTTGTCATTATATCATGGATGTCATCATGCAGATTGAGTGAATTTGTTAGATGGGGAAATCAGTCATGTGATTTAGGCCAAACTGAGCCTTGTGAACTTAATTATTAGTCTAAATGATGTTAATTTGGGATAAAATGATTTATTTAAGATTTAAAGAGTTTATATTTATGGTTTAGAGTTTAGGGATTATGGCTTAGGGTTTTAGTTTTAGGGTATATAAGGTATAATTATGATGGTGATTAAGGTAAATTTGATCTTCTTGAACATAGACCTATGAGTAGAAAATGTGAATTTGGAATCAATTATCCCCACATCATCACATATTGAGCCTACAAAGTTAATTGGGGTAATGACTAATTCAATTTTAACCAAGTTAATTGATGAGACCTAGAAATGTATTGTTATTGTTTCCATCTATTGTACTTATTCTTCTTGATTACCATGTTTTCAAACACTTTTCCATAACAGTTTCCTAATTTCATAAATCTTATAGCATTATATTTTCAAACTCTTTTAAATACTTAAAATTATGTATTGAAATTAGATATATGATGATTGTCTATTTCTTTAGGATATTTTTTCTATAAATATGTTATGAAGATGTTTTGGATAAATAGGTATATAGCACGGAGCATCCTATAGCAAAGGAATCTCACCACACAGACCATCCTATAGCCACTGCATGACCAAAGTTATGGATGAACAAATTTTGATTCTCTTCTAACTGAATTAAAAAAACAACTCTAATCTCAATAAGGAAGTAGTTGAAGATCAAAACAACCTTGTTTATCCTACAACAAATTTGTAAAATTCACATGAATGACATCTTTAGTGAAAGGAACCAATTTTAGTTATTCCAATTCAAATATATCTTAGTATATAATGTATTTATTGTATTTCATAAAAAAATATCCTCTACGGTATATAAATATTTGTAATAGAGTTGAGAGATATATAAAAAATAATATATGTTGAATAGAGATTATTATAAGTACATTGTGTTAAGCAATTTTTATTGTAACTTCATGCAGCAATTTATTACTACACTTTCAATTAATTAGTGAGCAATTCTAAGTTAAATTTAATGTTGTGAGAGGAAGGGTTGAAGCTATATTTGGAAGGAGGAAAGGCCCCTTTTGGAAGGCTATATCAACAATCCAACCTATTTTGTTAGACAAGCATGTTAATTGATTGTCTTAGTCATTGTGTGTTTCATTTCTAAATTGTGTGAGTTACATTCTTGTCTTAGATTCATTTAGGGAAACTTCCATTCATAATAATTTATTTTTTTTAATTTTGTTTATGTTTTATTTCAAGCATTTCATTTACTGCACTTCAACATCTTAGATACAATTCGTAGAATGTCAAATTAGAGATTGAGTGTACACATATAGTGATGCCATCCTATCAAGTCTACATCCCTAGGTTGATAATTAAATGAATTAGAAGGTACAAATCCATGGTTACTCTCCTTGTTCTTCTTGATCAAGAGTAGTATATATGATTTTGAATCAAGTGATGGTCACTTTTGGTGCCATTACCGAGGAAGTGTGTCACACACTTATAGTCTGCAATCTTGATAGCAATTATTTCTGTATGTTTATTATTTTTCCTAAGCTTGTTATTTTTATAGATTAAGTATTTCCTACTTTCATAGTTTAAAATTTCCCTTTTTGCACGTAGGATAGTGTAAATTTAAAAGACCCCATATTATGAACCCTATGTAAGCACGGTGGGTAAAAAGGTAACAATTAAAAAAATGGTTAATGTATGTAAAGCAAAGAGGACTATATAGGAATATTTTCTCCTGAATCATCAATTTTTTTTGTAGTATCAGATATCCATCCTATAACAAGTAAGGAACATGAAGTAATTCTTGAAGATTACTCATAGTTATCAATAGAAGAGGTAGAGAAAGAAGAATTTTTTGTTGGACTGGTAGCTCAAGCTAGAGGTCTTGAAGAGGTTCATATCCCTAGAAGAGACCCACATGTACCACATCTAAGAATTCCCACCTTATTACCTCATACTCAGGAATTTGAATCTTAATTCCCTCTGTCACCCAAATTTCTTGCTAAGGAGGCATTCAAAGCTATTCTTTCCCCTAAGAGAAACACCATGCCAATATAATCTTCCAATTTAGAGAGAATCTTTACTGAGATACTAGCATAATCTTCTAAAACTTCCAAACCATCCCCATTGTATAGGAGGCGATACATTCAAACAAAAAAATATAAAGTATCCATCTTCTATACCCTAAGGAATCAAAGAATTGATAGGAAATTTGAGCATTGAGTAGAAATAACCTCCCATTTACCAACATAAAGAGTATTCATGGGGGATCACCAAGAAGAAAACACTGCCAGTGAGTCTGCTACTTTCTAATTTCCTATCCTTACTCTTGATGAAAATGTACCCATGAAGAATATTCCTCACTTAGCCCTCCTTACCTTTAGAAGAAAAGCATCTAAGGATCTAGAAACAATGCTTTTTGAGTTAGACATCTTATGCTGCAGCTATTATTATAATCACGACATTCAAAAACTCAAACTATTTCTAGCAACACTTAGATATGCAACACTTAGATGGTTCATAGAACTTGGAAAAGATGTCATTTCTACTTGGGAAGAAATGAAGGAGAGGTTTCTAATGAAATACCAAGACTATTAAAGGGATAGAAACTACAGGAGATATGACATTTTCCAAATGACACAAGTTGATGATGAATCATTGGATGAATATATAGAAAGATTTTTGTTTCGCTTGTAAAAATCCAAGTAAACTACAATGGACAAGGAATCTATTAAGCTAATATTCTTGAAAGGAATTACAGATGATTTTTTGGATATACTATATCTAATGTTCAATGGTGATGTTTATACACTACCATTTTATGAATTAATAGTCCTATGTATGAACTACTCCAGATCAACCATGAAAACAATTAGGGGTAGAACCCTTCCTATAACATCTACTATAGATTTGTCTAAAGTTGAAATTATTAACCTACTTAAGGACATGAAGCAGGTGATCACAAATCACCTAGATACTTAGCTTAATACATTACATACATGTAGAAATCAAGAAGAAATTGAGAAAGCCTTATCCACCTATTACCCTGAATACAGAAAGAAGAAGGCAGATTTCACATGTCACTCCATGAAAGCTCGGGTACCAAATATCACTGAGGAAAATATTAAGAACAATAGAGATACATGCCATAAGAGAAAGATGAGAACCAAGTGTTTTTTTTGGCTCAATGAAAACTATGGTTACAAAGACCATGTATGCCGTCAAACTCTATGTTTCAAAATTATCAATTTTCAAATAATTCTCAATATGATTCTTTGATGAATATACCCAATCCAAATGGTTCCCAAACAAGTTAGCATCTACCTCAAAATTAGTTATGGATGAAACATAATGGAAAACAACCTTAATAAAGATAATTTCAAAACCATAAATGGTTTTATCCCTCTAATCCATGGCAATAGCAATAGAGATAAAATCAAGGATTTCCTCAGTAAATGTAATAACCACAAAAACAATAGGCTATAATGCTAAACACTTAGCAGCCCATTCAAACCACTCAATTACCCACCCATTCCATTCCTAATCCTACCGATAAGTCAATTCAACTGACACAATTCACTAAAATAATGCAATATCCAACATACACCTTGGATATTAATCAAGTTTAACTTCACTTAGGTCATGTTCTTCCACACCCCACCTCACCCATAATCACAAAACACTTTGAACTAGCTTAATTTTATGCTAATCCACAACCACCAATAGCCAATCATGAGCCAATTTTATCATAAAATCAAAAATAAACTAACAATCCTCCTTTTTCAAAGAGATTGAACATATCACATCCTAAACAAGAGCTTGAATTCAATATCTTAGGATAACTCAAGAATGTGTGCATCAAAATTTTGATCTTTCATGTAATAAAGGATGTTCCTATCTATGATAAATCTATTTGAGAGCTATCTTCAAAAAAATTGGGATGAAAGAATAAGGATCCTAAAACAGTCCAATTCATTGGCCAATTAGCAAATATTATGTTGGGAAATATAGTTCCCACAAAATATTTTGATCTAGGAAGTCTTGTATTTAATGTTAGCATCCATAGCCAACCCATCTTCAATACTTTAATCAACTTGGGTTTAGTCATCAACATGATGACCATGGAGACCATACAACAACTGAAGCTTACCACTCTCCATCCAACACCCACCATCCTTTAGATGGCTGACAGAACAACTATTATGGATTTTTGGTAATATCTACTAGGTTTTATTATTCTATAGCCAAATACAAATTTTGGGGAGTATCCTCTCATCCTGGGCCACCCATGGTTGGCCATTACTGATGCTTTTATTGGTTGCAGGTCAGGAAAAATGCTAATTTCCAATAGAAATGACACCAAGAAATTTGTGCTATATCCACCAGCTCAGCTTTCCCCAAATGATGGAGATATCCCTTAGATTGATGTCCTTGAAGAAGTTGTCTCCTTGCAAACTCTCTACATAATTGATTAGATTCTAGCTCTACACGCCTAAGAAGAAGACTTACTAGTATATTGCAAAACACCTATCAAATAGATATTTTAGCCACCAACATGTTGGAACTTACTTCATGCCCTCTTCAGAATACCTTTCTTAAGAATGATTTTACCAAAACCATAAGAGATATTTGGACATTCCATAGATTACTTCCCCATCAATGTAGCTATGCTCCTTTAATCGCCCATGTAGAGACCATGATTTCTTTAACAAAGCAAGTGGACATCCTACTAAACAAACCTCTCAACATCAGCTCCTCCTTAACACCCCAGCAAGAAAGTTAGTTACATATAATGTTGAGATAACACATAACAAAATTTTATTTGGATTACCATGACATGAGAGGAATACCCCTGAATTTATGCATGCATCACATTTACATTAAATAAGAAAGAAAACCTATTCACCAACCCCAACAATGAATGAATCCTATAGTCAAAGACATTGTCAAAATTGAGTTGTAAAAACTCTTGGATGTAGGATTTGTTTATCGTATCTTAGATAGCTAGTGGGTCTATCCCTTGGTTATTATCCCTAAGAAAGGGGGTAAATGGCATATTTCTGTTGACTATAGAGAGTTGAATTCTATTATAAGGATAGATCACTTTCCCCTTCAATTTATTGATCAAGTGTTGGATACGTTATTAGGGAAGAAGTATTTTTCTTTCCTAGATGAATATAGTGGCTATAATAAAAAAATAATTGCTCCACAAGTCCAAGATAAAACCACTTTTAATTTCCTTTAGGGAACCTATGCCTATGCAGTCTTTCCATTTGATCTTTGCAATGCCCTAGCTACTTTTCAAAGGGCTATGTTGAGCATACTTTTTGATCTTTCCCATGACTATGTTAAAATCTACATGGAATATTTCACTATTTATGTGCATGCTTTTGAAGAAATGCTAACCAACATAGAAAAATTTCTTTAACACTGCCAAGATCATCAATTATCTCTGTGTAATGAAAAATATCACAAGCTTATGATTAAAGGGATTGTGTTGGAACATCACATATCCCATATTATAATTCAAGCTGACCCATCAAAGATAATTATTATTAAGGATCTACTCACACCAAAGAAAAAAAATATGTTATAAGTTTTTTAGGACATGCTGGTTATTATAAATGATTCACCAAAGATTTTAGTAAAATTATCACCCTATTGTCTAGATTACTTACTAAAGATGATGAATTTACATGGATTGATGATTGCCAAACTACCTTTTAGTAACTCAAAGACCTTCTCATAACAACTACTATTTTGAGAATACTTGACTATAAGAAGCCTTTTCATATTCACACAGATGCATCTGACACCACTTTAGGAGTTTTCCTTGACCAAAAAGATGAATCTCTAAGTTATGAAATCAATTTTGTCACCAAGAATCTTCAAGGGGATGAAATTAACTACACGATAATAGAGAATGAATTTCTTATCTTCATCTATGCCATAAATAAAATTTGAAAATATATTATAGGTTACCAATTATTCATCGACATTGATCATGTAGAAATAATGTATTTAATGAACAAACCTACTATAACATGTAGGATAATTCATTAGTTGCTTTTGTTGGAAGAATTTGATATTACCATTGTGGACAGACCTAGTAAAGATAATGTAGTGGAAATTTTTTTATCTTGATTATAAAATGATAAACATATTCCTATTGTTGATGACTCTTTTCCTGATGAACATTTATTTTTTGTGACAATTCAATCTCCTTGGTTCACATATATTGCTAACTATATTATTGCAGGATCACTACCACAACATTTCACATCTACAGACAAAAACCATCTGATCCAAAAGAGTAGACATTATTCTTATATTGTAGGATATATATTTATCATTGGACTAGATTTAGTTATGAGAAGATGTATTTGAGAAGATGAAGCTTATGACATTCTCAGATCCTACCATGATGAGCCATGTGGGGGTCATTTTAATGCCAAATAGAATGCCATGAAATTACTCACTATTGGATATTATTTGACTTCTTTTCATAAGGATGCCATGATGTACACCAACAAATGTGATTAATAACAGTGTATGGGAAGGCCCACTCACTCTAATGGAATATCATTATAGCCACAACTAGTTCTAAAACCCTTTGATAAATGGTGATTAGATTTTGTAGGTCTCATTGATCCTAAATCCAATAACATGGAATACATATTGTTGTGCATAGATTATGTCACCAAATGGGTAGAGGTCAAAAACTTAACCCATGCCTGAGATGAGAAGGTAGCTGAGTTCCTTTATGATGAAATATTCACCTGCTATGGAGTACTAAGGGAAATAGTCATAGATCAAGGTCCACACTTCACATTAAACCTCACAGATACCTTGGTAAAAGAATATGAAATTAGACATAATAAGTATAGTCCTTACCATCCCCAGTTAAATGGTCAGCTGGAAATGAAAAATTGAGAATTAGAAATCATATTCTCTAAAACTATTAGCTTGCATAGAAAATATTGGTCAACTCATCTTCTAGAAGAAATTTGGGCTTATAGAATCACTTGTAAATCCACAACTATTCTCACTCTATATGAGCTAGTTTATGGTAAGGAGCTTGTTCTGCCCATTGAGTTTGAACATAAGACATTAAGGACAAGACTTGATTTGGGCTTGGATCTTTCCCAAGCTCAATAGGGCAGGGTCATGCTACTAAATACACTTCATAAATTAAGAAAGGAAGCACTTCATCATACTAAAATAGTTCAAAGACAACGTGTGGCTTCTTTTTGACTCTAAATACAAGGATCATAAAGAAAATTTGTAGTCCAGATGGCTTGGGCCTTATGAGATCGAACAAGTGTTTGATAATTGAGCTATAAAGATCATGACCATTGACTCTATTTGGTTCAAGCTACTTATTAATGGCCATAGGCTCAATCTATATAAAAAACTATTTTCCAAGGAAAATCTCACTCACCAACTTCTTGAAGAACAACATCTATCTCTTCTTCATGAAGAAAATCAACCTGTTCCTACAGTTGAAGGGTATTTCTATCAACTCTTCTCTAATATTTTCCAAGAGTAATAAATATTTTTGCAACCAAAAAAAATTAATTCACATTGGCTTGGTTTAGGATGAATAAAATCCTACCCTCTGGATTCTTGTGATTTCAGTTGAGTTTGGATCAAAAAATCTAAAAAAAAAATTAAAAATTCAATAGTGAAAACTATTGGACAAACTTATTACCTAGTTAATATTATATTCTTAAATCTACTAAACATTAATTGTCAACCCAAAGTATGTAGGCTTTTCAAGGATGTTGGTACTATATATGCATTATTGATTCATAGACTAACTTAATTATTGATTGTAGTACAATTAACTTATCTTTATTTTATCATATAGATATACAAGGAAATGATTATAATAGAATGCAATAATTATTCACACTTATTATTCAAACATGCATCACACTTCATATAATCAAACTAGTAACAAAATTAACTCACACAACACACTTTAATCTAAGAAGGTCAGGATCTTCACTACAAATCCATTCGAGGGGGCCCTCCTCATTTAGAATTGAGTTTAAATCCTTCTCTGAGATAATTACAAAACATTCTTATAGAATCAACCTTCTCATTACTCAGATCTGTACCAATTAAATATTGCTATAGTAGATTACAATATTATATAAATCAGAATACAATTACTTTCTACAATTCTATCATCTTAATCTAATCTAGGTTTTACCGTTACATACATAAGGCAGTTTATTAGCTTCAACCAAGAATACTAATCTAGGAAAGGTACAAATACTTTGAAACCTAATCAGTCAACCTTTAGTTGGTTCGTAACTTAAAGTTACTTATTTTTATGCCAAATGGGTAAAGGACAATATATGTTGTTTTTTTATTTTGCTTCTTTCTCCCTTTTCCATTGTCCTTATCTTATTCATCCTTTGGAAACACATCCAAATTTATTTGCATCTGAGGGGTTCGTACATCTATTATGGAGGATCCTCTTCAATCATTTAATTTTTTTCTAAGATGGATGGATGTTTCCTTAAAAACCTAATTACTTATTATCATAACAATGGTTTGTTCTGTGTAGTGGCTATGGGCTCCTGTAGGTGAAAGCTTGTAATTACTACAGGCAACCTATAGGTGAAAGCCTATTGCTTCTATGAATAACCTATAGGTGAAAACCCTATATCTTGGCAATTATTATGGGAAACTTGTAGGTGAAAGCTTGCAACTTAGCAGTTGTTGTGGACTAGAAGTCTCTTTTGATGCAGGCTTCTCTATAAGTCCTATGACTAGGTAAGATTATTGTAGTTTTATTTTACACATCAAATATTTGTGAAATAAGGTTACACAAGTATACTCTGATCAAAGAAAAAGCATCATTAATCCATAACATATATATATATATATATATATACATATACATATACATATACATATACATATACATATACATATACATATATAATCATTCATTCATTCATTTACATAAGTCATGCATAGTTCTAGAGATTCATATAGGAAAAAGATATATAACTTGGTATGGATGAGGTTATAAAAGGAAGAATTAGTGGCCTCATCAAAAACATTTGGGCATTGCTAATGGATGTTCTCTCAAAAAACTAGGTCACTAGTTGATCGACATTCATTTGAAAAAAAAAGAGAATAAGTGAAAAAGTAAAAAAGACACTACTGCAATAAAAATGTCTTTTTTCAATTTTTTTCTTGCAGATTCATTCCCTTGGAGTAGAAATACATTTTTATTCTTACTACAAGATCGAAAACCTATTTATTTAGGATAAAAATTGCTAATATGGGGCACACATATCTTGTTATAAGATGTATTCCTACATCCAACATTTGTTACTAATCAAATGCTAGCATATGCCACAATCTCCACTTCACATCATCATTTGAATATATATAAAAGGTATTTCTATAGGTAATATGATAATTATTCTATATTTATTTATTGTCATGCATTTTAATTATTTCTAAAGATGATGGGACTTAACTTTATTAATACATCACCATATCCTCTATTTATAACACCCATTTACTGTCTCCTTCAATGATTGATGTGACAAATAACAAAACTATGATTACCATCATTTACTCTTGCTAGGAGTGTTTTGTGCACGTCGGCTTCACCCCTGGAGGATAAGTGACATTCTATGTTGGGGGGCGTGGGGGGATTTTCCATTAATTCTAAATAATTATTTCACCACCCAAAGCAAATGCCACAAACCATTCTTCCATAGCCCAAAACCCTTGCTACAAACACCTACGCCTGCAACTCACATACAATGGGAGGTGATTTGTTGAAACATGAACCACTATATATCACTCCCTTGACCAATAACCTAGAGATCCTAGCCTTGTTCTAGCATATAGGATGGGCATGATATTTCAAAAAAATATAGATTCTGGATGAAGGAATTGCATAGAAATTTTTTGGTACATTGCATAATAGCTTGGCCACAATAAAAAGGATGGAAGTAAAGATGATGGAAACAACCATCAACAGAGTAATGTGACTACTAAGAATAGGGTAAGAATGGTAAGACAAATATGATGCTAAGGCTGAGAGATAAAAGTTTACCAGAGTAAATGAATGCCTAGAAATTTCAAAATAGGGCACTACAAGGTTGTCTCTCTACTAGGAAGATAGGATAAAGTTGTCAAGTTTATCTCCATATATTTCATCTATGAAGGAAGGTATTCTATGTTGCATGGCCTACATTTCAAGTTTTTGAATCATTTGTGACATGAAATGGAGATAAATATTCCCAACTTCTTACTTCACATTATCACCAAAATGTTGGAGGATTTTCAAAAAAATACTAGGAAATGAAGAGAGTGATAGAAAAGGAAATGTATTAGAAAAAGATTTGTAGGTTGAAGAACAAAGATCAAAATATGAATCCATCCTTAAAGAACCATAATAACCTACAGTATAAATCCTTCCTTTAGCCACATAATAACTTGAATAATAAGGTATTCATTCAACAACATAAGAACCTACATCAAGGACAAACGAAGGGAATTATAAAGGCAGGGAATCAAGAAGGAAGAGGAGGAGACTCATTATTTGGCCTGATTAAGACAATTATGAAGAGGAATTTCCACCTTCTTCCAAGAAGACCAAGGTAACCCCCACTCCTCATAGATCTCATAAATTGAGGAAAAAGATGAGAACTAAACCTTCTTCTATTATTCAAATAAATGAGGATTCTGGAGCAGAACAAACTGCTAGTAGTAATTAATCTTAAGAGATTGACATAGATAGGGAAGAATGTTCTCTAGTATTCCATTATGAATAAGTAGAACAAGTTGAGCATAGTTTTGAAGCATTGCATGAGGAATAAAAATAAGTTGAACACTATTTTGAAGAATTGTATGAAGAACCAGTGCAGGAAGAAGTAGAACAAGAGTTACATGAGGAACCAATGATGGAGGAAGATAAAAAATAGGAGAAAACAATTATGCAAATGGAATTTTCTAGTCTTGAGTAGGCCATACAAGAAATTAAGAAACTAAGGAAGCAATTGAAAGATAAATCTAGTGGAGCACTAGATGCACTTACTGCAATAGTTTATCATTTGTAGCCTTTAGCCTTGGACAATACTACAACCAACATTGCAAAACATTCTATAGAGGTAAACCAACAAGAGGAACCTAAAGCTACCCCTAAGGTTAGGTATCACTCCTATTTTTCAATATCTTCTAAACTATTGACTTGGATGGATAGTCAATTTGAAACTTTGAAGGAATTCAAGAAATAAAATAGGAAATTGAAAGAGGAAAATAATTTGAAGTAAGAGAGCATCAACACACTAAAACATAAAGTTTAGGACATGCCTAGTATAACCCAAGAACTCCTTGATTGTAGGCATCCTACAAAAGTTTATTCAGTCTATTTAGAAGAACAAGGGCACAAGTTTATTTTTATGAGAATTTATTGTGATATGTCTCATAAAGTTATTAATCCCATTTCCTTGTTTTCCATTTATAAAGTATGTTCATAGTAAGAACAAGAACAATTATGTGAGTTCTACCTATATAATTATGATATTCCTTATGACAAGGAACAGAATCCCAATCTATATGTTAGAGATGTCCAATTGCAAGCACTTCCATCGTATTTGTTAAATTAATATAAAAGAGGAAGAGATATAGTAGAATACAGGAAAAAGGAAAATGAAAGCTAGTTATTTATCAGGGGTGAATCAATGGCACATGATGTTTTATTAGTTGAATGGGACAATATCATATTAAAGAAAGAAGTTGAAACATGATTTGGAAAGAAATGTGATGAAGTTTAAGATTTTTACTTCAAATTAAGAGCTTCTATTTGTCCTTTAACCAAAGAATCCTTTATAGAAAAATGAAATGAGCTCACTCCTACATTGAAGAAGAAGGATCCCTATTCCCATTTTAATTTAAATGCAACATTTAATAGGATTACAAAGTACATTCTTTTTGTAGCTTTCATGGGATCGCAATTGTTGAACCTAAAGTACCAAGTACCTTATTATGGTATCCTATTCCTGTCTTGTAAGATAACATTCTATTGGATGAAGGAAGAGAAGCCAAATTTTTTTATCTATTTAAATAGTGGAGGGGATTCTATGATCATCTTTCCAGTGGTGCTTTAGATCCCATATATTTCAGATTTTTTTGTGAAATGAGCATGAATAAGTTTGTTGCTTGAGGTTGATCAAAATATTTAAGTTGTGGGTGTGATGAGCCCCGTAAATGTTTTGTTATTGTGTGTAACTAAAAAACTCATCCTACTTGATCATCATGCTTTTGAACACTTTTTCATATTAGTTTATTACTTTCATAAACCTTATACCATTATGTTTTCAAACTCTTTTAAATAGTTAAAATTATGTATCAAAATTAAATATATGATGATTGTCTATTGCTTTAGGATTTTTTTTATAAATATGTTTTGAATATGTTTTGGAGAAATATATATAGCATGGAGCATCCTGCAGCAAAGGAATCTTGCCACACAGACCATCCTACAACCACTACATGACCAAAGCCACATATGAACAAATTTTGATTCTCTTCCAACTGACTCATAGAAACAACTCTAACCTCCATGGATCTCAAAAAGGAAGTGGTTGAAGAATGAAATAGCGTTGTTTGTCTCACAATAAAGTCATAATTTTCACATGAAGAATGTCTTTAGAAAAAGGAACCAATTTCAGTTATCCCAATTTGAATGTATCTTAGAATAGAATGTATATATTATTTTGCATACAATAATCTCCTCTATGGTATATAAATATGTGTAGTAGAGTTGAGATATATATATATATATATATATATATATATATATATATATATATATATATATATATATATATATATATATATATATATATATATATATATATATATATATATATATATATATATATATATAGTATATGTTGAATAGATATTATCATAAGTACATTGTGTTAATGAACTTTTATTGTAACTTCGTGCAGTAATTTATTGCTACACTTTTGATTAATATGAGTGAGCAATTCTGAGTTTAATTTAGTATTGTGAGATTAAGGGTTGAAGCTAGAGTTGGAATGAGAAAGGGCCCCCCTTTGGAAGGTTGCATCAACCATCCCACCTATTTGGTTAGTTAAGCATGTTAATTGATTTCCTTAAGCATTATGTGATTCATTTCTGAATTGTGTGAGTTACATTCTTGTCTTAGATTTATTTAGAGAAGCTTCCATGCATAAGCATTTATTTTAATATATTTTTTTTATATTTTATTTCAAGAATTTCATTTATTGCACTTCAACATCTTACGTAAAATAAATAGAATGTCAAATTAGAGATTGAGTGTGCACATATAGTGATGCCATCCTATCAATTCTACATTCCTAGGTAGAGAATTAAATGAAGTAGAAGGTATGGATCCATGGTCACTCTCCTTCTTCATTTTGATCAAGATTAGTATATCCTATTGTGAATCAGTTGCTAGTCATTCATCCTTGTGAACCTAGTTTTAACTTATATAAAGTATGTTAATTGGGGATAAATTAATCCTAGGGCCTACTGAGCCTCAATGTAGGGAATTTCATCCATATGATATCAATTGGGGATCCAAGTTCTCACCATATTAAAAAATAAGTTTTTTTTCAAATTTATATGCAATTTAGTCGAAATGAGCCATGCACAAGAAATTACATTAATATATAATGTAAATTGGGGCTTACTTGGCCCTGATTGCATAACATATTGAACTGATCAAGAATTTAATTCTGGATGATACATAATTGGGGCCAATCAAGGCTTGCCCAAGGAATTGGGTCAACATAAATTTTAATTAGGGCCCTAATTGCACACCTTATTCAAATAATTGAATGTTTGATTGAATATAATATGAAATTAGGACCAATTGAACCCTTTATAGGGAATTAAATCCATCTTATAACAATTGGGATTTTTATTATCCACCAAATTCAACTAAAATAATATTTGGTTCAATATGATATATGAAATTTAGTCTAAAGAAGCCTTTTGTAAAAAAATTCATCGTTATGCTGTCAATAAGGGGCTCTACTGGTCCCAAATACATAACATATTCAATCAATCAAGTATTTAGTTTAGTTGAGTATGCAATTATGGCCAACCAAGGCTCATGTAACTAATTGAATACATCTAAAGTCAATTACATCTTCACTGGCCCTGATTGTAAACTATATCAAGATAATCATGTATTTGGTTTTTATCTTATACATAATTGGGGCCAAATGATCCCCACAAAAGTAATTTTATCTTATAATGTTCCAGTTGGGTTCCATTGGCCCTGATTAAACACCATATTGAACCAATTGAGTATTTAGGGTTAATATGATATTGAATTGGGGCCACTCAATCCCCAAGGAAGGAATTACATCCATCTAATGTCATTTAGGGATCTAATTACACCATGTTAAATCAATTGCTATTTTTTTCAATACTATATACAATTGAGGACAACCAAGTCCCATGTAATTAAATTCTTCCACCTACAATATCAGTTGAGGCATTTTTCACCCCATGCAACAAATTGTGTCCATCTAATGTCCATTGTTAATATTTTCCCCTAATTTCAGATCATATTTAACCAATCAAGTATTTTCTTTAGTATAATATATAATTAAGAGTAATTGGTCCCTGTGAAAGGAATTCCTTCAATATAATGTCAGTTAGGGCTTAGATAGCACACCATATTAAACTAATTGAATATTTAGTTCAATCTAATACACAATCATGGTTAAATGAACCATGTGAAAGGAATTATGTCCATATAATGTCAATTAGGTCTCTAATTGCAAACCATATTATAAAAAACCAAGTATTTAGTTTAGTCTGATATGTAATTAGGGCCAACCAAGCTCCATCCAAGGAAATATGTCCATCTATTGTCAATTTGGGAGCTATTGGCTCGATTGCACACCATATTGGGATCAAAAGAAATTAAATTGATTCATAGGTTAATACATCTCCAATTATCATTCAATGTTATCAATTTTTGAAATGAACATTGGTCCCAAACAACAATCTTAATCAACCAATACTTGATCTTAAGACTACTAGGCCTAATGGCTCCTATTTAGGCTTTAGGGTGTTGAGAATATGTAATGTGATCATGTTATTAATATGATCCTAGTATTAAATACCATGATCATGTTAATAACACAACCAAATTATTAACATGATCATGGTATTTTAATTTAAATTCAATTCATGTACCTTTTGGCTCAGGAATGGCTTGGATACCTAAGCCAAAGGCTTGGACTTTCAATGTATAGCCGAGTTTTAAAAGGTATGAAAATAAACAACAAATTCTAACTTTGATTTCAAAGTACACTAAGAATTTCAACGTGAAAATTCAAAAAATTGATACCATAATGATGAACACACTCTCCTTTTTGAAAAAATATGATTTATATAATTTTCAGACTAATTAAGGTTTAAAACTATGTTGATTTCTAACTATGCTTTTTTTAGGCCACTACATGTAGTAAACATACATGTCTATACATTTTCATGTAATTTGTATCTCGTTGATCCAAGTCAAAAAAAATTAAATGGTGACCAAGTAGGACTAATTCTACACACATTCAAAAAAATGATTTTCATTTTTTTTTGAGGTAGTTAGGCATGTTGCATGGACTACTATCCATTTCTTTGTCAATTTTTAGGATCTATTTACTTGTAAAAGTCATAAAAAAATTATTCATTGAAAAAATATAAAAAAATTATGTGACCTACTAGAATATATTTTCTAAATTTTCCTTAAAGGGTTTCATATAAAATTAAATGTTACTAAAAAAATGGTGCACATCACGACCATCTACCTACTATGTTTTCTAAAAAAATAAGAGTTCCTATTCAAATTTTAGATGTTTGACCTAGTTATACTTAACCATTTTTAAAATAACTTAGTGTTTTGGAAACTAGACTCAAAATGCTACATATCTTGTTCTTACACCATCTTTAAATTTGGAGTATAGATATGTCAAATTATCTACAAAAGTTAAGATTTTTGAGATTTCATAAAAATCATGTCCACAGGTAGGCAAGTTTTTGTCCCCCAACTTTTTTCACTTACCCTAAGCTTAGATTGTATGATGGTAAGGATGACCCAGAGCACCATCTCTGAGCTTTCCACACAACATGTTTGGACTATGTGTCCAATGATTGGCTCCTCACTAAGTTGTTTCCATGTAGTCTAAAGGACTATGTCTTAAAATGGTTATATGATCTACCGAATCAATCTATCACTACATCTAATCTAATGAAATATATGTTTTAGACACACTTCTTAGTTAATATTATTGATGATATCTCATATGCTCAAGTAGCACAATGGAAGAAAAAATCCAATGAGCCTATTTTGGAATGCATCTTACAATATAAGACTATATTGGACAAGTTGACTAGCCCCATGTTAGATGGAGAGATTTAAGACACTAAAATATAGCATAATACCAACATTACATGAAGCTATCTTTCTCAATAAGTTTCCAACCTTCATAGGTTTATGTCACATATTGAGAGAAAAAGAATTCAAGATTCTTTCTATGGATAAACTAAAATATACAAGTGGATCAAAATCATCTAAAAAGATTTATAGTAAGCCTCCATATAAGGTAAGGTCCACTAAAAATAAGAGTGATCTAAAGGCCACAATTAACATAGCTTCAAATCCATCTCCTTGCCTAATTTTATCATCTCATCCATGGAGAGTTTTCACCAACCTTCTAAAATCACCAACACATGTTTTATAACAACTCTTGGAATTCAATGTCATATCCATCCCTCCCATCAAAAAGGTTGATACGATATGGCCTCTTCTAAAAATATATAATTCTAATGCATTCTACTAATATCACAAGGTACCAGGACATAAAACAAACCAATGTATCACATTAAAACATAATATACAAGATTTGATAGAGGCCAACATAATTGATGTGGGTACACCCACAGAGGCACCCAAAGTTCAACAAATGGAAGTTCAGACATTGATAATATTCATATATTTTTTTCCAAATCATACAAAAAATGAGGTAGGGGGTACTTTGTGTGTACACTACATGTATTAGGCACATCCACCACCAACATAATTTCATAGTACAACAAAGGATGTGCACACCTTACATAATATCCTTAATGTGTATAAAACTATAGTTCCATATAAACCACTCATTACTTTATCAACATTGGAGATCACTGATGATGATTCAAATTTATATGCACTATTTATAATATCTTACATAGTTCATCATCCTATCTAGTGTGTTATGGTTGACAATGTTCCAAGTATTAATATGTGTACTATCATACTTATACAATAATTTAGGGTGTTCAGAGCATGATATAACTCCTACAAACATAGTTATTCATGGTTTCAGTGGCCATGTATAGAGCTCCATTTGGGAGATTATACTTCCACTATAGGTTGGAGAAGTACTTATGGCCACTAGAATCTTAGTAGTACCTAGTATAGGCACATTTGACATTTTATCAAGTAGTCCATTGATACAATAACTATGATTCATTTGATCCTCCATGCACATATGCCATAAATATATACATGAAAATCATGTGGTCATAGTTGAGGGTGTTTAATATGAGTATCATCTACTTGTCACACAGATAGTTACCTCATAGTTACTAGTTAAAACATAGTTACTAGGTATAACTTCAAGCACAGTTCCTATCAATATACCATAGAGTTTAGTTGAGCCACTATTTTAGGTGAGGTCTACTCATATAGTGTTATCATGTATGCATACTCTCCCATAGAGACTATTATTAGAGACACCCTTATGTTAGAGATATTTTATAGATCCTACAGGGCTTCCCTCTACCCATTTTCTCTTGAGATCAATATTATTGAGTTATCAAGGTTATTATCATAAGGCACCTATTCTAATGACAACATCCTCTACCATATGGGTCCTTAAGACCCCTACATATAGGACACCACTATCACCTCCATAGATTCCTAACACCACATCCCAGGTAGTGCCATCTTTAGATTTCTTACTGTAGTAGGTACTAGGACCACATTTACCTTTACATTTAACACACATGATAATTATTCCTTTATTTTACACATTTCACATTGATAGTTAGTCTCTCATGAGACTCATTGGTTAATATTATTCCTCCCTTCTTGTACATACTTTCCTTAATTATCTCTCCTTGTGTATAATTTCATTTTCATGTTAATTGTACATAGCTTATATCCATAAAACAAGAAATATAGTATAATATGATCAAACACAAAAAACATTCAAATACTTACATAGAAAACATTAAATTGTAAATTGTATGCATTATCATACTTACATTTCTTATATTTTCCAAACATTACATAGGCTAACTATCTTAGTATAGTTGTTTTTATCATACATACATGTACATGCTTATAGAAGTCAAAGTAGAGAAGTGTTGTCTGAGTCAAGTTGAAGAAAGTTGGACATGACATAGAATAATGTGCCATATAAATTTTGATAACCTTGTGAATATTATCAAAAAGCAAGTTGTAAGGGACATTCCAAAGATAGCAAATCCATCAAGCACTCTTTGTAAGCAATATCAGCATGAGAAGTAAACTAGAACAAGATTCAAAATGAAGGAATATTCTACCATGAAGAAATTAGAGCTCATTCATATATATCTATGACCCACTAGAATGCAAAGTATACAAGGTGAGAGGTATTTTATATTGCTAATTGATGATTACACTAGAATGACATGGGTTGCATTTTTGAAAGAAAAGTCTGAGGCCTTTTGAAAATTTAAAGCATTAATTTAAAATGAAACTGGTATAAGGATCAAATGATTAAGGTGAGATAGATGAGGTGAGTTCATGTCAAATGAATTCATTGAGTATTATGAAGACTATGGGATAAAAAGATAGTACTCAACTACAAGAACCCCATAACAGAATGGGGTAATAGAATGAAAGAATAGGACTATCCAAGAAATGGCTAGGACAATGTTGAATGAATCCAAGTTATCAAAAAAATATTGGAGAAAAGTAGTCCACACAGTTGTATATATCCTAAATAGAGTGCAGATCAGAGTTAATAATGACAAGACCCCATATGAGTTATGGATAGGAAGACCAGCTTCTATTAAATATTTCAAAGTATTTGGAAGTGTTATATTATGAGGACCAAAGAAGATTTGGGAAAATTTGAATCAAGAGCCGATGAAGGAATTTTTTGGGATATTCTACCAAAATCAAGGCCTACAAATGCTACAACAAGAGAATGTAAACTATTGTAGAAAGTGCTAGTGTTAGATTAGATGAAACTAGAACTCATAAGGCAAGAGATCCATTAGACAAACTAGATATCATTGAAGAAGAAGATTTTTAAGTAGATAATATGGATGAAGATGAATGACAAGACACCAAGGCACCATCTCATTTCATTCAGAAGAACCATGCTAAAATCTAAATCATTGGTAATATGGATGTTGGAGTATAGACTAGAAGAAGGATTGTAATAAATTTTGAACAAGTAAATTTTTCTTTGTTATCTAAAATACAACCTAAGAATTTTTTAGAAGCAAGCCATGATGAACATTGGGTAAAAGAAATGGAAGAAGAGCTAAACCAAATTGAGAAGAATGAGACATGAGAGCTAGTACCCAAACCAAAAGATCATAATGTGATCAATACCAAATGGTTATATAGGAAAAAACTACATGAGGATGGTCAAATGATGTGAAACAAGGCTCATTTGGTATGTAAGGGATATGCTCAAATTGAATGTATTGACTTTGAATAAACCTTCACTCACATGGAAAGATTAGAGGAAATCAAGATGTTTCTTGCCTATGTTGTTTTCAAGAACTTCAAGGTATGTCAAATAGATGTAAAATTTGCTTTTACAAATGGTAAATTAGAAGAGGAAGTATACATTGAGCAGCCAAAAGGACTACTTCTATCAAAAGATATCAAATATGTATTCAAATTGAATAAATCCTTATATGGATTTAAGTAATCCCCCATAGCTTGGTATTCAAGACTTGACAAGAATCTTCAAGACTAGGGATTCAAGAGAGGATTTGTTGACAATAATTTGTACATCAAAATTGAAGGTGAACATTAGTTAATTGTTGATGATATAATCTTTGGAGGAGATAGTGAGAAGATAATGAAGGGATTCATTGAAGACATGCAAAAGGAGTTTGAGATGTCCATTCTTGGAGAGTTATCTTTCTTTCTTGGATTACAAATATCTCAATCCAATAAAGGAATATTCATTTTTCAAACCAAGTATGCCACGAAAATGTTGAATAAGTTTGGTTTTGAGGACTGTGCACCTATTAGCACACTAATGGTCATAGGAAACAAGATAAGTAAGGATGAGGAATCACTAGATGTAGATCAATCTCTCTATATATCAATGATTGGTAGTCTTCTATATCTAACAGCTTTTAGGTCAGAAATCATGTAAGCGATAGGCATGGTGGCATGATATCAAGCATCTCCCAAGGAAACTCATGTACAAGTTGTAAAGAGGATATTCATATATATAAAGGGGGCCCTGGACTATGGATTATGGTGTCCTACATGGAGAGATTTTACTTTAATCACATATATAGACTCAGATTGGGCAAGTTGCCTAGATGATAGAAGAGTACAAGTGGAGGTGCATTTTTCCTTAGTGATAGCTTAGTATCTTGGCTAAACAAGAAATAGACTTCAATTTCACTATCCATAGTAGTGGTAGATTATATATCAGTATTTTTGTGTTGCACTCAGGTGCTTTAGATGAAGTAGACTCTAGAAGATATCAAGGTGAACTATGATCAACCTATCACCATAAACTATAGCAAGAACAATGCTAAAGTAAAGAATTCCATCCTATGCAGCCTTTCAGAATCTAAATTTATAAAATTCATGCATTGTGATTGTGCGAAAGAGATCTGGGAAAAACTTAAGACTATCTATGAGGGTGATAACAAGGTAAGACAAACAAAACTCCAAACTCATAGAAGATAATTTGAGAGTTTAAAGATGAAGGAATAAGAAAATACTGCAAGATACCTCCTATGGGTTGATGAAATAATCAATGTTATTTGAGGAATTGAAGAAACTATGGAAGAGTCTACAATCATCTAAAAGGTGTTGAGGTCCTTATTGTTTAGGTTTGATGCGAAAGTCTCTATGGTTGAAGAAATGAAAGATATAGATAAATTAAAGATGGATGAGTTACATGGAATCCTCATAGAATATGAAATGAGGACTGAGTCTGAAAGACCATGAAAAAGAGAAGCAACATTTAAAGCATCAAAGAAGGAGAAAGTCAAGGAACCTGAGCCAAGTGATAGCTCAAGCAATGATAAAGATGAAAAGGAGGCTCTATTTATTCAAAATTTGAAAAAAGGTTTGGGAAAATATAAAGGTAAGTTAACATTCAAATGTTTTAATTATAGTAAGATTGGTCATTTTGCAGCTAAGTGCCTGGATAAAGACAATAGTGATGAAGAGGAGAGAAAACCAAAATTCAATAAGGGATTTAAACAAAATAAAGATAAGAAGAGATTTTAGAAATAAAAGAAAAGTTTATACTCCAAGAGGAACTATATCTCATCCGAGGAAAGTGGAGCCAGTGATTATGACAATGATAATGAGGAAACATTATTCATGACCATAGAAGATAATGCTTCCATAAGTAGAAATAACTTGAGGAAGAAGAAGATGAAGGCGAGGTAAATATTGAATAAGATATTATCTTTTCCTTAGGAGAGATAAAATATTTTCAGAAAAAGAACATGAAACAAAAGCTTTTGATTCAGAAATATGAAAAAGAGTGTTAGGACTCAAAAGCCAGAATATCACAAGGTCTTGAGGAATCAAAGAAGATAATTGTTGATCTAAAAGTCCAAATCAAAGTGGCAAAGAAAATTGAATAATATCTAATGGATCAGCTAAATAAGAAAGGAGAAAACTATGAAAGGTATGAATATGAGATTTTTGCTTTAAAAATGGATCTAGAAAAGGCAAATACTAAAATAACAAGTGACTTGAAATCTGAGAAAAGCACCCAAGTTTTGAATAAGATTATAGAAATTCAAATATCACCATCTAAACATTTAGGCATTGGGTATGAAAAATAAAAAGAGAAAGCTAAGAGATATGCTAAAACTCTTAAGGAACCTGTGAAAAAGGAGACCAAGAAGGAAGAAGGCTATAATATAAAAACTAGTTCTATCAACAAAAAAAACAAAGGAGAACAAAAATTTAGGTGACCACTTGCTCCAAAATATGCCAAAAAAAACCAAGTTTGGTAATTATTTTGACTCATATTATTATTATTACAATCATTTGGTCACAAGAAATTAGATTGTAGAAAAAGAGTCAATGATATTGAAGTCTAGAGTAGAAATAAAGGAACCTATGGAGCTTCGAACAGAAGCTACAACTCATTTGCTCCCCTAAAAAACTTTGATGAAGAATTTATAGTCTATTACAATTGCAAAAACTATGGAATGATATTGTAGAAGTGTTTTACAATCTATAAGACAAGATCAAAAGTTCAAGGCTCCAGTAATAAATAAAAGGGAACCAACAAAGACCTAGAAGAAGAAGCAAAAAGAATCCATAATCATTGAAACAAAATTCCATGCTAGAGATGAAAGACAATAATGGTTCATTGATAGTGGATGTTTGAGACACATGACTGGAGATAAAAGAAAGTTCATTTCATTAAAAAAAGGTCAATGAAGGCATAGTGAAGTTTAGAGACAACACTAAAGTTAGAATAACAGGAAAAGGTACACTTAGTCTCGATAATAGAAGAACCAAAATAGAGAATGTGTTATATGTGGAAGGGTTAAAGCATAATATTCTAAGTGTGAGCCAAATGTTTGATCAAGGACACACACTCAAGTTCTTTAATGAAGGTTGCGAGATAAGAAAAAGAGACACATGAGAGCTAATTACAGATGCTCATAGGACAACAAACAATCTATACATGCTTACAGAAGTCAAAGTAGAGAAGTGTTGTTTGATTCAAGTTGAAGAAAGTTGGCTATGGAAAAAAATAATGGGCCATATAAATTTTAATAAACTTGTTAATATTAGCAAGAAGCAAGCTATAAGGGACATTCCAAAGATAACAAAGCCATCAAATACTCTGTGTAAGTAATGCCAACATGGGAAGTAGACTAGAAGAAGATTTAGAATGAAGGAATATTCTACCACAAAGAAATTAGAGCTCATTCATATAGATATATATGGACCCACTAGAATGAAAATTATACAAGGTGATAGGTATTTTATGCTGCTAATTGATGATGACACTAGAATGACATAGGTTGCATTTTTGAAAGAAAACTCTGAGGCCTTTAGTAAATTCAAAGCATTTAAAGCATTAATTGAAAATGAAAGCAATTTAAGGATCAAATACTTAAGGTTAGATAGAGGAGGTGAGTTCATGTGAAATGAATTCATTGACTATTGTGAAGACCATGGGATAAAAAGATAGTACTCAGTTGCAAGAACCCCACAACATAATGGGGTAGTATAACGAAAGAATAGGACTATCCAAGAAATGGCTAGGACAATATTCAATGAATCCAAGTTATCATACATATATTGGAGAGAATAGTCCACACAATTGTATTTATCCTAAATAAAGGGCAGATCAAAGTCAACAATGACAAGATCCCATATGAGTTATGGATGGGAAGACCAAATTTTGTCAAATATTTTAAAGTATTTGGAAGTGTTTTATTAGGAAGACCAAAGATGATTTGGAGAAATTTGACTCAATAGCCGACGAATGAATTTTTTTGGGATATTCCACCAAAAGTAAGGCCTACAAATGTTATAACAAGAGAAGGCAAACTGTTGTAGAAAGTGTTAGTATCAGAGTAGATGAAACTAGAACTTAGAAGGCAAGTGATCCATTAGATGAATTAGATAATATTGAAGAAGAAGATGTTGAAGTAGAGAAGATGGATGAATATGAACGATAAGACACCAAGGCACCATCTCATTTTGTTTAGAAGAACCATGTTGAAAGCCAAATCATTGGTAATATAGATGATGGAGTACATACCAGAAGAAGGATTGCAAGAAATTCTAAACAAGTAATTTTTTCTTTGTTATCTAAAATATAGCCTAAGATTTTTTAGAAGTGATCCATGATGAGCATTGGGTAAAAGAAATAGAAGAACAGCTAAACCAAATTAAGAAGAATGAGACATGGGATCTGGTATCCAGATTGAAAGATTAGAATGTGATCGGTGCCAAATGGGTATATAAGAACAAACTAATTGAGGATGGTCAAGTGACATGAAATAAGGCTCATTTGGTATGCAAGGAATATGCTCAAATCAAAAGTATTGACTTTGAAGAAACCTTCGCTCTTGTGGCAAGATTAGAAAAAATCAGAATGTTGCTTGCCTATGTTGTTCTTAATAAATTTAAGGTATATCAAATGGATGTAAAATCTACTTTTATGAATGGTAAATTAGAAGAGGAAGTGTATATTGAGAAACCAAAAGGATTCCTTCTATCAGAAGATAGAAAATATATATGCAAATTAAAGAAAGCATTGTATGAATTGAAGCAAACCTCCAGAGCTTAGTATTCAAGACTTGACAAGTATCTTTAAGACTAGGGATTCAAGAGAGGATTTGGTGACAACAATTTGTACATCAAAATTGAAGGTGAACATTAGTTAATTATTGATGATATAATTTTTGGAGGAGATAGTGAGAAGTTGATGAAGGGATTCACTAAAGACATGCAAAAGGAGTTTGAGATGTCCATGCTTGGATAGTTTTCTTTCTTTCTTGGATTATAAATCTCTCAATCCAATAAAGGAATATTCATTTCTTAAACCAAGTATGCCAAGGAAATGTTGAAAAAGTTTGGTTTTGAGGACTGTAAACATGTTAGCATACCAATGGCCACAGGAAACAATATAATTAAGGATGAGGAATCACTAGATGTAGATCAATCTCTCTATAGATCAATGATTGGTGGTCTTCTATATCTAATGGCTTCTAGGTCAGATATCATGCAAGCAATAGGCATGGTGGCAAGATATCAAGCATCCCCCAAAGAAACTCATGTACAAGTTATATAGAGGATATTAAGATATATAAAGGGGACCCTGTATTATAGATTATGGTATCCTACAAGGAGATATTTCACTTTAGTGGCATATACAGACTTAGATTGGGCAAGTTTCCTAGATGACAAGAAGAGTACAAGTGGAGGTGCATTTTTCCTCAATGATAGCTTAGTATCTTGGCTAAGCAAGAAACAAAATTTAGTTTCACTATCCATAGTAGAGGTAGAGTATATAGCGGTAGTTCTATGTTGTACTCAGGTGCTTTGGATGAAGCAAACTTAGGAAGATATCAAGGTGAAGTATGATCAACCTATCTCCATATACTGTGACAACACCAACACCATCAGTATTTTGAAGAATTTGGTGATGCACTCCAAAATGAAACATATTCCAATAAGATACCATTTCTTGAGAGAGCAAGTTGGAGATCAGAAAGTCAAGTTGGAATACATTAATATAATAGAGCAGATAGTAGATATTTTCATGAAGGCACTTCCAAAGGACACATTTGAGTACCTACATGAGAAGTTGGGAGTAACTTCTTTTGCTTCTTTCCATTAAAGAGAAACATCAACTGAGGAGGAGTTAAGTACTAGCTCTTGGATAGATCCTTTTCCATTGATGTCAAAGGGAGAGAAGTACAAAGAGAGGATGTCATAGAAAGGGGGAGCTACAACAAAGAAGGATTCAAATAAAAGAGAGGGTGCAACAAGTGGGAACAGTTTCAGTATGTGGTTGACATCAATGACAAAGGGGGAGATTGTTGGAATATTGTCATTGATGTCAAATGAAAACATCGATGGAATTATTGCCAAAAGTAAATGGAAGTGTTTCTGAAAGTGAAAAAAAGTGTTGCCAGAAGTGAATGGAATTATTGTCAGAAGTGAATGGAAATGTTGACAGAATTGTCGATGGAAATTATTGATAGAAATGTCGATGGAATTATCGATGAATTTGTCAATGGTCGCATCTTTTGGTGAAGAGGTGCCTCTTGGATGGCCGACCTATTGGGAGGAGTTGTGACTATTAGAATGGACCTTTTCGTTTGAAGAGTTGCCACCTTAATTTATGGCTTTTTATGGGTTATAAATAAGTGCATAATGAGTGGAAAATTAGTATGTTCGAAATAGGAAGAAATAAAACAAGAGAAAAAATATTTGAGAGAAGATTTTTGTAATAATATTGAAAAGGAAAAATCTAGAAAGTATAAGGTAGAGCATAGCAGTGAAAAAACTCAAGTATTGATCAAATCAAAAGGAGATAAATCGATGTTCTATCATCCATTGTGTTAACAATAAATCAAAGATAAAAGAGTGATTTTTATGAGGTCGGTGCCTTCGTTTTGAAGAGATTGGTGTCTCTTTTTGATTTGGTGCTCAGTGAAAGGGGTTGGTGCTCTTGTAGGGTGGTGCCTAGAAAATTTTTTTTTGGGTTGGTCCTCCAATAGGTTGGTACCTATGAATATTTATATTGAGAAATATTTCTCTGTGGTTTTCTCCTGAAAGGGTTTCCACGTATATCTAGTGTCACTTTGCATTGTGTTATCTTATGTTTTGATTTAATTACTTTGAATATCTTAATTGGAATAAGTGATTAAGGTTTAGAAAAGAAAAGAATATCTATTACTGATTCACCCCCTCTTAGTAATAGCATGTGCTTAACAATTGATATCCAAATGTTATGGTTAACAACCCCTTTGAGGCTATAACCTTATTTCTTGGAGTATTTGTATAGAGAACACTCTTGTGTTGAACCAACGGTGGTTCAAATGTGACCTTGTTGAAATGGATCCTCAAGAGGAATATGATTTCCCCCCCTCATTACTAATAAGGTTAGAGTGTACCTTATTACTTTTGGAGCATATTTAATTGATCGATGTATACATGATGGTTTAATTTACATAATTTTAGTTAGATAATTTCCTCATATAAAAGTTTGTTTCCCATGGTGGTGGAACCTAATTGAGTGGGTTCCTATGATTTTTTATAGCATTGATGAAACAAAAGTTTATTTTTGGGCTATAGATAACATTAACCCTAAGTGGTTGTACCTCCTTTTATGTTAAACATGATCATGATAAGAGTATGTTTTTTACTTTTATAGCTTATATGTTAGTTGCCTCGAGCATGCAATTGAGCATGGATTGTGACATCTGAGCTTTAACCTATTTTAAGTGACCCCTCCTTCTCCATGTTGACCATTATGTCTTTTTTTAATGTGCATTGTTCAAATGCATGTATAATTAAGTGGCTTTTGGTACTATATTAGATGTTTGTGTTGATTTTTGGGGCTTGTAGTGCCTCATTTTTTAAATTGTTACATACCCTTGGTTTGGATTTTGAAGTTTGGACTATCCTTTTCAATGGCTTGATGAAGAGTGCATGTGTTACACATATTTGATTCTTCATAAAAATTTTGCCTAAGAGGATGCATTATATAGTTGTGTTATATTCTCAGTCATCTAGGAGTTTCATTTGTACCTTGAATCCATATAGATGTATTTTTACCCTTATGCATAAGCTTGTCATCGATTATTGTACAAAATGCTTGGAATTACCATGAGCATATGATTTCAAAGTGAATCTAAAGGAGCTAAGTTGCAGGGCCACACTATCCAATATTATTATATCTAAAATTATGAACTTTTACCACTTGATGTGGCATATCTTGAAATTAATGCAATTCTTGATTGGGATTTATTAGTTGATTGGATTCATCTTTTTATGGTTTTCCTTACTATGAATTTTAAGGTTGTTTATCCATTTATTATTTTGAAACTTTATTGAATGTTGGATCTCCTAATTTTATTTTTTATCTCTAGTTTTGGATTGAATTGGGATGTCTAGCCATTCTCACCTTAGTTATTCCTTGAAATATATTGGGTTGTTTAAAAAATTTATTTGTTCTCCTTTGTGCATTAAATTGGGTTGCTTAGCTGATTTTACTTGACTCGTTGATTGGATTGGTAATTTTTTTAATTTTTTAAAGTCTATTATTATGATGAGCCATTTGTGTACCTTTCACATTATATGAGTGTGGGAGTAGTAGGTGACAAGTATCTTGTGGAATTAATATATGAGATAAGCTTATGAATCATTGTGTAAATTGTTGAGCAAGTTGAGAGACATTATCTCACTTTTTCCTTCTAAAGAGACTATAAGGATGGTGTGATCCTTAGCCTTTTTTATGTTTGATATTAATGTATGTTCCTCCTAAACATAAGAGTGATAGAGATGGATTATGTTTTAATATTGGATACACCTTTATGTGTTATGTGATTGGGGGTTGGTTATCGAGATAAGTGTCCAAAGTCCTTCTAATAGTTTGTGTGATTAGGGTTTGGAAATCAGGATGAGTGTTCAAAGTCCTCCTAAAAGATTAAAGTAATAGGGTTGGGAATTGAGACTAACATCCAAAGTCCTAATAGGCTTCTTGATTAGGGTTGGGCATCAATATTGTATCCAAATTCCTCCCAAAGAATTAAGGAAATAGGGTTTGGTTAAAGGTGATATATTAATCCCAAGTCCTCCTATTGTAACTAAGTGAAGGGTTACAAAATGATGATTAAGTAATTTCACAAGTCCTCTTTTTGATATTCCATTGATTGTAAATAATAAATATTGTGCATATAATGGGTTAAGGACCCATTATATTTATATAATCACGTGTAGCTAAACTTATGGGTTCCATATGATTAAGACATTTTTTCTTCATATTTGGCATGGTAAGAATGTGACAAGAAGGAAATTAAAATGCTCTTGGTGCCCCAAGATGAAATTAATTAATTTTTTATTTGTTTTAAATCTTTACTATATAGTTAAACATAACTCTTGACACTTTGTAATACATTTTTTGAATATTAAGTAATAATTGATTGGAACTAAATCACCTTAAGTTATATACACATTTTAATAAATTAGAAACCAAATATTAATTAACAACACTTAAAATTATGCCTTAATGCACGAATCACCCTATGGTGGATTTATCTTTGGCCATGGATAATTTTATTGTATTGTATTACACTTTTTGATCTATTAGAATAAGATATGAGATCATTGGTTTAGATATATTACCAAACTAAGTTAGCATAATTCTTTGAGATTGTTATAACATCCTTGAAATTAGATATATGACTCTCAATTACTTCTAGGGGAAGTCATGAGGCCCCAATTTTCATAATTCTAGTTTTGTTGGGCCTTGTTACTATGATACACATGTCATGTTATGACATGTTCCTTATGATATGAAGATACAACATGTTTATTATTTCATTAATACTAAGATAATGGATCTTATGTTTTGAAGGATATTGATTGCATATTTGATTACTTTTTAGTTACTAGTTATAGATGATTTCATTTGAATATGGATATACATACTAAATTATTATATTAGTTAAGATAATATTATTTATCACATAAATTATGATTACGAATATATGATGTTAACATGTAGTGATTACCTCATGTATATATTGGAAATGTTATGATTTGAATGTTCTATGTATGTAATTATTTATTACTAGAAATTAACTAATATGATTACATTCAACAATGTTAACTACCTATGCTAGTGTAATTTGATGTGTGAAATGATGTACAAGAGACACAAGATTCCAATCAAGGAAATTGGGAATATGTTGATCATAAGCATGCCATTTTTTTTTAGCGAAGTATATACTTTTGACCACTTAATATTATAAATCTAACCCTTGTGTTGTCATCTAATCTAGTTGAGTTTGAACATCTTTGGCCCTCTTAGCACTATCCACACCCCTTAACACTATTATTTCCCTCTTTACCCATACCTTAATCTTTTTAAAAACATCTAGAAGGTCACAATATTGAAAAGGGAGACAATTTGTTGTCACCACTTGAAAAACTTGATTAGAAACTTGGAACATTAGTTTCAAGTGGATGTAAAGTGTCTTAAATGTGGTTTTTCATGCAATTAAGACCCCTCATGACCAAATTATGGGTGAATAATTTTTTTTATAGGATAGTGCATGTGCCCATTTATGACATGGGGAAGTAAGATCATAAATAGGTATGTTCAAGTTTTACCCACATGGGTGTGTAGGGAGAGTCAATGATTGAGAATAATTTTGGAGAGGGGCCAAAAAATTATAAGGGATAAATGTAACCTTCCCATTGGATATTAGGCTAGAGTGTTTTCTCTATAAAAGCATGGAAAACCTTCCTTAGAAGAACCTTTTACTAATTTTAAATTTTAGAGTGGAGGAGAGCTAGAGAAAGAAGAGTAAGAGCTTAGAAAAGAAGCTTAGACAAGGAGGAGAAAATCTAGTTTTGAATACTTATAGGAGGTTTCATTGTGTAGATCCAAGAGGTGGATCCATGGTGAGCATCCTTGCCACCTAGTTTTTTTCAAATTTATGGTTTTAAATAATTATTTTTCTCCCTTCTCTTTTTTTAAGTTTTCAAGAGGTGTAAGGCCATTTGGCTTATTCTTTTTTTCCATGGATTATTCCAATGACCACCATGTAAATTTTATTGTTCATTTGGGCTTGGAGATGAGAAATCCCTCATTTATTTTTTAACTATTTTTACAACCCTTTTTGAGACTTAAAATGACAAAGTTATGATACCCAAAGGGGATTGAATTGTTTCAGAATTTGTCAACCTATATGCAGGGTTTGGTAAAAGGAATGAAGTTTCAAGTCCTCCTATAAAACTCCTATGCATGGGTTTTGGTAAAAATTAAACCATTGTGTTTCTAAGGTCCTCCCATGGCAAGGGAGAAGGGTTTGGGAAAAAACATGACTCTAAGGTTCTACTTCTCCCACACCCATAGTGTGGAGAGTATAAATTCTCATATTAAATTTGTGAGTGTGTAGACTTGATATGTTTTTGGTTTACTATCATTTCCTTGTGTGTTTATACCTCTTATATTGAAATTTAAGTATTAATATATTATGTTTTGTGATTTGGGTGAACTTATAAGCATCTTGTTACAAGAGAGTGTAGTTGAAACACCTAATTGTTCTTAGTTAAGTGGGTTGTTTATCTAGTAACCCACTACTTGAGTACCTACATCATTTTCTTTGAACCTTTTGTGTCACCTATTTTCAGATATGGGAGTCCTAGGCTTAAGAGTGCCTAAGAAAGTTACATGTTAATGGTAATAGGATGGGAGGTGAGCTCCTCCTTGCCCTCACTATGCAAAGCTTGTATGGAGTCTTATTCTACCTTTTTGTGGGCTTGCTATGTAAATTAAGATAAAAAAATATCTTGGTTGTAAGTTATAGCATTTATTGTAATATTATGTTTTTATTCATGTAAACAAAAAAAAAATTAAGATGTAAGAAGTAGAAGTTCAAATGCTTTCATTATCACTTAATAATGATTGAATGAAACAAGAATGAGATGTAATGATTATTTTTATGGTTAAAAAAATTGTAAACATTGTATGGAAAATTTAATTCTTTTTGTTATTACATTTTATTAGAAACATAATTTTGATCTCTTCCCAAAATTTTGTATTATATTAATTTCGTTAAGCCTAAGAAGGGTTATAAGCACTTAGGAAATTTTAATGTAATTCAAACTATCCCAATCTATCCAAATTTATATTTTAATATAAAATATACTTAATCAAGATCCTAACGTAATTTATAGTTTATTTTTAGGACACATGATTAATTTTCTATGAATTTTCAAAATTTGGTTGCTATAATTGCCTAAATTTTCTTTGTAATCCACTCATACTTCACGTAGATTTTGTGCATGTAAAATAAGGAAAAAAAGTGTCGGGTTTAATTTTATATTAAAACTCACCATAATTGGGACCTATTTCCTTTCATTTCATATTTTTAACCCCTTTGGTTTGGCTATTGTGATTTGATGTCTATAAGGTAGTTCCTAATCTAGACAGAGCCTTTGAAAGGGAATAGGTCTCTTTTTTTAGGGTATTTAGATTTTTAGCCAATAGTCAATCATGTAATCATGCAGCATGGGTTAAAGGCCCTAGGGGCTTACACATTTTACAAGGCATTTACCACTGTAACCTAATGGTTAATGGAGCTCATGTGGATTTTAATCCATGCATTTATCTTCCCACAAACTTCAAAATAATTATGGTGGTTAGACTATAAACAGCCAATTTATAAAAAAAAACTTATTTTAATTTAATTTTTATTAAACTATGTAATTATAAAGTATGTATTTGTATGTGAACATCTAAAACTAGAAATAATGCACTGAGAATTGAAATATTTTGGATAGTTAATTTCAAAGACTTGGAGACCCAAAGCTGGGGGAAACCCCCTCAAAGTTTCATCATCTTCTGCATAGAATAATTTTTAGGATCTAGAATGGAATATTTCTCAATATATATCTATTTTGTCTTAGGGAGGTCATTTTAGACCTCTTTAACATTTTCAAGCTTCTATAAACCCTGGGATGGTTGCACCCAAAAGGGATACCACCTTACCCTCTCCTTCCATGTAAACTTAAAAGAAAATCTTAAAGCTAAAAATTAAAATAACTTCCTTCTTAAACTTTGTTGATGACCTTTAAGCATTCTCAAACCTCCCAAAAACATTTTCTAAAATTGGAGGATCCCAGAACCAACTATATACTTTCCATTAAGATGCGTACCTACATGACTAACCCAAACACACATGTATTGAAGAAAATTTTATAACTAAATAAAATGGGGGAAAAATAAAAGCTTGGAGACTCCATTAATGGGAATTATCCAATGTTGAGAAAGGAGAAGAGAGATGTCTATGTACAAGTCAACTTTCAAAACCTCTTTCCTCTCCAAAATAATATTTTGTAACTCAATGACTGATTTGAATTCCATAAGGTTTCCTATGGCTTCCTCACCTTTAATCAAATATGATGATCGAGGTTGAATGGATCCAACCACTAGGATGGAGTGTTTCATCCTCAAGGAGATAAGCAAGGACACCTTGACCCATTTTGAGGTGAAGAGTATATGTCCTACTTGATAAGCACTTTTATCTAAAGCTAAGTTAACTTAAAATTATATTCAAGTTACGACTTCAGGAGCGAATCGAATAATGTGATTAGCCAAAATTTCTCAAGGTCTTGTTTGAACCATGTTGAGATTTTGGACATATCATTCGATCTAATGTTGTTCAAATGCACATCTTGTTATTTGAGTTTCCTTTGTAGACCTTAAGGCCATGGATACCATTAGGTTAACTTAGAGATTTTTTGGCTTGTTTGAGAGCATATAGGTCGATTAGAGCAAGTCGGGTCAACATGGTTCCATAGAAACTGTGCAACCACTTACATAGTGCCATCTATGTTTTTTATGCATGTGAATTTATTTAAACACATTTTACATCTTGTGCCATGATGATTGTTAGCCAATGAGCAACACAATCATGTAGAATTTGTGTTGTACATCCTCAAAAAAATTTAAAATGTTTTTATGTGTTTTTAGTCATGTAAAATTTGGGCATGACAGAAATAGATTTAATTATGCTCAATTTCAAAATTATTTAACCTATAACTTCACCTTATAGGGACAAGAGAGTTAGTCTTATTAGATTAAATATAATATGATCTTGAAAACATGAAGAAGGATAGAGCCAATATGGATAGATTATTGCCTTATAAGAGGAACTTAGAAATTAGATTTGAAACCCTGATGTAGAAACATGAAAACCCTAAGAAGGAAGGATGATACCCTAAGGGAAAAATAAATATGGTTTTCCATGCTCAAAATAAATGTCGTGTTCACCATAATTTTTTAAGTTATTGTGGATTAATGATCTAAATAAGTTAAAACTTGAAACTATTTAGATTGTATAAGATATATCATAAATTATGCAACCCTGAATGTAAAAGTAGATGATTATTAAAAGTTGGTTATTCTAGAGAAGGGGCATTAGATAATAAAATATTCAGGTATCATTTTACAACCTTGGGTGTCCAATTTCAATGCTCTTTTAGGAGTATATAAGTTACTCTAGTATGGGTTCAAGGATATTCTATGTTGGTAAAGTTTTGGGAGGAAATCTTGGTAAGAAAGAGTGGTAGTTATATTGGGAAGTAAAAATCGACACAAAAATCATAGATGTCACTTTGGCATCCTTAACTATAATTTACATTTCTTTGGATCTAGATAAATCTGTTTCTCAAAAAATTCATATCCAAACCATGGATCGGATTTGGATTTAGTGTCAAAAAGTGGATATTATGAAACTTTCATTTAGATGCTTCATTTATCACCAACCAAGGCACAACAAGGAGCATTACCCCTATTCAACTATATTTGAAAAGGGGTCTTAAATTATGGTGCCCTAAACTTGGGTTGCCCTATAATGTCTTCCTTATAATAATGATCTCACTCATAATGCAAAGAAGACTCCACCTCTAGATACAGAAAAACCAAAAAAACATAACTTTCAAGGCCATTTCTCTCCCACGCAAGGGGGTTCTAATGGGGAGGGAAATTTTAAAAAGATGACTAATAACAATTTTGGCTCATAGTGAATACATTTCCAAATAATATAGTGAGACTACGATGCTTCTTTGTCAAAGCATGGCAAAGGATGATGGTGGTAATTCCCTCCGAAAGCTATAAAATTGATGGTGGTGATTCCCTCTGAAAGCTATAAAATTGATGGTGGTAATTCCCTCCAAGTTTGGACCTTTCAGATGATGTAAATGATTTAAACAATTTGAAGGAACTAACAATTCCTCAAACTACAAGCATATTAGAAAAGACCAATTGCAGCCCCAAAAACAAAAGAGGTAGAAAATTTGGTGCGAAAAAGACTTTGGAAGCGATTGAAGTTGGCACTCAAAATTTTATAAGAGATTTTTTTTAGTACTAGTAAGTGGTGGAACTCCCAATTATTGCTCAAATAATTATTTTCCTGGATTGATAGGGGCCTTATTGCCCATATCTATTGACACTTTTTGGTTAGATGAAAAGGAAATTGTCTTCTTGAATGGAGCTTCTAGGGTAGAATCTTGTTGCACTTCATCATCCTAATCTAATGTGTTATGCTTGGTTTCCAAACTTTTTAAACATTGGAATAAGTGTTTGTTTGGGTTTACTGTGTGATGTTTCCTCTTCTGAAGGTTTTTAAAGGGATGGCCCTCTCATTTTTCTTAGTTTCTTCCTAGCTTTGAAGTTTTTAGTTTGGCCATGTCAAATATTTTTTCTTAATTGTTTGGGCCTTTGGGTGTCTTTTCTTGTTTCTTGCTCTCTAGATAATCGGCTACTCAAATGAATTGTTTTAGTAAATGCATAATATGCTTGATTTCTCTTTGATATGTTTAGGTTTGTTTGATTGATGATTGTCATTATCTACGTTTATAACCTCTTTTTTAATATTAATACATTGGGTAAGAGAACCCCAAACCATTATTTATAGATTAAAAAAATAAACTAATTTAATGTAAATACTTACAATCAGAAAGGCATGCAAGTGTCCTTTTGCCTAGGAAGGTTTAGTAGATTCCCATGAAGGTGTATTATTGACATCAAATTACATTTTTAATTTAAAAAATAATTAAAAAGTTTTGTAAGAAAAAATAACTAAACTGAATTTAAATAACAAACAAAAATAATAGAAGACAAAAATATGTTTCCTAAATAATTATAGTCGACAATCCATGCATGTTCTTTGTATGTGTTAAATTGAGATCATATCTTGCATAAGAAGGTCTACTAGACTCTTTCAAAAATTCATCATCAATGTGGATTTGTATTTATACTTTAAAATAATAATTAAAAAAATTAAAGAATTTATGTAATTCAATTCTTATTAATGGATCCTTATCCACATCAAAATGTTGTGTATGCGAGGATATGGACCTCTTCATAAAGTCATATTACATTTCCCCCTCATACAACCTATGAATCCAAAGAGGGTGTACCACATATCAAAAAAATTGGTGCCATTGAAAAAAACCAAAATTCCTTCTAGATTATTACTAGACCATTTGAAATGTTACTTAAAAGACAAATCAATATTAATATTTGAATAAATATAGAATTTTTTATAATTTAATAAAATTAAAAATGATAAGAATTTTAAATTATATATTATTTGACCAAAATAATTAACATAACTAAAAAGTCTAAAAAAAATTATAGTAGCCAAAGGGAACGATCTAAACATCTCTAAATAATTAAAAAATAATTAATTTATCAGTACAAAAATAATACATAATAATTTCATTAATGAATAGCTATCAAATTCTCACAATCAATCTACTGACCCATTTCATTCGTTAATATTAAATATGTCAAAAATTAAACAAATATTTTTACAAATTCATAATATAATACACATTTCCTTCATCCCAAAACTTTTTTTTTCCTATAAAATCTCTATTGTTCTTACACCAAAGATATGTGTCATATGTATCTAGATACACGTTCTTATACCAAAGAAATATGTGGTATGTTTCTAGATTACATAATTTATTATGAGTAGCATAATATTATGGTCAATAATTTTTATCTATAAAAACACATATAAGAAATAGTTCAAAAATAATTTATATATTATTATATATAAGAGTTATTTTATTTGTAATTAAAAATATTATTTTATGTGAAAGGATCTAGTAAATAGAAAAATGATAAAATTTGCATGATGGTTAAAATAATGATTTTTTTCAACTAAAAATTTTTAATTAAATTTTTTAATTTTTCAAACATTATTAATTTATGATGTATGTGGACTCTTTTTAATATTTAAAGTAATTTCAAATATCAATAATTAAAATTAATTTTTTAGAGTGAAATTACAAAAAAAATATTATAAAATTTGAAGCCAAATTTTATTTAAAATTATATATAAAATAAATTTTTTTTTTAAGTTTAAATTTGAAAAAAATAAAATTATATCTTTAAATATATTTTCATTTTTATAAACCCTTTTTAAAAGGTTTTTATTTATAATATAATCACAAAGTTTGTAAGCATCTCAAATCTAGTTTTTTAATGGGATGTGTAAAGGATAAAGTCTTCTTTTCTTTTTGGGTGGATGTATTTAAGAGATTATTATTTTTTTACTCAATGAAAGTAGGATAACATAGTAGATTGCAAATGTAAAGTAAGTAGGATGAGAAAATTGAAAAACCAATTTAATTTTCATCTTTTTCCAATTTACTTTTTTAAGTCTTAAATAGATTTTTTATAAGATCAAATTTTTGAGACTAAATTCATATAAAATTGTCATTAATTTTCTTCCAGTCTATTTTTTTTAAGTCCTAAATAAATTTTTTATAGGATCAAATTTTGGAGACTACCTAGTATAAAATTAATATAAAGTTGTCATTAATTTGTAAAATGTCATTTCTTATAAATGGTTTTTTAACATAAATTTTGATGTATTTAAACTTATTAAATATAACTTTTTAGAGCTCTTCTTTATGACTTGATTCTTGATATAATAATGGTTTTTAGAAGATATAATGTTTATTTTTAACCATTTCATATTTATAAATAAAATTTGGTATATAATTCTAAAAACATTTTATCGAGTCTAGACAACTCAAAAATATGTATATGCCTGTAGGGGCACATTATATTTTTAAAAATATAAAACATATTATCTACTAAAATTTATTAAAATATTTTGTATCAAATACTTTTTACTAGAAACCTTAAAATAATTTAGACAAAATTTTAGAAAAAAAATCAAACAAAACTCTATAACTCTTAAAATTTATAAAATTACCAACTTCATCATCATCAAAATTCTCAGTAACAAAGTGATAGTTTCTCTTGCATAACTTCTTCTTGTTGGTTTCTTTTGATCCCTCCCATTTATATATTTGTTCTTCTCTTAGATTTGGGCTTTCAAAGTATGAATAAGAATGTTGTAGGCAAGAATGGGAAGGTTTTTTGTTAGTTGGAATGGTAGAACGGTTGAATGACTCAAAAATGGCATGTGAAAGCTTTCAAAGTCTTTTTCCTTTATGCATGTTTTTAATTTTAGGATTGCTTATATCATAGATATGAAGTAAATTTACAATAGATTTATGATATTCTTTTGACACCTTATATTTGAATTAAAAACATTTTAGTGACTCTTTATCGATTATTGAATAATACATTTACAACATACAAATATTAATTTACATTATCTTCTCGAGACAATTACGATTGTTTTATGATAGTTAAATGACATATGTTTACAACACTTTTATGTATTTTTTACGATATTTTATTAGCACACCCTTACAATAATTTTATGACAAATTTAAGGAATGACAACTTCAAGATAGAATTACAACAGATTTCAAATTTTTAAGTTATAATTACAATGGGAAAAAAAGGAAAAAACACATTTAAAACATAAATTAAAATTGACTCAAACGTTTATCCTAAATCTAATATCAAATGCATTAAGAAGGATGTTAAGGTCTCTATTTCTTCAATAAAATTAGCTTAATACAATTCTTTTTATTTTTCATCTCTAAATTGTATTTTAAGATAAATGTTAAAATATAAAACCCATCTTTATTGGTCTCTTTAAATTACGAACACTTGTAATAAATACTTATAATATACTATTAGATTATGTACATATCAATATATAATTTACACACTTCAATTTATTACAATTAATATTTTATTATAAATTAGCTTAGCCTTATTTCATTGAAATTGATAAGTGTATAAATATCTAAATTTTTTCTCACGTATCAATCATCTTTTGTATCGATTTATTGTATTGAATGATTATTATTTAAGTGTCTATTGACACCATTAAATATCCACATCTTTTTAAATATTTTTAGAATTATTTATCTTTTACATTATAAACATGTGTATAATGTAATATAATTAATATTTTACGTTTAACAATTTCAATGGTTACAATGAAGTGAAAAGTTTGTCCACATCTTTTTTAAATATTTTTAAAATTATTTATCTTTTACATTATAAACATGTGTGTATAATCTAATATAATTAATATTTTAAGTTTGACAATTTCAATGGTTACAATGAAGTGGAAAGTTTGTCTAAAGGCTTCAACACTATTTATCTAACAATTTAATATTATAGTGAAAAAACAATTAAATATTATAGTGAAAAAAGAGGTTTGTATAGATTGTTAGTGTGTTTCATAACCATATTTAAAGGTGTAGTAAGAGATTATGGAAGTGCGTAGAGAGGGAGAGCTTTGATTGTGAGCATTGTATTTTTTTAAAAGCATTCCCTTTATCTATTGAGTGATAGAAGGCTTCCATTTAAATGTTTTATTGATTGTTAGCTTTCTTTTTATATATATATATATATATATATATATATATATGTTTTATTTATTTAAATTTAATTTTTTTAAATATTAATTAAATTTTATTAATTGAAATTTAAATTGTTTGGAGGCATAAAACTATATTTTATAGTTTATTCAAATTTATAAATAATAATAAAATTATATATTAAAAATGAAGAAGTTATATATGATGTTTATGATTTTTTAAGGTTATATTTATAATAAATGAATAAATTTGCAATGGAAGTTTTTTAATTGAAAGATCAAGAATTATCTTTGACTTTGAAGATTAAAGATTCTTGCTAGAATATTTGGGTTTTAAGGAAGCTTTGAAGAGGGTTAATATTAAGATAAGTTATTTTTATTATTTTAACAATAAATTAGAGTAAACAAATATATTGTGAATATTTTCTACAAACCATATGAAATTTAAGAAATTATTTTTTAATAGATATTAAAATATGTGTTCAAGAAAACTTTTAGTTATATTATAAACTTTTGTTTAAAATAACCATAAATAATGTACTCCCATTTAAAATAATATCTAAGATTTATATGTAATGTAATCGTAAGTATTATTGCACTGTACTTCCGATATTTAAAATTGTGTTGTGGTTGTCTAATTCTTTTAACATTCATTAATAATATTTGATATCAATGTTCATTAATGAAAATTAATAATGATAAATCATTTTCTTTTATAATTAGTTAATATAGATATATTAAATACATCTATTTAAAATATGTCAAGAAATATTAATTTTAAAGTTTTTATTTTGAATTTTTTATATATTATATTGATTAATAATTTCATTATTTTTTGGTCAATTTCACAATCATTAGTGATAAATGACATTAATCTAATTACATTATTGTATCAAAATTGAAAAATTCTTTTTAAAACAAGGGGCTCCAAACTCTACTTCATATCTAAAATATTATAATATTTTGATTGATTTTTCCAAATAAAAAGAAAAAACTTGTAAGTAATGATCAAAAAGACGTCAAATTTAAGATTCATTTATCCTTGTGATGGTCAAATAAATATCAAATTTAAAATTAAAGATACTTGTGAACAACTTACTCCATTACACTTCCTTGTTATCATTGTAGAATGCCTATTGACATAAAAATTACATAAAACAATGAGTACCAACTCAAGTACTCCAAAAAACCTCATACACCTACCTTTTATACACCCATTACCTACAAATATGCACTTTAATCTTTACTATTTTGCATCGTATTTTTTTTCAAATTAAATCACAACACCTTTTACAAAGACAACCCAATTTTATGACTAAAATCCATTTTAATGACTTCACTTTCACAAAAAAATATAATTAAAATATAATTTAAAAAAAAAATAAACACTATAGATATCAATATCTATATAATCAAAAGATTCCCAATCAAAAAAATCAAATACACAATAGTTTAATGATGCACACTCTTAATCCATTACATTGTAGCACTCTCGATGTCTCAAAAGAATGCAACTCTTTTCCATTCATCCATGGGGCCATCCCATATGCCTCGTTCATGGCCTTGCAGCCACTTCTCCAGATACCATTTGAAACTAGAATTGTAATTTCAGTTCTTTGAATTGTAATTTCATTTCTTACATACTATTATAGAGGAAGAATAATGAACCCAAAAAAATACAAGACCAAAAATTTTAGTAGGCCAAGATCTTGAAATAATACTCAAAAATTAATTCATGTTGATTGCTTGCAATAATTACAAACTCAAACCATGCTTAAATAAGTCTCAACTCGAATTTAGAGTTGACATGTAAAAATTCTAAAAAAAACTAACGTCTAAGATAAAACTTCTATTTTTAGCAACTATTATTTTTAGTAAGCTAGTCCACAAAATATTATTGGTAATGTCGAGATGTTTTATTAACTTAATTTTAGAGCAGTCAATGTGGAAGATGAAACGGTAATGCGAGAAAGTGGTTTATATATATAATAAACTATGTATTTCAGATATGATTATAATATATTAATATAATATAAATATATTTGTATGTAAAAAAAGTATTTGAATAATTGAAATGGAAAGGTTTTAATATAAACATTGATTAGTACTAGATTTATATTTTTGGAGGCTAAAATATTTTAAAAATATATTCAAACGTTGAGACAAATAAAAATCAATTTTTTTTTACAATCTAACTACTTTAGAAATATGATCAGTATCATTATATAGGATCTTGGGATAGTGTTCTTGTCTAAAATAAAATTTAAGAGTGTGTTCATTTGTTCATGTGCACCAAAAACCTCACTCTCTTTGTTTAGATTTGTTGTGAATCACTTAGAAATCTTTATCTTTCCTTGCAACCCTAATTCACTCCAATCACTTTGTAAAACCTTAAAAAATGGGTGTTGTTAAAAAGGGCCTACCTCAATCACCACCCTATTCTTTGACATGTTGGAAACCAAGGCTCAATGGAATTCAACAAGTAATCATGGTTATGCAAGCCTAAATCCTTATACGCTCTTTCACTACATGATCAAAGCAATAATACAATATGAAGACTTGGAATAGAAATCTGATATAATATTTGAACTACGCTCTTCTTTATCAATGTAAACCTACTCTTTAACTTTTATCACTCTTTATTATCACTCAAATTCAAATCAAGCCCTTATTGGCACATAAACCAACACATAAAAGGGAATAAAAGCTGACAAAATGAGGCACATACTTCAAAAAAGCAATGAGAGGGGCCAAAGGGGCCCAATAAGATCAATGACCAAGAACGTTCACAACATTCCTAGTCAAAGAACCAAAAACAATGTTTTGGATATTCTAAGAGCATCGAGAATCATACAAAGGAAAACAAATAGTCATTTTTTGGGTGTTAGTTGTTATCAGTTGAATGGTTATAATATCATTGGCATAGGATGAACAAAAGTGAATTTAAAAAAAAACACAAAAAGAGAAAGGCAATAAGGGTCCAAAGCATAAGAAAAAATGTACCAATAAGATCCTAATATGAACCAATAATTAACACATGCCCAAGTGCCCTTCATCAATGCAAACTAACGTTTAAAATAACCCTCAAATCAAAATTAGGTGTCTACATAACACCCCACTTAAATATGTGTGTGTGTATACATATCAAAGTAAAACAAATAAGTGTACTTGGGAGGGCTTGAAGAAAATGTTACATTTGAACCTGTAAGAGTTATTGAAGTTAATATACAAAATTATAATGATATAAAAGTCAAAATGAGGAGAGAGTGTATCCCTTTTGACTAAAACCTTATCACAACATCCATTTCTTATGCCTTGAAAAATAAAATAAACATTGTACTCTTCAGAATTTGGTGAGAGCGTCACGACTACCACTGTGAAAAGCCATGAAGATCCTAGAACGAGCATCCTTGATCCTATGTCTGGAATGTGAAAACTTGGGTATCCATAAACAAATGGAAACATTTGAAATCAAATCAATGTATATATAAATCAATTGTCACGGAACTATTAAAATCAATGAAATGAAATGAAATGAAATGAAATGAAATGAAATGAAAATTAGAATGTATAAAATTGTATGCCCTGCATATAACTCACTAATATCATTAGTATCACATGTGTAAACAACATATAACCTATATCAATAGGCAAATAATTATAATATGCTAAGTTTTGTAACCATGTAACACACAAAGATAAAGACAAAACAATTTTAGAACACTGTGAAATAATTAAAGGAATCAATCAAACAAGAAGGAAGCCAAAGGTTGAAGGCAAGAAGAAGAAATAAGGGAGGGATCCATAGTAACTTATAACTTCCCTTAGAACTATGTGCGCACTGAGGAAGAAGGCCTCGATATATAATGTGATGTCATCATGGGCAAGTTTAGGTAGGATTTTGAGATGGGAAACAAAAATCAAAGGTAATGGTCACAAATAAATTAGCACGGCCAAATAAAAAGATGAGGCTAAAAGAATGACACATAAAAATGAGAGGAATTGGGGAGGTAAATAAAAAGATAACCAAAATATGAAAGTCTAGAAAGATAAAGTAACTTCAAGACTCAAACAAATATAAAGAATTAATCACGAGAACAATGGAAAAAATGGAAGTGAATAAAGACCCAAGGGGGAAACAAACATGGAGTGAAGAAGCTCCTGAAAAGTCACATGCAAGACAAGGAAGAAAGTAAAACCAAGAAAACATGAAAAGAAAATAAAGAAAGCAAAGAAAATAAATTATGTACAAGAAAATAGGTTTCTCAAATCATGTGTATGGGGTTATCAAGCATGGCTAACCAACAAATCCAAGTAAGTGATCATACCATCTATACACAATGATGCCATGTCCTCATGATCAAGATCTAGATGTCTTGGGACCCATGATTCCAACAAGGATAAGATAGTGTCCCAAGTAAAATATTTGTCAATGTAATCATCCTCATGGCAATCATTATCATTGCAAGAGATTATATTAGCTTTGGTATCTTCTTGTAAAGTTTCACTTTTTGTTACCTAAATGGCATTTGAAATGAGTGGATCTTTGGTAGGTTCTTTATATTTAATAGATGCGAGAGGTTGTGATAATGTTACCTTAGTACATGGATGTACTTCGAATTTAGATGCACTTGTTTGAAGTCATACAATTAGTTTTTTTTTGTAGCTCTTAAGGTAACACCTCATATTGAACTTGTGTTTAAGGTCATAGGTAATGCCTAGGATGGTAATCACTTTATTTTCATGGAAAAATTTTAAGCACTACTATACATTCTCCTCTTAGGGCCCATGGTGACAGGGAAAGTATGCCCCCACGTGGTGTTTTGGTTATGCCATCATATCTTCTAATAATTTTGGTTGTATAATGTATCCAAGAGTACTAAGAAATTTCAATGCACAATTATATTTGAACCATTATTAATCATAATTTAATTTGTTAACCTCAAGTGTGTATTTATGAAAGTTTGAATGAAGAGTGGTCGGTCCATTTTTAGAGTCACCCTTTAGGATTTCATGAGAACAAGTTATAATTGGAGGAGACTCTTTATGCATGTCATTGACAACACCTATAAATATATCAATTAAATGAGCATTATAATCTTGCAATGGATGTTTTTGAGCTATCCTATGAACACTGTTTTAATTTTTATATTGAGTAGAATAATTTGGAATATTGGTAAAGATTTTCAAATGCTAATTTGGTTGTGCAACTGATTCATTCAAATTTATATTGTGACCTTTTACTTGGATTTGATTGTTTTCAATTATGTCTTGAATATTATGATTCAAAGTTAAGCATTTCTTTGTAGAATAGCCAAGGACTATGATAATCACATAATGCATTAGTGTCACGACTCTTAGGCAAGTGTCTTGATGGTCAATCTCTTGCTTAAGATGTAAAGAGGTCATATTGGACTCAATAAATTGTTTAAACAAATTTTGGGGACTTTAAGTTAAGTGTATAATTATCTTCCTTCTCTTTGTTGTGATAGTGTTATCTTGTCAAGTGGTTGGTCTACCATATTTATTACATTATTGCTCTTATTCTTATGTTGAATAGTATTATCACAAGCCTTAGCCTTGAATGTCAATTTACCTTGATATTTAACTCCACTAGAGGTAGGGGTATTGGTCCCATATTTAAGCATATTGGCCTCAAAAAGTGTGATCTCAAAGTTTCTAACTACATGACAAAGTTCATTGAAAAATTGGTGAGTGTTAAAGATCACTTTGTCTTTTATGGGTAAGAGTAAACTCTGAGAGAATATACTTTGTTATTCACTATCAAAAAATTGGTAAGTTATCATTGTAGCCATGGTTTTGAATCTAAGCATATACTCATTAATATTCTCATTAAGTCCTCATTTAAGTTGATAAATATGGGAAAACATGACCTTCATGCTAATGTTGATTGAAAAGAGAGTTAATAAATTATCAACCAAGGCATCAAAATAGTGTATGGATCTAGATGGTAGAGCTTAAAACTAATCAAAATAATAGTTATTAAGGCTTATAAGAAAGATTTTTGTCAACAATTTCTCATTATGTGCAAAGTTGAGACATAAAGCATATACATATTTACTCTGATGAATAGGATCACCTTGACCATTAAACAATTCAAACTTGGGAGCCACAAAGTTGAAAGGCAAAGGGTAGGCAAGAACATCATAAGCCCAATGATTGAGTAATATATCATGTGAAGTGATCCTTAAACTTGACTTTGGATACCCTAGAGATAGTAATTGGATTTGTTGTTTCATAACATGCATGGATTGTGCAAGAGCGGTGACTTTGGAGTTCAGAACATAATTGGTAGTAGTAGAAGTAGGAATGGGAACATTAGGCACTTGAGAAACACTATGGATAAGAGATGAAAGTCAAAAAATATGTTGAGATGGTTAAGGAACTTCTGAAGCAACACATGAAGCATTAAAACCAATTTGATAACGCAAAGACATATGAACATGACTAGAATAAATAGGAGGATGAACAACATTAGAGACAATTTGAGAAAAAAATATTATTAGGCATGGAAGGGGAACCTATAGAAGCTTGATCATTATTATAAACATTCAAAGATCCATTATTCTTTTTAAAATATATATCATCAACTAAGGGATCTTGAGCTAGGGATTTTATTTGCATATCACTTAACACATATAGCATGGCATTTATTTTGTTAAGATAGTCTAAGATATGTTTTCTAAACAATGCCTTGTCTTTCAACCCTATCTTTATCTTCATCAAAAATATCAATAGTTTGAGATTCAATCATGAAATTTTCATTCCCACCATTATCATTCATAGCATTGGCATTCAAAACATTTACATTTAGATCATTTGCATGCACATTATCATCCCCATGTGTATCGAAAGAATAAGAATTCAAAACATTGATAATAACCATTCTCATTTTAAAATAAACATGAGTATTAATCAAGTGGATTTCAATAAAATTAACAAGTTTGTAACGCATTCTATCACTTCACCTAATAGGTGTCTTAGATCTAAACTTATCATGTGGGATAAGGTAGAATCATATATATCATGCAAGGATACCCTAGAATATGAATAATAAAGCAAGCACAAAAACTAGAGTTTTTTACCACACACAAGGAGTTAGAGCTAATGATGGAGAAATAAATAAGCACAACCTTTAAAATATTATATCTATCACAACCATAGCAAGAGATAACCTTGAAAGAAAAGGAAGCATGCAACGTAATGAAAGTAAAAATAGGCACAAACAAGGGGTAACCCTAATAGAATAACACAATAACACAAGATTTTATAAAACCCTGGGAAAAATTAGATCCCATATGGAATGTAGGCATAATTTAACCCTAAGGGGTGTAAGAGGGATCGAGTATGCCAAAAGATGAAACTCTAAGGTTGGGTGCAAGAGAGCATTCATTCACCAAAATGTAATATGGGAAAGTATTTTACATATACAATACACTACACAAACCCTCATACATGTGTGTAATTTAGATCTAAACATAATTATAAAATATAACAATATAAAAAGACTTAATTGCATAAAAGGAAAGTATTTGAATAATTGAAATAGCCAAAGTTAGGGTTCTGAGATAAATATTGAATCGTATTAAACTTGTGTACTATCGAACGTTGAACCATATTGGAAACATGTCTACACACTGAGACAAAAAAAAATCATAAATATTTTCACAATTTGACTACTCTAAATATTTGACTAGGGTGGTTGTGAACTATCCTAAAATGATCATGATCATTTTGTATGATACTAACATTGTGTCCTTTCCTAAAATAAATTTGATGGCTATCTTCCTCTGCTCTTATGTTACAACAAACTCACTTTGTCTGAATATATTGTAGATCACCTAGAAATCCTTCTCCTTTATTGAAACCCTAATTCAATCCAATCACCTTGCAAAAGCTTTAAAAATGTGTTATTAAAAGGGGCATACCTAAGTCAACACCTTGCGCTTTAATAGGTTAGTAACCAACAATCAATGAAATTCAATAAATAATAATGCTAATGCAATCCCTAAATCCTTATATTCTCATTCACTACATGATCAAATCAATGATATAATATGAAGACTTGGAATAGAAATTTGATGTGATCTTTAATTCTACTCTTCCTTCTCAGTGTAGCCCTGCTCTTGAACTCTTATCACTTAAATTCTTCTCCCATATGCACTTGTGTATATATGGAATTCTCAAATTCAAATCAAGACCACATTGGCATGCAAGCTAATGTAAAAAAAGGAGGAAATTTTGATAAAATGGGGCACATACATCAAAGAAGCGAAGAAGGGTGAAAGAGGCCCAACAAGGTCAATGACTAGGAACGTTCACAATGTTCCTGGTCAAAGACCTAGAAATAATGTTTTGGATATTTCAAGAGAATCGGATTTGTACTTATAGACATCCAATTCCTGACACCATTTATGTTAAAATTATCAACCTTATTCAAAATGCACTAAAATGCATAATTTGGGCCAAAATCACTTAAATGTATCAAATGGTTCGAGCTTATCATACACAAGTGTCGATTTAGGCTAATGTACCCCTAAATGAGGTAATGCATTTTATGTGATTATTAACTTTGATCAAATCATTTCGAGTCAAAATGATGAAAACACATTTTGGTGCTCTATATCACTCTTTTCTTCTAATTCAGAAGCACACAACATGTGCATGTATTATGTTATGTCGACAACATCGTAAATGGGATGATGGTCCATATGCAACTAACATCACCTTCTAATTCCTTTCCAATAAAATTATGACCCAATAATGTGACATTCTAACCATTTTGATTAATTAAGTGCAACTAATTTCTAAATAACAGCCTAAAATTAATTAATCGTACTTAAACAAATTAAGTTAAATTATGAGCTTAAGTAAGAATTCCATGAAAGTTATTGAATATTTCTTTATTGGAAATTGATTCCTATTAATTGCATCATCAAGTGAGGTCATTTTTAAGGTGTCATCCATAAGCCATAAATGCAACAAATATCAATATTATAGCTTCACATGCCTCTTTAATGCCCTTTCCTCCCAAATCATTATGAGAATATTTATAGATTTTATTTACATAATTGGATTAATTCATGGCCACACATCTTGATCTTGAGATGGACGGTCATGTTTGATATTGATAAATTTAGAAAATCTATAAATAAGAGGGCCAGGACTACTTTGATTAATCTTCATTTTTATAAACTTATAATGCAGGATTCTCTCCACAACCTTTCTTTATGTTGAATATTATGCTTTATTTGTAATCGTATAGCTTCATTGATAGGCATAGCATTAATTTTCATATCATGAGCCTAGATTATACTTAGTGTTCTTGAAATAGTGGAAGACCTTGTTTTGCACCATTATTGAAGACTTGAGCACTAAAGCAAGGGGGAAAACATGTTTTGAGCCACTTATGGATGATGGGATGCTCTTGGGAAGGTAATGTATGTTTGATTTATTTAATTGAGTTGTTAATTGTCATTTGCACACTCCATTGAATAGGTTGGCCTAGGTTAGTTCTTTATGCATTTTTATTGGATTTCATGATTAATACTTGATCTAACTATCTTTGTAATCCATCTTTACATTCTTGGCACAACCGATGGGACAATACAGCCCATTCAGCAAGGGAGACACTTTGGCAATCTTAGATTCCATTAAAATTATTTAAAAATCCTTAACAAGCAATTTTTATGATCATTTGCTCATGTTTTTAACATGTTTTGTTGATACACAGATCACACAGTGACTGATTCAGTTCTACGTAACTAGTATCGATCAAGGCTAATTGGCTTCAGTTAGGTTATAGGGAAAAATACATCTAAAATTTGTATTTTAAGAGCTTTTCTCAAGTTTATAGTTGAAAAATTAGGTTTTTATGTCTTTGGTTTGAAAATTTATTCCCTGATCCAGAAGTTTTTATTTGGAGATTTTATCCGAACATTGTGCTAAAAAATTTTTTGTCCAAAAATTTTTTGCCTAAGGGTTTACAGGTGACTATTATCGATTATTTTTTACCAACAAATATTCTTAATGACTAGCATTGATCTTATAACAACTAACATCAGTCACTGTTGATCGATGTTGATCTCTATGAATAGAAATAGAGAACCTGAGAGCAAGAAATATAAACTTGCTTGTTTCATTACAAATTTTGTTTCAAAGCTAAAGGAGACTCTCTAATGTTTCTAGCAAGACCCATGCAAAAAAGTGATCATTTGAGCATAATTAAGTCTATAACCTTCCCTTCGGTATTTAAAATGAACTTAGATGGTTTATTTGATTGTTTTGTGAATATTTCTTAAAGTTTTTGCAAACTAAGGCCAAGGGGCTAAGAACTTCACTTAACATTTCAATTTGATGTATAAAATGAACTTTCATTTAAATTTCAAATTTATTGAAGTGTTGTTTTATGCAAATTATCTATTGATTGTTAGATTATTTGAGTAAAATGAAGAGTGTGCATATGCTCTCCCCCCATCCCCTATAGATAACTTGGGTAAATAAAAGTGCCTTTTCATTATGATTGTGCCTTTGTCCAAGGTGTGAAAAGGAAGTTTTCTAGGCTTTCCCCAAAACTCGTATAGTTTGGGTGATCTAAAAATAACCTTTAAAGCCTTTTCACTTAGATAATTTTATTTTTTATGCAATTTGACTTGTGGAGGGGAGTTCATAACCTCTTCACAAGTTATTTAGGGAAGCTTTGACCTGGGGTTTCATCTCTCGACATTGACTTCAACCCCTTTCCATGGAAGGTATACAAATTGAGCTGGTGAATCATTAAGATGGTGGTTTGAGTGGTTAAACCATCTCCATTAGTGGTTGTTACCCTTAGAACTTATAATTGATCAGGATGTCACACTATATTGAGAAATTAAAGGATGTAGTGATTGTGAAAAGGACAAGACCTTTTCACAACAAGTTGATTAACATGGATCCAATTGACATGTTGCATCTCTAGCATTATCCATACTTGGGACCATCTAGACAGTCGTAAATTGTAAGTTTTAGATAACCCCACTTATCATAGAGTATTATTGATGCAGGGGGAGTAACCCAAAGTTCCATGGTGTTGTACAGTCTCTTGGAAAAGGGGGTATAAAATACCCTACCAACTCATGCACTTTTATTTTTAGATTAATAAATTAGTTTATTCTAAGAGCATGTACAAAGATGGATTTTAACATTACAAAGCAACCTTGTCAATTTAGGGCTTAGAATGAATTACTTAGTTGTATTTGGTATTTTTAGTCTTCACTTACTTGGTCTTGATTTGAGTCAAAACTTGATTTTAAACAATATGTTAGAACCAAACACATTGTCCACTATTTCTTGAATAAGGAGGCGTTACACTATTGAAATTCAAATCATCTTTGTCATGTTCAAAATCTTATCTTAAACATTGTGTTTGTATTATCTAAATAGTGCAGTTATGTTGCCCATTTGAGTTTAAACCACTTTCCAAAATATTCAAGTCCTTCATTGAGAATTCAAATTTAGAATTTCACCTTTCCAAGTTCTAGGTTAACATGTTAATTGGTTTTACCATTTGCACATAACTTGAGTTAACTTGGGTTTAATTTCCCATTTGGATTGAAGACCATTTATAAACTCATCATTTGAATCATTGTGAACTTAGGTCATCAAGTGTATCACTCACACTCTATGTTATAGAACACATTTTATTCTACTTTTCTATTACCATGTGGTAGCATTGTGTTGCTCATTTGGATCTAGTTTTATACTTATAAATTCTTACATGTTTTCACATCTTGAGTTTCTTGGTTTGCATTGTCACCTTCCTAATCAGAAGGGCTTTATTTTGATTTCCTAGTAGCAACTTATCGAATTTTAACTAGCTTTTAAGGTGTTGATGTATCTCTCAACCTACGTTTGGTGTATTAGTTTACACTTAGATCTTTGAGTTATCATACCCTCTTATAATTCATATGATTTCAATCCTACCAAATGTTGAGTAATTTCATGAACACATTCTTCTAATTGTGTAGTATTATGCCACCTCCTTTTTATTATAGTCTCTTTGTTACCTTGTCACTTATTTAGAGAAGACCAAAACACATACCTTGTTTAAAACATTTGAAAAACATTTTTAAAATATTTCCAAATATAAAGAACAATCCTTTTAGGCATGATTCAAAGGTACACTTGTAGTGGGGTCTCTTACATCCCTAGCTACGAGGAAGAGCACTTTTACGATGGTCAAGATAATTATGTGGTCTTTGAAGACATTCCCACAACTGTAGGATCTAAAGAAGACTTTTTGGAATATCAATCCCAAGAGGACAAGGATGAATCCCTCTTAAGGTTGATTGAGTCTAGTACTAGACTACCCTTAGATTTTCCTATGGAACAATTACACACTTTGGTTAGAGAAGAAGAGCAACAGCAAGAACAATTCTTCACAAACATTGCACAAACAAACATACCTTCTTCTAGCAAAGGAAAGGAGATACTTATAGAGTCGAAACACATTGATCAAGATCTTGTCACCAAGATCAAAAAGATAAGTCAACAATATGTAGACCAACTTATCATAGACTTGACAAAATCTTTAGTTGCTACGTCGTTCCACAATGACGTTTACAAAGAACAAGGGAATGTGGTTGAACCAACACAAACTCTAGTTGAGAACATTACAATGATGGATCAAAATGTATCAATAAAATAACCTAAATCCTGAGAGGTTCTGTAACATGCTTCGCTAGACATGGATCACACATTTTTCAATCATCAAGAACCTATCATTCCTTCACAAAACAAAGCCCAAAGAATTCAATATGCATTGAATAAATCATACAAAATAATTTGGCTAGTTCATCTCAACCAACACGTATATTGAAAAATAGACCGTGAACTCCCCAAAATCAAAAGAACATGTATAATTCAAGGTCGAAGATTCCAAAGAATCAGTAGCTCACTTACTCGACTCAAAGAGAAAACCAAAACCAAGTCATGGATCATAGGGTGTATATCCCTAACAAATCCACACAACAAAAGGGGCACATACCACTCTAATAACAATAGCAGGGGCACATTATGTTCCACCCACGATGCACCAAACATGCAAGAGTGGAACTCTATGAAAGAGATTGTGTCACGATTGGAGATGAATAAAAGAGTTAAGAAGTACAAATTCAATGAGATATGTCCATATCCATTTGATTTGAGTAAATACAAAGGAAAGGGTGACCCTCGTGAACACATTCAGGCATTTTTTGTGTTATGCCAAGAGGTTGCTTATAGTAGCATTTATTTTCTTCATTTTTTTTCACAAAGTTTAGTGGAAAAAGCTCTAGATTGGCTACATAAGTTACCCAAGGGATAAGTTATGGATTGGAATGACTTATCTAAAAAATTTGTCAAAAATTTCTCATACAACATTAAACATGAATTGACTGTTGTTGACTTATGCAAATCCAAATAGCATGATGTAGAAAGCTTTGTAGCACATCTATAGAGATGGAGAGCATTAGCTAATTTATTTCAGAATAATTTACCAGAAAAATAGTTGGTGGACATTTTTTCACAAAACTTACACCTTGAGGTCATGTACAATCTACAGCTTGCTTACACTAACTCATTTGAATAAATAATAAACAAACGAGTGCAGATTGAAAAGGCACTTAATGCTAAGGGCCTTGTCAATATTTTTATGCGAGGTCAAATGTCAAATTAAACCCAATCACTAGTCCAAACAGTTATGCAAGATAAACCTATGGATTTCAACAAGAATAAAAACATGGTAGGGAATGAAGTAACTAAAGCAAGACACGTACAAATGATGCAGGCCCTGCTAGCCCCAAACATATAATTAGATCCCCCTAATCTACCAACTAATTTTCAAAGACAACCTCAACAAAGGACATTCCATAATCAATTCAAAGTCTTTAGCAAATTGGGAAAACTTGTTGAGATAGTGTTGCAAAAGCTCATAGTTGTTAACCTGATTGTATGGCCGCTACCAAGGCCATTTCCTCAAGATCAACTGAAACCATATTGGTACAAAGAAAATGAATGGTGTAACTTCCATCATGTTTTTATTCATGGTGCTTATCATTGTGTCCAATTACGGCACCTTATTAAGGATCTTATCGAGAGTGGTGAAGTTGAGATCAATCTTTCTCCTCAGGGCACTAATCAAGATATCAGAATCTACCAAGATCCATTTCCTCAACATAATCAACAACCACCAAGGACAAAATCAGAGGCAAAATTAGAACCAACATCAAGGTAAAAATCATAATCAACATGATCATAATCAAGATTATAATACCCATGCTAACAACTTGGATTACAACATGCCTTACGACTATAACAATAGTGTGGGATGCATTTTTGTAACCCACATTGCCATTGTTATTGTTAAATCTTATGAACCATCTCATGTTCCTCATGGTAAAGGACTCATTATTATAGGGTCAATGCCCTCTCCCTCTAGTAACACTACATCGAGTTCCCATAATTCTGTTGTGACTCCATTTGCATGGATTACTATTTCTAGACAACATCCTTCCTCTAATTATAATGGCTCCTCATCGACTCAAAATTTCTCCAATGCAACTAGATGCCTATGAGTCACCCTCCAAGGTCCTTTTCCTTCATCTTCTAATTATAACATCTCCTTACCACATCTAGATTGTGCAGTCATAACTAGACGCTCATGAGTTACTCTCCAGGGCCCTTTGCCCTCTTCTTCCACTGAGCCCAATGTGAACATTATGCATTCAGATCCAAAGTCAAATACTATGCCAGCCAAGGCTAAACCATCTCATCCTACAATTGAAAAACCTTATATTCTATCAAACCAACTAAGTAAAACCCCTACACATATTTACAGTTTGGATCTCTTGTGTATGTCAAAAGTCCATAAAACTATTTTGAACAACCTTTTACAAGAATCACCTGTTCCTAAAGATATTAACCCTGAATATTTATATTTTCACTTAGATTTTCACCCTTTGAGGAGATGGAAAATCTCTTTTCATCCAAGTGGCACAATGAAAACACCTCTAGGCTTGTGGGCAGCCTAAGGACAAGGTGAATCTTTAGATGGGGCTAGCTCCTTTGATGTACCACTTTGAATTGCAACTACACCTAAACTTTAGGGGTGAAAAGGAAGAGAGATAACTAAAAAAAAACTATTTTAAGTGAGGTGATACACTAAATAACATGATGACTTCCAACTAATAGCATGTTACACATGAGAATAAAGGACAAACTGAACATACACTTCTTCAATCTTCATCTTCTCATATCAATGTTACATTATAAGGTTATGGATGAATGTGCAAAGATAGGAGGACTAGACAAGAGGCATATGAGGGAACTAATTAATAGACTAACTCACTCAATCCTTGACATTTCATAGAACACTTCACATGCTCTATAATAAAAATCTTTCCAACTGCAAATAGGATGCAAGAATGAGACAACATGCTAAGGAATACATAGTCTTCACTAAACAAGAGCCAACATTCAAGTAAAACACACTAATGATAGTCATGAAGAGATAAAATTTAGTATTATTATTGATCAAATGTATGCAAATTATTAGGGCTTTGCCATACTCAAGAGGAGCATAAGTTACAATGGTCAAAATGGTTAATTCTTATAGAACTTAAGAGAGAGAAGAAGAGAGAAGCCCAAGGGTCACAAAGGCACTTGTCAAGTTGAGAGAATCAGTTACTTTTGCATTATAAAATGATATGGGATGAACCATGCAAGTTTAGGTATCACAAGTGTCCATCCAAGTCATCAAACTCTTGCAAAGTGGCATAAAATCCTCTTAACTAGCTAAGAAACATTGCCTTCATGATTTGAGCTTCTTGAATGCCTCATAACTAATTAGGATAAGGTCCAATGATTGGAATGAAGGATAATTATTTCATACATGTCTCTCTATGAGTTGGTTGCAGTCTTGGTCCTCTAAAATCATCCTAAAATGAGATATCATCATCTGTTATCAAGAAAACTCGTTTTCCATGCACCCTGCACACTTGGCTTCCAAAAAAGCATCAATTTCTCATGAAAATCCATGGTATGTAGTAGATGAAAATTTTAAATACCCTCCATGGCCTTATAATCATTGGGTACACCTTAAAACCACATCACTTGAAGTTTTCTACCCTTCTCACTAGCTTATCTAATATGCCAGTTTTGATTAGCTGAAGTGAGAGCTATTGTTCAAAACCTTAGAATTTTATTCAAGGCATGAAATAAAAATACAGAGTTATTAAAATTTATAAGCTTCCATATAAACTTTATTTTATCTTCAGACTCCTCCTGTAGCCTATAAAACACACAAAATTGTTAAAAATAACATATTTTATACCCTATTTGTACAAGTCTGTATAGCCAAAAATAATTGGGAATAGATTGAGGGAGTCCTATAAAAATTCCAATAGGTTTCATAGTCAAAATATGCCATTATAATTCATCTCCATCTTCATTTCTCTAGATTGGTCCTTGCAAGGGTTTTGAAGGGTTTTTTAGCAGTTTTGACCTTTAGTGATGCTTCATAAAGGTCTACTATCAAACTCTCAAAATAATGCCAAAAAATTGATGTTCAGGACCGTATCTAACTCCTCCAAACATCTATGGTTCCCATTTATATCCTCTAATAATAAATGAACTTCTAAACTTGCCTTATCGAGTTTGTCTCTCTATTCCAGCTGGCCTGAGTGACCCTAAATCCCAAAATTGACCTTTTCTTGGCTTTATTTGCACTCTAAAAGCTTGAAAACTTCTTAATTCACCCTTAAAACATTCCCAAATGATTTTTAATTCATATCTCATGCTATAATGGTGAATGACCCCCCCCCCATTTGGTATTGGCCTAAACCTTGTTCCATAGGCCTGCCTGCAACTTTTATGTTTTAAATCATCCTATTTGATTTCCTTGCATTAAATATGTTTATACAAATCTATAATTACACCATAGACATTTTCCAACAAGGTATAAATCACTCCTAGGGCTAGAAGTGAAATTGGCCTATTGTTTGAGCTCTAGGCCAAAACCTTGCCCAAGAGTCATGACTACAACCTTAGAGGTTTATAGAATTTGGCTAAGATTCCTCTTTATGTTTTTGATTTATCATGCTTACCTAGATGTGTCCTATATTTATACACCTTATTTAAATTTTTATTCAACTCTTGGTCTCACTTTCATTACTTCCTCCCCAAATCTCCTAGTTTATGCATGAGGAGAAGTACCCCTTCTCTGAGACAAAATAGGGGTGCTTCCCCTATTTTCTTAGACAATGTAAAGATTTTAAAGGCTTATATAGGTGATAAGGATCCCATACACAAATAAATATCCCATGTTCATAGCATTTGACCCTCAAACCTCTTCCAAAACCAAAAAAAAAACTGTGTAAAGAGGATTGTGTGCAGGAAATTCACATGTGGACTGAGCTTTTGCATCATTGGACTCCTTATACTATATACTCATTATGATGGTGTTAATAGCTTGTTATAGTTATTAATTTGTTTATCCTTCATTCTTCCTTCCTAAATCTCACATGTACCTCAAGACTGCTTTCCTAGTCAGGTCTATATTACCCTACCTAACTATATTTCCACTTGGGAATCACCCCTATAGGTGTAAATGCATGAATTAGGTCTTAAATACAATGTCTAAGCCTTCTTGGAGACCTCTAAAATGAAATTCATGCATAATCTTAAGTAACTCACATCTTGGGGTTGAAAAACCCTCAAAAATAGTCATAAGCAGTGGACTTGTGCTTCTTGCAAGATAGGGATCATCTATGGGAGACCTTACATAATTTGTACCTCGAAACCTTGAATGAGCTTCTCTTGAATCGTCCATTGTCACATTCATGAAGTCAAATGTCTTCCTCAATAATTTGAAACCATACACACATGTTGGCAAGTCCAAATTTACAACTATAGGTGAACATAGGTCTCTTTAGGACTTAGACCTGTAGATAACACTGCTTGGAAACAGTCATAAATTGGTAACTTTAGGACCTTCAAATGTTTCCTTCCCTTTATCATCTGCCCTTCAAAATTTTCAAGGTGCTTCTCCATGCTAGAGGTTTCAAAACCAAGCCATTTGGATGTTCCAAAATATCATGTAGTCATGTCATATGTTACTCTCAAAACACTCTAGGATCTTTATTCTGCATTTTTAGGGACTAAATCCCAAAACTTGGTCACTTCATCTTTTAGCATAGTTTCACTCTCATTGACCTCTTTAACATGTCAAAAATGCATGCTAAGGCCCTTTCAACATATTGGGGTCTCAATAAATGCTTCAATTCATGTTTCAATATTCCATTATGACATCGTATCCCTTTGTTATGCCACATGTAGGTGTGGATTCAGTGTGCAAGTAGTAAGGGTGAGCAAATTAGACAGTGATCCTTCCCTTTGATCTTTCATGAGTGGTAAACCTTTATCATACTTCCAAATGCATCTTTCAAATTCTAAAACACCTATATCAAGTGTCAACACCCTCCTTTCAACATGAACACTTTATTTATGGCACCTGTGGATGAGTTGTTCATGGTAGACTGACTGTCTTTTCTTGCATATGACTGTAACTATGAAGATTGCTTGGAGAATGAATGTTGAAAGGAGGAAGGGAACAAGAGAAAATTAAAAACATGAAAACAGACCTATCACAACCCTCTGAAGACATTTTCAAAGAACGAAGATCTAGAAATGGTGAAAATAGGCATGTCATCCCACATAAGATCAGTCTACAAACCCAAGATGATTTGCTCATCAAATCAGCTTGAAAATTGAAACTAAGCATAGATGGAATTTGAGAAGAGAGACAACATCCTATGGAGTCCACCTCAGCAATTGGTTCATATGTATTTTTCCAAAATGGAACAAAACCTATAGGGTGCATGAAATAGTAGGCAAAAAAGTGCAATCAACTTCAGGAGGATGGTTCATGAAGCACAGGCCACCATTATTCAAAATTATTAAATACAAATGAAGGCCTCTGAGTGTACTATAACCTTTCATAAGTATTTGACTTGAAACCTCTTCAGTTGTCTATACTGAGTGAAAATTTGAGGGTCACCTCTGCATGTCTAAGATAGAAAAAATGAAGCAAAATGGTTTTAAGCCAAAATGACACTTCTAGAGCAAACCAAATGTAGATATGAGTGTGAGGAAGATGAATGGATGTTCCATGAGTTTTTTCCATATGGTACACTTCCCAATGAGTCGTACAAGTGCCAAACTCTCTTTTTTTCTCAAGAAAACTACCTTTTTTTATGAACCTATCACTTTTTGGTTATGTCAGTTGATTAAAAACTCTAAAGACATGGGATTTGACATCATATTTTAAAACCTTCACACTTTCCAAAAAACCTATACAACTCATTAAATGTACATTTTTTGACCTCCAAATGACCTAAAATGACTAAAAGGACTAAGGACCAAGTCTAGTATGACAATGACATTGATTAACCTATAAAACACCTTGTGACATATGTATTAGGCCCCTAAAACACTTAAAATCCATTTTTTTACTTAGGGGTGCCCTAATGTAACCTAAAAATCAAATTTGATCAACAAGTTCCAAACACTAGTAGGACACTTGTCTTCATTTTGGCAACTCACGTTTGATCAAAAAGACCTATCTACTCTAGGATTGAGCCATAATAACTCACTGTATATTGAATTAATCATTGAAAAACATAAGATCAAGTGGGTTCTTATAGACAATGGTTTTGGGGTCAAACAAAATATCTCTTAAATTGGTATAGAGATTGGGCTACACTACGAAGGATATTCAGCTGGAGACAATCACCATAAAGGCTTATGAAAATGCTAAGAGGAAGTCTTTTGGTACCAATTATTTGCATATCATTATTGGGTCTATTTTCCACCACACATTGTTATATATTATGGATATTGAACTACCTTATAACATACTTCTTGGTCATTCTTGGATCCATGAAGTACAAGCCATTCCATCCACCTTGAATTAGTGTTTTAAGTTTCCCCACGATGGGATTGAGGTTATTATTCATGTTGATCAACAGACTTATTAGTATTTCAAACATCTAGAAATTGAGTTCCACAATTATAACTATTGTCCTAGTTCTGAATTCATTTCAAATAAGAACAAGGAGATGGTTTCACATCTACCACCATTCAATTATATCAACCCTAGTGACCTTGCATCCACTTTGGTTGATCTATTTCCCTCAGCTCTTGAAAAATAGGTTGTTATAGAAGGTGTGGGCATTTTCACATACTATCTTAAGGATGCCTTCCATGTTTCTAAGTTGCCAAAGTCTCTCAAAACATTTGGTAAACCCAAACCTTCCAAAAGCCCAAATAGACCCAACTTGATCTGGCAATAGAAGAAAGAACAGCAGAAACCACCTATGGTATTTGTACCTACTACTTTGCCAAAACAAGATTGAAAGACTTTCACTGAAGGAGACTGGTTATATTCTTATGACATTGCTTATTGCTTTCAAAATTTAAAATATCTTATCCCTAATTGGATCATGGACAATTTTGATTATATAGGAAAAGGCCTTGGCCAATGAGTGCAAGGAATCCTGGAACCTTTATCAGCTAGAGAACCTAATTTGAATCACGGTCTTGCATTTATACCACCTAGAGGTGACCTCATGACTTTCGATAGTGATTCTTCTAAATCAAATAGCAATGAGACCCCTAACAATGACGTAGCATCCCATTATAGTCTTTTCAATGAGTTTATTGACTCGAATTTATTTGATCAAAATTTCATTATGACTTTAACACCTCATTTTTCCCTATGCCTTTTCCATCCCGAACTCATTGATTGGGACCAACAAAATTCAATCATACACCTTGATGAGTTTTAGAATGAAGAATCAATTGCAGAATACATGGGCTTAAGAGATGGATTGCCCATTAGCGATCACAAACAAGGCTTTGATTTTTCATTAGATCCTTCTACCTACTTTGGAGAGCAGGAAAACTTTCTTGGTCATAACAAATATAAATTATCAAGATCTTTGGTTGAAAACCTCTTTGACGTGCTTGTTGATCAAGGAAAAAGTAAAGATAAAGACAAGCTCTCGAGTGAAAACCTATTTCAGGTGCTCTTGGATGGGTAATTTTGCTCATCCCCAAAGGATGCTCAAGGTTCATCAAGTCATAGTTCTATAGCCAGTACAAGCATCTCTTTAGAACAAAAGTAAATGTTTGAGCATCTCACTTTTGATTTTCCAGAGATTGTTGCTACTTGGCCATTAACTGAGATGATGGATTCAGATTCGTTATAATACCCAAAGCTATGGGAGGAACAACAAGAAACTGTAGCAAAAGAAGATGATCACACTCACACTTTACCTACTATTATTGAAGATGGATCTACACTTCTTGTAAAGAACACAATTGAAGTGAACCTAGGAACATATGATGATCCCAAAATTGTTTATCTTAGAGATTCTCTTACTGAAGCATAACATGAACATATTATATCCATTTTTATGGATTTCATTGATATTTTTGCATGGGTATATTTAGACATGCCAGGCTTAGACCCTCACTTGGTAGTGCATCGATTTATCGTTCATCAAGATGTCAAACCAGTTAAATATAAATTGAAAAAGATGCATCCACGTAATGCCCTTTTGGTAAAAGCCAAATTGGAGAAGTTATTAGGAGTAGGCTTCATTAGACTGCTAGAATATTCTGAATGGATATCAAACATAATTCCAGTCAACAAGAAGACATAGGATGTACGTCTTTGTATGGATTTCAAAGATATCAACAAAGCATGCCCTAAATATGATTTTCCTCTACCAAACATTGAAATGATCATTGATTCTACTACTGGGTATGAGACATCCCTCATGGATATATTTTATGGATATAATCATATCAAGATAGCCCAAGAAGACAAACATAAGACTGCATTCATCACTCTGTGGGGAACATTTTGCTACCAAGTCATGTCATTTGGCTTGAATAATGTTGGAGCCACATATCAATGTGTCATGACTATCATATTTCATGACATAATGCATGATATTATTGAGGATTATGTTGATGACATATTATCAAAATCAAGAACACGTGTTGGACATCTTGACATTCTACAAAGAATCTTTGAGTGGCTTTGTGAATATAAAGTCTGTCTTAATCCTAAAAAGTGTGTCTTTCGAGTCACTTCAGTAAAATTGCTAGGTTTCATTTTATCATAAATAGGGATCAAAGTCGACCCTATTAATATTAAAACCATTCTTGAAATGCCTCCACCTTCAAATCTTAAACAGTGTCAAAGCCTGCAAGGAAAGATCTAGTCTATCCACTGGTTCATTTCTCAATTGGTAGATAAGTGCCACCCATTTACTCATCTCTTGAAGAAAGGGGTCACATTTCAATGGGATGAAGACTGTTAGTTAGCATTTTTGAATCTCAAGATATATTTGGCCAACCCACCAATTTTAAGACTGCCAACACCTGGACAACCACTACTTCTTTACATATCAGCAAATAAGCATGCACTAAGGGCACTTTTGACCCAACATGATGATCAAGGTAAAGAACATGTAGTCTATTATTTAAGCCGCACACTAGTGGCTTATGAACAAAATTATATACCTATTGATAAGGTGTGTTTAGCTATAGTCTTCACTTCCTAAAAGTTGCAACATTATATGTTGAACAATAAAATAATTATCATCGGTAAGGTGGATTCTCTCAAATTTTTATTATCCAAAGCAGCTAAGACAGGGCATATGGCTAAATGGATCATGCTTTTGAATGAGTTTGACGTTGAGTATCAAAATCAGAAAGCTATCAAAGGGCAGGTTACTGTCGATCAACTTATAAAGGCACCTATATTAGACACTCAACCACTCAGATTCGATTTTCCAAATGATTCTATCATGACAGTGGAAGAGGTGCAGCATGAACATGAATAATGGAAACTATATTTTGATGTGTTATTCCCAAAATCTATCACTTGTTTTTGTGGACAACATATCAATATTTTGGTCCTGCATGCCAAAAATGGTCTCTTCTTTTCTCAATATGTTCTGAGCAGTCGAGTTTTTCAAATATTCAAACATTTTTAGCTAAGGAAATCATAGGTTCAACAGGTGGGCTTTCTCAAAGGGAAGTTCAAAACACTTAAAGAATTTTCTAAGTGTTTTGAGAAAGGTTCAACGCCAAAGTCAATCAAAGGTTCAACGCCGAAGTTCAATCAAAAGACTCAACGGTGGGCTTCAAAGAGTTAAGTTGAACCATTGAAACTTGAACCATTGAACCCCACCTCTGAAAGGTTCAAAGGTTCAATGAGTTCAAAAGGTTTAATGACTTTGACGCACTTAGAGAATAAAAAAGCTTCAAAGACTTCACGGCTTCAACAGATTCAAGGAGTTGGATTGAACTGTTGAACCATTGAACCTTGAACCAAAATAGTTCAACGAGTTCAAAAGGTTCAATGAGTTCAACGGACTTAAAGAATAAAAGGATTCAAAGATTTAAGTTGAACCATTGAACCTTGACTTCAAAGGTTCAAACATTCAATAGGTTCAAAAGAGTTCAACCAAATGAAATGAATCGCTGAACCGATGAACAAATGAACTGATTGAACCAATAAACCATTGAACTGATGAACCAAATGAGTTCAAAGTGGTTCAAAGGTTCAAGGTTCAAACCTTCAAGAAAATGGATGAAGCGAAAGATTCCAAAAAAAGGTTCAACCAAATGGTTCAAAGAATTGGTTCAACGATGCCTTAAGCGCACAAAAGAAAACATTAAACTGCTGAACCATTGAACCACTAAACCTTTGAACCAAAGGAGTTCAAGGTTCAAGGTTTAAAGGGGTTCAAGCAACCACCGGGTACGTCCCCATAGACGTCAAAATCAGGATGATGGAATAACCATTTATATTCAAAAAAGGGTGCAAACTTGATAACAAACTCAGTGATTAGCAAAGAAAGAAGTCGAAGGCACCAGCAGAAAGTGAGAAGAAAGCCCTAAGAGCGCAGATCGCCAAGAAGAGAAAAAACATGGCAAGAAAAGAGGAAATATCTATAGAAGAGTTATTCCAATAGGTGGAACATTCCACCAGGTGGACATCAGAGAGCACAGACATTCAATGACATGACCTATTTTTTTGCATTAAGTAAAGGTGAATGGACAGTCGTGTAAGCGTCATAAAGAAGACCAGGCAACCCATGCTTAAGAGGAGACATTTGAGATGATTTAGAATGCCAAAGTCAAGGACGACAGCCTGTTCTAGCATGGTCTTTTCACAAAATATTCAATGCATTCAATACAACATGGGCCATTTCATGAAAACTAGCACCTAAGTCTTTCTTTGGATGGTATATATTGTAATCTCTCATTTTGTATTAAGGAGATCTCTTGGTTATAAGAAGTGAAGCTCTACCCAAATTGAAAGGTATTCTTGAGACTTTGAGCTCAGACTATTAATCATATTTTGTTAAGTGAATGAGAAAGCAAGTGACCTTCCAGACTTTGTGTTGAAATAGCTTGTGTTATCTAGGAAATTCTTTTTATATATTTTTCTTAAATACAGTCTTGTCCATTTAATAAAATAAGCAGAACAAGTGAAAATAAGCTGGAAGATGTCTTGAAGCTGACTGTGGGAGACTTTGTGCTGCCATAATTGTATTCAGTCTATGTTTTGTGTAAAAAATATTGGAGAGACTTTGAGCTCCCCTTATCCTTCGTAATCTTTTACTCTGTTGCAGTTTTAGGTGGAGACTTTGGGCTACACTTCATTCTACATTTTTCTTGTCCTAAATTAGTGGAAAAAGCAATGAAAGACTTTGTGTTTTTATGGGTTTTTTGTGGTTACAGTTAGCACCCAAGAAGAATTCCTACTATTTGTTGAATAACATTTCTAAAAGAAGAGAAGTGTCTTCAGTAATTACACCAAAATTCTCCTCTATTTTGTGAGCATTATCTCTAAAAAAAGAGAGATGGATGGTATGATTTCACCCCTGTATCTATTTTTAGCTTATATTAGTATTCTATAGTTATAGGGAACCTCCCCTTGCTGAGAGGAGAGATTTGTCTCATTTTGGTTGTGGTCACCACATCCATTTTATCATATAAATCTCTTTATGCTATGGTTGATATAACCATTTTGTTGTCAGTCAGTTGATGATAAAATATTCACCCAACAGTTTTTGGTGACTCCACTAGGGAAGAACGCATAGTTTAAAGCCTGAAGCTTCAAATTGAAGCATATTCAGTTCTTTTCTATTAGCATTTCACACTCTGGTAGATCTATGGTATACATGAAGCCAGAGAGCTCAAAGTATTGTTGACCCTGTATTTGAGTTGGTGCAGCTGAGTAATTTTAATATTTCTCCTCCATAAACTCACCTTCAGTGAACTAAGAATTTTTCTCTTACAAACATCAGGTCCCTAATACTAGGCAAAGCTGCTCTTTCCTCTGCTCATAGAGCCTTATCTATACATATTCCATAGAGATTTATTATCCCTCCTTTCAATAGCCATATCATGGCAGCTCAAGGCCCTTGGGGTAATACTTTTGGTCCTCTGAATCTAACCCCACCTTTACATGAACTACCCCATAGTTCAAAAAAAAAAATCCAAGTTCTATGGTGATGGGAGAGTTCATCCTGATGAACATATTGTAGCTTTTTTCATAGCCTGTGGTGTGATAGGCATTGAATATGAAGACATAGCAGTCAGACTATTTGTGGAAACATTGCAAGGCACTACCATAGACTAGTTTTATCATCTATAAGCATAAATAGTGACTGACTGGAACACTCTCAAGGCTAAGTTTGAGGCTAGATTCAAACCTATAGAAGATGCACATGCCATGTTAGCTTATCTTATACAAATGAAGAAGGAGCCTCATGAACCCATGTGAGACTTCATTTCTAAATTCGATAAGCGGAGAAACAAGATTCCTACCATTGCACAGCTAACACCTGAAAATCTTAAATGCTTCTTCATCAATTCTCAGCTTTTTGAAGTCAATTTCTTGTTGTGGTAGGATGGCCACATAGATCTTGCTGCATCTCATATTTTGGTCACTGAGGTTGAAGATGATCTTATCTTGGCATGAAAGATAAGAAGAGATCCTAACATAAATAAATCTTCATCTTCTAAAAAATTTCTCTACAGGCACCACTAATCCTATGGTGCAAAAGCTATCAAATGAATTGCTAGCCCTAAAAAAAATAAATGGCCTAGGGGATGTCTATTCCTCCTTATCAGGATATACCAAGGAGGACATTTCCCAACCAGTCATATCAAGGCAATGCTACCAAAAATCAATGGCAACTAAATCATCTTCATCTCCCACTAGGGAAGCTTGCCATTGAAGTAGCACCAGCTAACTCAATAGTTGGTTATCTTGAAGCTGAACATGATTTCTCTTTCCAACCTGAGTTGAACCAAGAAGATGACGTTGATCTCTTTGTAGAAGGTGAAGAAGAATTAGCTGGTGACTCCAACATTGATTTCTTGAACTATCAGGATGAACCCAAAAGTAAGGCATAAGTGTTTGATAGATCATACATTATATTTACCAAGTCTCAAAACCAGTCAGTTCAACAAACAAATAAAGAAAAAATAGGACAAGAATCTCGACCAGTAATTTTAATTGCTAAACAAGGAACTTCACTACCTTTTCAATCAAAGGACTTGGTGAGCAATAAAAAAGTAAGTACCTTAAATATTCCTTCACCTTCTGCTTCAAATTCACAGACCAGTCCCACACGTAGTAAAACCTAGATTGATGGGCTACCTTCCTCTATTTTGAATTCATTTCAGTCATTTGACATAGTTGACCATGCTAAGAAGACCAAAATTCAAATGTATAAATTTAAATTTTTACAATCCAACCCTGAGCAGTTGGATAGGTTAGTGCAATGCGTAAAAAATAAAACCATCCCTGTAAGACAAGAAATTTTAAAAGTAACTATGGTCCCCCAAAGGACACATCTACCTGAAATAATCTTGTTATCACTCCTCTAGTTGCCCCTGGGAAGACAGAACTATTTTATGTTTCTCTGTTGATAAACGGTCATCAGCTGAACAATTGCATTATAGATTCTGGCACTTCTAACAATGTCATGCCCGCCAAGGTGGCAAAATCTCTTGGTTTCACGCTAACTAAGACCTTTGAGATATGTTTCTCCATGGAAAACAAACAAGTGCCTCTATTGGGACAAATCAAATATGCCTAATTTGCATTTGTGACCTTCCCAAATAAAAGAATCAAAATGACAGTCCTAGTGGCTGACATCCCCGCCTCCTACGGCATCCTTCTTGGGAAATTTTTTTGCAAAGATGTTGGTGGAGAGTTGAGCATGGACCTGTCTGAGGTGAGGATCCCTATCAATGGCATAATGCAAAGGCTACTTCCCGAGAAGGAGGCAAAGTACATTGTTACTCAGACATCAGCCCCTGAAGCTCAAATTTTGTTTGAGTCTTCAGGTATGGGTAATTAGTTTTTGTCTACTGAAGACATTCTTATTTCAACAGATGAAAGCTTACTAAGTGACAATCCAAAAAATTCAGAGAAGACATCAAGAGAATTGGTAGAGCACAATTCAAGAAAAAAATAATCCTCCCTCCCTGACCAGGAGGAACCTTTAAGAAGATCAGATTCTAATGATGTCTGGATTCTTGAATTTGATGGCAACAATTCTTCTATTGGTTTTGGAGATAGAGTTGTTTTGATATCTCCTCAAGGAGATATTTTTCCCTACTCATACAAGTTGCAGTTTAGTAACACTAACAACACTGTCGAGTATGAATCACTGTTGCTAGGATTAAAGGCTGGTCAAGATAAAGGAGTTAAACTTTTTCATGCCAAATATGATGTTGAACTGGTGGTTTGCCAAGTGAGGATCTTGTATCAAACTAAGAATGAGAGATTGTGACATTATCACAATCTGGTATGGGACTACATTGAAATCTTTGATACTTTCAATATTTCTTCCATTCTCAGAGAGTTCAACAGTCGTGCAAATTTATTGGCCATCTCTACAATCTCTTGATCCCTCACCAAGATTTTAAAGAAGATAGGTACACTATCAAGTTGGTCTTTCGACCAAGCATACCTGATAATGCTGACCATTGATAGGTGTTCAATGGCGACAACCAAATCATTACTTTTTTGGAACAAATAGATAGCTTTGAAAAGCTTCATTTTGAAGGTAGTGAACCTCCACCACAGAAATCCGCTCTGAATTTAAATTAAAAAACTGTTGAAGAACTCCTTCAGCTCAAAGGGAATAAAATCTCCAAAGGATTAGTTTCTCTTAAAAAACTTTTTGACAAGCATGATAGGTTTATCAAGGAACAACAAATAGATTCAAAATCCTCCAAAGATTTTGATCAAATCAATTTGAGTACAGAAGACAATCCAAGAATGGTCAACATTGAGAATTGTTGTACCCCTGATGAAAAACTCAAATTTATCACACTGCTTCACCATTACATTGATGTTTTACAATACTCTTATGATGATCTAAAATATCTCAGTCCTGAAGAAATTCAGCATGAAATTCCTTTCAAGATTAGGTCATTGCCTCACAAGCAGAAACAAAGGCAGTACAACCCCAGGATATCAAGCATTATTCTTTTTGAGATACAAAAAATGTTGAATGCAAGAATAATTATTTCAATCCATCATTCCACCTGGATTGCAAACATAGTCCCTGTGAGAAAGAAGAATGGAGAAATTTATCTATGTGTTGATTTCAGAAATCTGAATCAGTCATCTTTAAAAGACAACTATCCTCTGCCCATCATGGATCAGTTGCTGCAAACAGTGATTGGCGTAGAGATGTTATCAATGTTAGATGGTTTTTTAGGATATAATCAAGTGAAAGTTGGTGAAGCATACCAACATAAGACCACTTTCACTACACCTTGGGGCACCTTTGCATATCGTAAAATGTCTTTTGCTCTAATCAATGCTGGCGCCACCTTCTAGAGAGCGATGGATCTTACCTTCAAAAATGAAAAGAGGAAGTTCATTGTGGTATACCTTGATGACTTGCTAATTTTTTCTAAACATCATCCTGATCATGTGCATCATCTACAACAAGTACTGGAATGATGTAGGCAGAATGGTATTTCTGTTGATCCCAAGAAGTCAATTTTTGGGGTTACAAAAGATATGTTAGGGTGTGGAGCTAAAAGCTTCACCTAAGGCAAACAAGGAGGTTTTCAAAGTATGGAGTCGCCGGCGTCGGTAGGCCACAATCGACGTCGATCAGTGGACGTGCAGAAGAAAATAGACATCGACAAGAATCAGCTAGTGTTGGTCACCTCCAATTAGACAGGAACTGACGTCGGTCACCTGTGGCAGTCAGAACTGTTGTTGACGAATAGTCAGTTAAGTGAACGCGTTGTTTGCATGATGAAGACCAGTTAGAGTCTTGAGCCGCAAGTCTAATCAGTGTATGCATGAGATCTATATAATAGACTCATGGGCTGTATTGTTAAGTGGAGAATTTGTAGAATCCAAGTGTGGAGCTTGGAGAGTTCTTCCCATGGTGGAATCAAGTAGGATTCCCCATGTATGTAAGATCAAGTTTGATATGCAGGGTGTTGCAGTATCATGGAGGAGATCTACATGTGATAAGTAAGATCAGGTTGGTCTGCAGGGATGTGTGTATGCGAGGGTCAAATAGAGATCAGTGGGGGAGCAAGATCCAAGGTGACAGCAATACATCAAGAGCAGGATCATGGTGAGATCTACTTGGAGTACCAGTTCGTACTCGATTGTACAGATGTACAATGAGGTGAACAACAGCTTGTGTTAGCTATGTGTTGTGACCTATGAGAGAAGATTACTCAGGTGAGAAGATTACTGGGAGCCCTTAAGGAGGAAGCCTCATAGAGGTGGAAGAAGAGTGTGATCTCTTTATTGTAATTTTCTTTGTAATGAGTTGAATATAATTGTGTGTTTCTTCTCATATTCTGTGTGTTTTCTCATTTGGTAGTTATTTGTTCTTCTAGTTATTTCCACATGTTTAAGTTGCTTATACATTGGTAATCATGTGTGCTCTTAAATCTGACAAGTTGTGTCAGAGCTTTGGGGAACTTTGGTCCTATCAAGATAGACTTCTCAGTCACACTGTATCCTGAGAAGGCATAAAGATCAACTCAAAAAGGGTCAAATCCATTCAAAAGCTTGTTCTTCTTGCCAGTAAGACTGCAATCCACTCTTTCTTTGGAAAAGTGAATTTTTTGTGAAGGTTCATTCCTGAATTCGTAGAGAAGACTCGCCATAATGTCAATATGGTGAAGGGCAAAGCTACTTTCAACTGGACTAAAAAAGGGAAATCAGCATTTCAAGACATCAAGGAAGCTATCACCCATGCCCCAATTCTAGTTTGTCTTGATTACACCAAAGACTTTGTGATGTAAAATTATGCTTTTAAATATATGCTTTCTTCCATCTTGGTTCAGCAGAATAAAGAAGGTGTGGAGTCCTCCAAATCTTTCATGAGTTATCCTCTCAAAGCTCATGAGCTAAAATATTCAAACCATGCTTATGTTGTGGTAAAGGCGGTAAAACACTTCCATTTTTACATCCTGAACTCACACACTGTTGCTTTGGTTCTTAATACAACATTCAAGTCCATCCTGACTCAGAAAGAGTTTGAAACTAAAAGGGGTAATTAGATTGCCAAAATCCAGGAGTTTGATCTTGTTATCAAACCTACGAAGCTTGTACAGGGAAGGGGTCTCTACCAATTAATTACTAATAACATACCAGAAAAAGCAGAGCATGAAGAAATAGAAGTTGAAGACACGTCAACAGTTCTCTTTGTCACCACTATGAATAAGTGGTATTTGAATATTTCTCATTTCCTTACTTATGGTGAGTGTCCTGCTCACTTGTCTCGTTAAAAAAAGGATTGTTAAGTTGAAATCTGCCAACTTTGTCCTATGAGACAACGGTCTGTATAAGAGGAGCCTTGATGGGGTGTTTCTTCGTTATGTGGATAAAATGCAACAGAGCAAATTTTTGGAGTCTTTCCACAATTTGGCTTGTGGAGGATTTTTTTTGCACCTGTGACTGCTCATAAGATTCTATGAGCTAGGTACTATTGGCCTACTCTATTTTGAGATTCATACACTTGGGTACGTAGATGTGAGCTGTGTCAACAGTTCGTTGGGAAACCCAAGTTGGCTGCGCTACCTCTCTAGCCTATGATAATTGAAGAGCCTTTTCAGTAATGGAGAATTGATTTCATTGGCGTTGTAAACCCATCCTCGGGTGCTGGACATGACTATGTTCTCACAATTACAGACTACTTTACCAAGTGGGTGGAAGCCATTCTAGTCAAGCATGCTACTTCAGAAGTCGTATGCAATTTCCTCAAGGAAAATATTATTTCTCTATTTGGAGTCCCAACCAAGATTGTAACAGACAATGCAGCGTGTTTCTCTTCTTATGAAGTTACCCACTTCTGCTACTATTATGGGATTATCCTCTCCCACTCTTCTGACTATTATCCATAAGAAAATGGTCAAGCAGAATCAAGCAACAAGAACCTAGTGACCATTATCAGGAAGTTGGTAGATAACAATCAGAGAACCTGACATGAAGCATTGTTTGACGCTTTATGGGCAGACAAAATTACACCCAAGAGGGCAATTGGTATGTCCCCATTCCAACTTCTGTATGGTTTGAATGCAGAGATACCAATTACCCTAGAATTACCAGTATTAAAGTTAGCAAAGGCAGTGGAAGATTCAACTTTTGAAAGTACCATTGATAAAAGGATCATGTGCTTGACTGAGCTAAATGAGCAACGAACTATGGTGGTGGACCAAATTTCTGTGCATCAAAGTCTGGTGAAGAGACTTTTTGACCAGAAAGCAAGGATTCGTGATTTTCAAATTAGAGATCAAGTCTTGTTGTGGGACAAAAGGAGAGAACCAAAAGGAATGCATAGAAAATTAGATTTCTTGTGGAGAGGCCCATTTGCCATTCATCAATTAAATGGTAAAAATAGTTTCTTGCTGAAATATCAAGATAGAATGCCATTTACACTACCTCACAGTGGGTGGCATCTGAAGCACTTCAATCCTTGAAGTATCAGATAAGTCAAATTGTACATATATATAGTTTTTGTATAGTCTTTATTTATTTTGTTTTGTTCATCTATTTTTGGTGCCTTTTTTTTCGGGTAAGCATGACTCCGTAGCCCAATGGCATAGAGGAAGGCACTAAGATTCTGGTTTCTACTCCCTTTGATTATTTTAAAATTTCAATCGATGGAAGTTACCCAACTGGAGCCATCTCTTGTTCCTAAAATCGGTCACTTGTTTTTGTGGACAACATATTGATCATTTTGATTTTGCATGCCAAAAATGGTCTCTGCCTTTCTCAATATATTCTAAGCAATCGAGTTTTTCAAATATTCAAACCTTTTCAACTAAATAAATCATAGATTCAACATGCGGTCTTTCTCAAAGGGAAGTTCAAAACACTTAAAGAATTTTCTAAGTGTTTTGAGAAAGGTTCAACGTCGAAGTTCAATCAAAGGTTGAACGCCGAAGTTCAATCAAAAGACTCAACAGTGGGCTTCAAAGAGTTAAGTTGAACCATTGAACCTTGAACCATTGAACCCCACCTCTGAAAGGTTTAAAGGTTCAACGAGTTCAAAAGGTTCAACGACTTCGGCACACTTAGAGAATAAAAAATCTTCAAAGAGTTCACGGCTTCAATAGATTCAAGGAGTTGGATTGAACCGTTGAACCATTGAACTTTAAACCAAAATAGTTCAATGAGTTCAACAAGAATAAAAGGATTCAAATATTTAAGTTGAACCATTGAACCTTGACTTCAAAGGTTCAAAAGTTCAAAGGTTCAACGGGTTCAAAAGAGTTCAACCAAATAAAATGAATCATCAAACTGATGAACCAATGAACCGATTGAACCAATGAACCATTGAACCGATGAACCAAATGAGTTCAAAGTGGTTCAAAGGTTTAAGGTTCAAAGCTTCGAGCAAATGGATGAAGTGGAAGATTTTAGAAAAAGGTTCAACCAAATGGTTCAAAGAATTGGTTCAATGACGCCTTGAGCACACAAAAGAAAACATTGAACTGTCGAACCGTTGAACCACTAAACCTTTGAACCAAAGGAGTTCAAGGTTCAAGGTTCAAAGGGGTTCAAGAGACTGCCGGTGACATCCCCATAGATGTCAAAATTAGGATGATGGCATAACTGTTAATATTCAAAAAAGGGTACAAACTTGATAACAAACTCAACGATTAGCAAAGAAAGAAGACGAAGGTGCCAGTAGAAAGCGAGAAGATAGCCCTGAGAGCTTAGATCGCTAGAAAGAGACAAAACATGGCAAGGAAAGAGGAAATATTTGTAGAAGAGTTATTCTAGTAGGTGGAAAAGTCCATCAGGGGGATATTAGAGAGCGCAGACATTCAATGGCACGGCCTATTTTTTTGCATTGAGTAAAGGTAATGGACAGCCGTGTAAGCGTCATAAAGAAGACCAAGAAACCCATGCTTAAGAGGAGACATTTGAGATGATTTATAATGCTAAAGTCAAGGCTAATAACCTGTTCTAGCATGGCCCTTTCACAGAATATTTAATGCATTCAATACAGTATAGGCCATTTCATGAAAATCAGCGCCCAAGTCTTTCTTTGGATGCTATATATTGTAATCTCTCATCTTATATTAAGGATATCTCTCAGTTGTAAGAAGTGAAGCTCTGACCAAATTGAAAGGAATTCTTGAGACTTTGAGCTTAGACTGTTAATCATATTTTGTTAAGTGAATGAGAAATCAAGTGACCTTTTAGACTTTGTGTTGAAATAGCTTGTGTTATCTATAAAATTCTTCTTATGTCTTTTTCCTAAATACAGTCTTATCCATTTAATAAAATAAGCAGAACAAGTGGAAATAAGCTGAAAGATGTCCTGAAACTGACTGTGGGAGACTTTGTGCTGCCATAATTGTCTTCAGTCTATGTTTTGTGTAAAGAATACTGGAGAGACTTTGAGCTCCCCTTATCCTTCGTAATCTTTTAGTCTATTGTAGTTTTAGGTGGAGACTTTGGGCTACACTTCATTCTATAGTTTTCTTACCCTAAATCAGTGGGAGAAGCAACGAAAGACTTTATACTTTCATGGGTTTCTTGTGGTTACAATTACCACCCAAGAAAAATTCATGCTGTTTGTTGAATATCATTTCTGAAAGAAGAGAAGTGCCTTAAGTAATTACACTAGAATTCTCTTCTATTTTGTGAACATCATCTCTAAAAAAAGAGAGATGGATGGTATGATTTCACCCCTATGTCTATTTTTAGCTTATATTAATATTTAATAGTTATAGGGAACCTCCCCTCGCTGAGAGGAGAGATTTGTCTCATTTTGGCTGTGGTCACCACATCCATTTTGTCGTATAAATCTCTTTATGATGTGGTTGATATAACCATTTTGCCATCAGCCAATTGATGACAAAATATTCACCCAACATGATTGTTTATTCATTTCTCATGGATCTAGAGCCATCATATTGTTGATTACACCACAAGGGGATTTGATTCCTAAAGCATTTCACATTAATTTTTATTGTACCAATAATATGGCCAAGTATGAGGCACTTATTGCAGGACTGCATGTTGCATTTTAGTTATTCAACATTTAATGGTCTATGATGATACCCAATTGATCATCTATCAAACCACTGATCAGTATCAAACTAGAGATGACAAGCTTGTACCTTATAAGCAAATCATGGATAGTCTCAAGGTTCATTTTAAATCTCTACAGTTTAAACAAGTACCAAGGGATAGCAACAAATCTGCTGATGCAATGACAATAATTAGGTCTATGATACAGATTGAAGATGGTGCTAAAGTGTATTAGTTTCTGATTGAGAATCTTTTACAGCATGCACATATTATGCTAGATTTAAAATGGATATGTCATTGTTGGTCCCAATTCCCCACCTGAATTGCCTTGGTATCAAGACTATAATAATTTCTATGATCATGTTTTTTCACATGGCTTATCCAATAATCGACATAAACTATTCCTTCACCGTCTAGCTCACTATACCCTCCTTTTAAACATGCTTTATCACAAAGGCTATGATGGAACGCTACTTCATTATTTATTTTCAAGAGAATCCAAGCTAGTGTGTAAGGAGGTTCATAAAGGAATGTGTGATACCCACACCAACGATGAGTCTTGGATAAAAATCTCCTCAAAATAGGTTATTATTGGCAAAAAATAGAGATAATTGCTTGCAATTATGTGAGGCGTGTTCCTTGTCAGCAACATGGAAATTTGATACACCACCTTCCTTACCACTAGAGCTGATCAAAACACTAGCCATTTTCTACTTGAGGTCTTGATCTCATCGAGAAAATAAACCCAATATCTTCAAATGGCCATAAACACATTTTAACTTCTATTGAGTACTTTACTAAGTGGATTGATATCATTCCTCTCACTTATGTTATTGGGAAGCAGATAGCCTAATTCATTCATTACCATATCATTTGTCGATATGACATTCCAACGTGTATTATATTCGATAATGGTGGATCCTTTGTAAACAGAGATGTTAAAGACCTTTGTGTAAAATTCAAAATCAAGCACAAGAAATCCACACCATATAACCCACAAGGCAACGGACAAGTCGAAGCATCAAACAAGACCATTGTAGTCATTTTAAAGAAGATTGTCAATGATTTTGGCCATAATTGACACTTACAAATCTTTCCTACCCTTTGGACTTATCGAACCTGCATAGGAGCCACTCCATATTCCCTTTTTTATTATACAGAAGCTATTATCCCAATTGAGATCGTGTTACCTTCAATGTGAGTTTCTTTGGAGCATATTGAAGATGATGAAGAATATAGAGTCTCAAGGTTGTAAGAACTAGAACTTCTTGATTGTAAGAGTTTGGCTACCCTAGAAAACTTGTAAGCCTATTAGAATAGATTATGGAGAAGATAAAACAAACGCATTCTCTCTCAGGAGTTTGAGATTGGTGATTTGGTATTGAAAGGGAACTGAAAGAATACAAACACTGAATGCTAGGAAAAAGATATGTTCCAACCCAGTTGGTTGGGACCATATGTTATCATGGTGAACTATGGATCAGAGGCATATCAACTGGTTATTTTGAATGGTGAAGAACTTTCAAAGCCCATGAACATTGTGCACCTTAAGAGGTTCTATGCTTGATAGCTTCAAACTATTTTCTACAAGACTCCTTACTTGGGGGCAATTTGTACTAAAGTATTTTATCCTACCATTATATTTTGAACCATCCTCTCATGGACCGTATTCATTTTGACCTACTCTGGACCATTCTTTCGAGAACTATATTATTTTCATGACTCTAGAAAGTGGAAGCTTTGGACCATTGGCACTCTAAACACATTTTATACTACCCTGGATCGTCCTCTTTTAGACCATATTCATTTTGGACCATTCTCTTTGAGAGCCACATTCTTTTCATATCTTGAACCATTGTAACCTAAACACATTTATCCCTTGACCAATTATGATCCTGATTATGACTCATAGGCACCAAGGACACAATTGACCCTAGTTCTACAAAATAGATCAACATGGATGGTATTTTGTAGCTGCTTCTACAAACAAGTGAACACGAATACCGCAGCATATGGTTTTTGTTTGTTGCATGGTTCTTTAGATTTTATTTCATGTTGTGTATTGTTCTATTTATTTTGTTGTTGTTTGGAAGACATTATTGCCTTATCAAAACCTTGCTCTTGTTGATTTGCAAGCATGTGTCGTTGCAACCAACTTAGCTATTATTGGAACTTCTACTCTTAAATGAGCATCTCCTTGATTAGTTAGTTCGTCTTGTACATATTTTACCCCAAAAATACTAAAAATATTAGAAAATGATCCACAAAAGAACAAAAACATTGTTTTACATTTTCGTATATTTTAATCTCCATGCTCTTGCCATTTTGCAAGTAATTATCCCATGCTCTTGCCGTTTTGCAAGACTATTCTCATTTGTCCCATTGGCTTGCTATTTTTCAAGACCATGCCCATCTTCCCATTTTTTCTGCAACATTAATCAAGATTTTTTGGTCATCACATTTTTCTTCTATTCCACTTCCTGAGAGAAATACATTTGCCCTGCAGTTCATGTTGGACCACGAGTCCATGGAACTATGTAGGCAGAGTCCACTTGTCTCTGTACATCTATAGTCAGCTTGACCACCCCCTTCATGTTCTTCTCTTCCCCCATTTCTTTTGTGTTGTTTTCCTATTGCTTGGGAGGCAACTTTGTGTCCTTGTTCTTGTTATGTTGTTATAGAAAGTAACGCTTTTACTACACATGCTTGAACAATTGTTTTTACACCACACTAACATGGTTTTTCTTTGTGTGTTTATTTCATTTTTATTGGTGTTTTATTGTACTTTTTTGTCTCTTCTTTTTATTTCTTTCATTTGATTGTTTCTTCTTGGTCTTTTATTTTCTTGTTTGGTCTTGTTCTTTTGTTTTGTTTTTCCAAGTAAATCTTGATGGTCCACATGGATCTTGAAACTTCATATCCTAATATCATGTTATTAAGTTCTTCTTACTTTGTTTTCAATATTCGTGTTCCTACTTAAGTCATGATTGTTCATATCTTGATTTTGAGTTGAGTTCATTTATATTTTTGCTTTTTATTTATTTTTGTCTTTGTTTTTGTTTAAATGTAAATAGTTGTAACTCTTATCTTTGTCATTTTTACCATTATCCTTAGTTATAGGTATTCACATTTGAACCGACTCGATGCAATTGAAATACAATGTCATTATAAGTTATTCGTACCTAAGATGCATAATTTTATTTTGCTATATCAAGCATTTTGTGCTTTGATTCCGAGTCTCAACATCAATGTAACTCTAATGAACAAGTCTCAAGAACACCAATGAATCTAGCTACCAATGGCTTATCATGCACCTAACTCTATGCAAGGCGTGCATCTCTTGACATACATCAGGGGTCTAATCGAACCCTGGTCATTTTTCTTCATTCCTTATTCCATTCTCTCCTGCTTCTAGGTGTATATTGGCTTGAGGTCCATTTGGATTGTGTAGACAGTGCTTGGATACATGATGTATCTCGAGTCAGCTCGCTTATCTTTATTCTTCTTTTTATCTCTTTCATCACTTTGTGAATCCTCGTATGCCCAATTTTCTATGATTATTTTAGTCTTTAGACCATCGTCTCTATGTTTGTGCCCGCTCATCTTTAATTTATGCATTAGGTTATATCCTTGAGCTATTGCTTGCCAATTTGCCCTACAATGGCACAACATTTGAACCACTCCCAAATCTAAATCAGTGTTATATGGGAAAACCATTCTTTATCAGTGATCAAAATCAGTCCTATTGGAGCAAACTTGTTTATAACATCAAATTTGCTCTAATGGAGCACATTATTATTTCTTTAATCTTTGGATACACGATTCTCTTTTTCTTCTAATTCTAAGCTTTACAAACTTTTGCCCTCGTTTTGACAATATTTTAGTATGCAACTTGTCTCAGGATTGATCATTCCGCAAACACATAGCTTGCACCCTAGCTGTTAGGACTTGTTCCAAAGTCTTAACATTAAGTTAGATTTTTGGTATGTTAATAAATAAATATTGTTAATGGGGCATGCATCTTTTAGTAAAGACACCCCCATAAAATAAATTTACTTAGTTTAATTTTAGGTAGTTTTCATGTTTTATATTTATTAATTAGAACTACCTTACGGGTTGATTTCTCGTAAATAGTTGGTTATAGGATTAGTTGTTTTTACCGGTCATTGGTAAAATCTATATAAATCAATGTTTGCAATGTAAAAGGGTTAATAGAGTAAAGGCACTCTTATGTACTTATTTTTTTGAATATTAATAAAATATTTGTGCACTCGCACTAAGTGGGGACAAGGTTCAAACTATTTGTTCAAGGAGTTATCAGTGGTATCAGAGCATGGTAATTTTGAAAGCTTGGTGAATTCGAAGGAAGGCGAGGTGAAAATTTGAATTCACATGAAATCAAATGGCATGAAATAAGGTATGCCATATAATGAAAATATTTTATTGATTTAAATATTTGAAAAATTATTAAATTATTTTAATTTTTCAAAAAAAAATTCATTTAAACTTGTGTATTTCTCATATATCACAATCTAGTTATTTTGGCCATTTGATACTCCATTTTATTGTGTTCAAACTCCTCATCCGGCCTTAAAAATGAATTTTTAGTATTTAAATGTTATTAAATTCATTATTGTTTTTGCAAAAATGGACTTGTATGACCTGTTTGCATTGTGAAAAATCTCTGTAATTTTCATTCATGGCTATCATTGTTATTTGCATTCATCTCAGCCCTCTTGAATCCAAAAACACCTGCAAATTTTGTTAAAACTCTTGTTTTGCATCCTCAAAAGAAAATCTAATTTGTTTTGAGTTGTACGGCCTATGGTACGGCCTTCCAATGCCTTGGCTGCAATTTGAATCCATCTCCAGTAATAAATACCTTGAAAATTTACCAAAACTCAGTGAAAATCTATTTTACACCGCGTCTATGGATTTGTACAACGTCCAGCAGTGAGAGCAGGTGCAGAGAAATTTTCAGGAGCAACCATGCCGTCCCAAGCAAACACGGCACAGGTATAAAACTAGGAAATATTTTTTTCATATTTCTAAAGTTTGGTTATCATAAATTTGCTGTGAATGGGTCCCACGGGAGGAACCCTAAGTGAGAAGACTGAAAAGAGAAAAAACTTGGATTTATTTACATATATGTAATTTTTTTTTAATTTTTCCTCATACACAAAATCCAGAATAAGTAGAAATTCCTGAGCATCATATTTTGAAAATGCTCTTAGAGCAATTGGTTAAGCTTATTTTGTAAAGAAGGTTGCAAGGAGGAGGTCAAGGTTTCAAATCCCTTCTTTTTGAAAGAAGGTCTTTTGCTTTAAAATATACTTTTTGTAAAACAAAAATTCCCTTTTAAATTTGCTTTTTGTATGTCTTGAAAGCTGTGAAACACATACTTATTGTATTGTGTTGTTTTTTCAAAAACATGGAATTAAATTATATTTCTTCTACAATGTTTTGGTGATATAAGGGTGTAATTGGTGGAACAAGGTTGTAATTTGGTGAAATAAGAGTGTAATCATTGATTTTTGGTGAGGTTAAGAGCAAAACCCATAAAAAAAAATTATTTTTTTTTTGCTCTACGCGGAGGTTAAGTGAAAAACTCCGTAGAAGTAGTGTCTTGTGCAGTGAATGTGATATTTGTTTCATCTCTTTTGCATTTTGTCGCACTTTTTCTCTACTGCACTTGCTTTATTTTTCAAGATGTCGAAAATTCAAAATTTGCTTTCAGATGGTGATAGAGTAACAATTTCCAATTATTTTGATTGGAAACGATTGATGGAGGCTTCACTAGTTTTTAATGAGTTATGGGATATTGTCAAGAATAAAAATCTCACATTGCGAATAGAACAGGCTAAATTAGATGTATTCAATTTATGTGATTCTAAGGCCTTAGCTCTCATTAAATGCTATTGTACTTGTGATACTTATGATCATATTGAAAATTTTCCTTATAGTTACACTGCATGGAAAACATTGTCAGATTTGTATGATAAGAAACCTAATCATAAGAAGATAGATATTCATATGCAGTTGTTTACTTTGTCATTAGATAAAAGAGAGGAAAGTGAAGTAATTTGAGTCTCATACCATAACTTCGAAGAGTTATCCCCATTATTCAAACACTTATCTCTTTTTGTATTTTTTCTCTCAGATGGCGATATGGGAGAATATATGTCTAAGTTGAAAAATATCACTACTGAGTACACTAACGCTGGGTTTAGAAAACTAGATGATGACCTCATAATCACTACTGCTTTGAAAAGACTACCTGGGTCCTATAAAAATTTTGTTGAAATGTTGCATGTCTCTGACAAGATTACAGGCATCACCTTTGATAAGTTGACTGAATTGCTCATCCAACATGACCTCTCTCTACCCAAGAAATTCAAGAAAACTGAAGAAGCCCATGTTTTAGAGTCAAATCCTAGTTCATCTTCATATGGGAATTAAAACAATAGAGGAAATAGTTATAGAGGGGGTAGAGGTTACAGAGGAGGCAGTTATCAAAACAGAGGTAGGGGTCATTCAAATAACCAACAATATAACCAATCACATTCACATGAAACAAGTGATCGAAGACATGGTCACAACTCATATAGGGGCGAAGGTCGAGGTAGATCAAACATTCAGTGTCATAGATGTGAAAAATTTGGTCACATTGTCTCACAATGTAGGCTTCCTTTTGATAAAATTTAGAGGCCACAAAAAGTGACTAAGTCTAACTCTGCTCAATATGTCGATCATGACTATGATGAGTCCAGTAATGTTGCCCATGAATCTGCATTCACTACTTTGGGGCACATTGATTATATTGAATATGAGGCTAGAGATGAGCTCACAGATGTATGGGTTTTAGACACAGGAGCAACCAAACACATGACATTTAGGAGAGATTTCTTTTGGTATTTTAAGGAAGCTTCTCTCTCTCTAGTTGCCTTAGCAGATAAATCTATGCATACACCACTAGGACTTGGATCTATTCGAATTCTTCTTCCTAATGGGTCTATAAAATACTTGGAGGATGTTTGGTATGTTCCCACATTGAAGAAACACTTACTTTTTTTGGTAACTATTCGAAAGAAAAGTTATCAAATTGTGCTTGAAAATGGGCTCATTTACATCAATTCAGTGAAGAATGATTATAAAACAATTTATACAGGATATGAAGATGGAAACTTGGTTAGATTGCATTGTAAAGTGCTTCCTCCCACTATATAACTTGCGGCAATTGTTGACACAGGTACATGTACTATGTCTACATAGCGGTTACGACATCTCCACTATGGACATTGGAATATCCACTTTTTAGTAGATTTCCAAAGATATGGTATGGTGAATGGGTTGCCCACTTTTCGCAAAGATAGTATTCTTTGTGAGTCATGTGTTTTGGGCAAACAAAATCGGGAAATTTTTTCTAAACAGTCATCTTAGAGAGCTAGCAGATGTTTGCAGTTAGTTCATAGTGATGTATGTGACATGAAAAAGTCATCCATTGGTGGGTGTAGATACTTTGTCTTGTTTATTGATGAATTTTCTCAGATGACTTGAGTATTTTTTATGAAAAATAAATTTAAAGTTTTCACTAAGTTTGTTGATTGGTTACACTTAGTTGAAAAAGAAACAGGTTCACATTTGGCCACTCTTCATTCAGATAATGGAGGTGAGTATACCTCAAATGAATTTTTAGATTATTGTCGAGAACATGGTATTCATCGACAATATAGTAATGCTTATACTCCACAGAAAAATGGAGTATCTAAATGGATGAATAAAACTTTAGAAGGCACAACATGTCCCATGTTGCACTATAAATAGCTTGATGATAAGTTTTGGGCAGAAGCCATTGGTACTACAGTGTATTTGAGAAATAGGCCCCCCACAGTTGCACTTTTGGGACAAACTCCATATGAGGCTTGGTATGGGTTTAAACCAAAAGTTAAACACTTGAAAGTGTTTGGATGTCTTTTTTTTGCTTTGGTTCCTATTAAACACAGAACTAAGTTGGAACCATGAAGTCATAAATGCATCTTTCTTGGTTATTCTGAAGATAAAAAGGGGTTTCATTTGCTTGTACAGGATACAAGAAATTCATAGTGAGTCGAGATGTAATATTTGATGAGTTTGGGACTATGAACACTGCAGAGATTGATTCTCAACTTGATATATTAGAAAGGAAAAATACAAAAAGAGATAAGGATTTGAATAATGGGGATAACTCTTTGAAGTTATGGTATGAGACTCAAATTCCTTCACTTTCCTCTCCATCTACAAGTTCACAGGTTGATGACTTAGAAATTGTTGAAATTCTCTAAGTCCCCCTTCAAATGAAGCACATAATGAGAATTTTGGTGTCCCTGATTTGAATAATTTGACTATCTAAAATGAGCTCAAAGTAATTTTTCTGACTTGAAAGCAGATAAGTTGGTTTAACAGGGCCCAAGAATTCTCAAAAATAGGGAAACTATGATATGGTTGTTACTACTTCTTCCTCTGAGCCATCCACATTTGAGGAGGCATCTACTAAACATGTGTAGAGTAAAAAATTACTCTACGTTGCATTCTAATTTTTAGTTGCACACTGAAAAATTTTGTTCTCGCATACCTTGATCCGAGACGGCGAAGTTCTGAAACAGAGCACGGGTTCTATTTTCCTTTTGATTCATTTTTGTCTAAGTGTCGATGTCAAGCAAAAGTTGCCAAGTGTAGTCATCCGAGGCACCTTTCATATTTTCTATAAGTTGGTCGAGACGTGCCACGTATCTCATAGCAACTCAGCAAAATGCGACAGGTGTTGGCATCCGTGTTTCACATCGACACCCGTGTTTCAAATCTCTTTTCAGCAAAAGGTTTCAACAAGCTAAGTATCAGGATCAGGCAAAAAGCACCAAGTGGCAATCACAGAAGGCTCCAAATTGCTTTTCTAAAAGCGACGGAAAATGCCACATATCCCAACTGAAGAGAGCGGAAGTCACCACATGTCGGCATCCAAAATATATTCAGTTCAATGCCTTGGTTCAATATGTTTGGTTCAAAGCCTTAGTTCAATATCCTTAATTCAATACCTTGATTTATATGTAAATGGTGCGCAGTGTTGAACCATTGAACCATTTTTGGTTCAATCGGCCGGTTCAACGACTTAGTACAATTGGGCAGTTCAAAGGAGTGTCCCAAAAACCAAAGGACAAGTGCCCTTTCGAAAGGCAGTAAGGCGCAACCAAACCATTCAAGCAGAGGCTGCCAAGTGTCATTTACCGAGCCCCTTTTACTCCATTCCCAGAAGCAGCAGAAGACGCCACATACCCCTACCAGAAGTAGCAGAAGTCGCCACGTGTCGACATCCGAAAGATCTTCTTTGTGTTTCATTGCTGAATAAAGACCGTGGTGGGTCCTGAATTTTATTTATAAAGTCTGCAGAAGCTGCCAAGTGTCACCATCCGTAGGAGCCTAACATGCATCATGAATGTTTCCATAGTATAGCTAAAGAGCAGCGGAGATTGCCACGTGTCCTTTGATTGAAGCAAGCGGAGATTGCCACCTGTCCCTATGCCCCTTTTAAAAGTTGCTCGGGCAAGAAATGTGATGGGTTTTATTTCTATTAAGTTGTTAAAGTGTCAAAAAAGTGAATTGCGATAGGTGTCAAAAGCGAATGTTCCTGAGCAAAGATATAGTAAGAGTATAGGTAAAATGGAAAGTGCCGCGTGTCTTCGGTTAGAGTTGTAGAACCCGCCAAGTGTCATTCTCCAGTAATAAGAATATTTTCAAGGAATTGACTAAGTGTCCTCTTCCATTTAATAGAACAGAGCATCTTATGTATCTGTTTCAGCAAGTAAACTACAGGGAGATAGAACGTTTCAGAATCTAAGAAATATCCTCTGATAGACACTTCTAGCTCAGTTAGAGTTTAGTTTGGGCCGTAAGTTTGAAAACATGCGGACAATCTGGAGGGAATCTGAGGCTATAAAGAGGAGTGCAGAGATCACCAAAATATCATCAGATACTTAGAGCGAGAATTTTCTAAGAGAATTATTGTCAAGAGTTTTAGACTTTCTAGAGCTGTGATTAGGAATATCATTTATCTTTATTCTATTTTCTTAAGTTGTAATGTTTATGTAACTATGCATGTTTCTGTGCCTTTTATATGGCTAGAGAATTAATAAGAAGACAGAGTTTTGTGCCTTTGTTGATGTTTCCTATGTCATTGTGAAAGTAGTCTAAGCTGTGAGCTTTTGTTTCTATTATTTCTATCTTTTACATCGATCATGCATCGTCTGCTCTTTAATGTAATTGAATCTTATATATAGTTTCACTGTGCTTAGGATTAAGGATCAAAATTACATTCAGGCGCATTGCCATAGTTAGATTTTCTTTCTTTGCATTTGTGTTTTTGCTTAAATTCTTATCCCTTTTCCCCAACACTTGATATAAAGAAGAGACTAGCTTCTTAAAAATTTGGAGGTTGTTTCAAGTCGCAAGTCCCACATTCTTGAAACTTTCTATTGTTGATGTTAGAAACAAAGAGCAATTTTAATTATCAACATTTTTTGGCACGCTCGGTGGGACCAGTCTTGAAGTTTCTTTCAAGACCGTATGAACCAGAGAGCTACAAGGAGTCAGAGCTATGGACCAGTAACTAAATCTCAATCTGCTATAAATTCAGGTATTCTTTTACCACCTTTGGTAACTAGTCCAAGAAAGAGAGTCAATCAATTTATACCAATACCGAGAGTGAAAATGGGAGCCCCTGTTCCCCCAAGAAATTATGCAAGTTGGAACACTGGTAGTTCTCTGATCCTCCTAGTACCACCAGCTACTTGGGATCCTATCCCAATAAATGCCTTGAAAGCTATACCCAAATTCAGTGGACAAGATTCACAAACACCTGAAGAACATCTTCAAGATGTATCAGATGTATGTGCTATACATGTCGTCACACAGCAGAATGTGGCTATAAGGTTATTAGCAGCTTCTTTTAAAGGGAAGGCTTTGGAATGGTACTGATCCTTGACTCCTAATACAATATCTACATGGGATGAGCTCAGAGATATTTTCTTTGAAAGATTTGAAGAAAAAGGTGATAAGTCTTCTTTGTTGCAGTAATTAATTACCATCCAAAGGGCACCACAAGAAGCAATGACTGACTTCAACTCCAAATTTTAAAAGACTTGGGAAAGGATTCCTACTACAGCTAGACCATTACCAGGTATGGCTATAGTGTTTTATCTCAAGGCTTTAAACTCAGATATATCTATTATGATTCATTCACTTGGAGGTCAGACTCTGCCAGAAGCTTATGACTATGCAATCAAAGCTGAAAATAATTTGATAGATACTGAAAAGTTGCCTCCAAGGCCCCCCATGCCCATGTTTCCAGAAATTTCCTTGCCATTACCTCAAGAGGCGCCTAAATCCATAGCTCCACCTATGTCTATCTATCAATATCCTCAACTACTTGCTAAGGAACCTGTCTCTGCTCAGTCATCTGAGATGGATGATATCAAGAATATCTTAAGGACATTTTCTAATGAGTTGATTAACATAAAGAGACAACAGAATCCTTACCCTAGGCCTCCATATCAAGGCCATCAAGGAAATATATTTTTATCATAGCCTAACCTATACCAGGGTCCTCAAAAGCAAAATAACTCTCAGCCAACAAACCAATTAGTTGCAGTCCCTACCCCCTCACAGGTTGTTCCCCCAATTCAAATAGGGAAATTGTTCAAGGGCAAAATAATTATGCAGACAACACCAATGCCTGGTGTTTTCCTTGTAATAATGCTCATGCACCTAGAGATTGCCCCATGGGTAACCTACAACAAAAGGTAGCAAAGCAAAGAAGAATGGAGGGACAATTTGCAAGCATTAGTGACAATCAGGTCTATCAATCTCTTGGTATGCAAAATTCAGTCCTAATGGCTCAGATGCAAGGGATGTCTCTACAACAAGAAGAAGAAATAGCCTCTGAACATGCTCTATTTTTTTGGGTTGAAGATGAAGAATCAGTATTCTTGAATGAAGCTTCTACTTCCAAGAAACCAGTAGTGCAATCGGACTACTATACTAGGTCAAAGAGAAGAATGATGGAACAGCCTGAAGCTGCAAATAGTCAAGTTATGGAGAATCCTCCATTTCAAGGTCAAAGAAACACAACTGTCAGACAAGAAGTGCCTCAGCCAGTGCAGAGCCAAGTTATGCCTGCACAAGTTCAAGAAAAAACAAGATATCTTTATTTTCAAAGAGCTCAAGCATTGGGACCAATGAATGTGGTAGATCAGTTAAAGAAAACTCCAGCACAAGTATCAATATGGGACATACTATCTATTCCTGAACAAAAGATGCTGTTACAAGAGGCTCTAAAAGGCCAACCAATGCCTAAGCATGATGGCACCAAAGGACTTGCTGATAAATAAAAATTCAAAGACACAATTCCTCTGAAGACAACAGCCTTTGTGAACAATACAACACAAGTAAGTAAATCCAAACCATAGCCTTTCTATTTGACTCTGATAGTTGGAAAGAAACTCTTGCGTAATGCATTGATAGATTTAGGAGCTAGTACTATAGTGATTCCTAAGCAAATAACTGATGCTTTAAAAATAAAATATGAACCCCTTACAAAAGGAGTTATGCAGGGAGATGGCAAAACAGTACAAACAATAGGGAGAATTAAACAACTCCCATTGTAGTTATATACTTGTCCAAATATAATTGTCAACCAAGATGTAGTAGTCATAGATATACCTCCTATTTTTGGTTTATGTTTATCCAGAGACTTTATAGTAAAAATAGGAGGATACATGTCTCTTGATTGGTCTCACCTCATCTTGAGAACCAGATATGGTTCGAAGATAAAAATTCTATCTGAACCACTATCAAAAGATCATATCACCAATGAACCAACATCAAAATTAGAGGCAGATCATGCTATGTTAAATAAGGAAGAAAAGATTTTTGTTAAAGAGTTAGGTGACTGGACTAAACATGATCAAAAAAAAGAAAATAACCAGTTGTTGGCTATGATGCATAGTGACCCATATGGGAATTATGACTCTACTGGTCTGGGCACTTATGTCATTTTTGATGAGGACCATGAAATCCCAAATGTTTTAAGGGAAGAGGAACCAACTACTCAAGATTCAAAAATCTGGACCTTAAATTTTGATGGGGCTAGAAGTAAAAATGGTGCTGGAGCAGGAATTTGTCTTACTGCTCCAAATGGTGAAAAAAATTTAAGAGCTATCCGTTTCCAATTTGCTTGTACTAATAATGACACTGAGTATGAATCTTTAATACATGGGCTCCTGTTAGCCAAGAAAAAGGGAATAAAGAATCTAATAGTAAAATGAGATTCAAAATTTGTAGTAAAGCAAATTAGAGAAAAAGTAGTAGCCAAAAATGTAAGGATGAGATCCTACAGACGTAGGGTTTGGGACTTAATAGAAGATTTTGAAGCTTTCAATATCGAGATAGTGCCTACAATTCAAAATTCTGAAGCTGATAGGATGGCCTAGATTGGCTCATAGTTTGATCCAGCAACTGGCCTATTAATTAACAATGAGTCAGTAAAAGTTATAGTGAGGTCGACTATTCCAGACAATGATGAGAATTGAAAAGTATTTGAAAATGATTCTCAAGTACTCTCATTCTTCCAACAATCAGATGAGTTTGTTGATCAGTAGCAAACCAAAATTGAAGAAGCATATGGAGATCATATTATACAATTGAAGACTAATAAGCTCCCCAAGGGCTTGATCACCTTAGAAGACTTATTTGATCCAGAGGATGTAAGCCTGGGGAAGAAAAGGTTCCAAGTAGACAAAGCAGATTATTCTAAAATAGAGGTGAGTCAAGGGAAAAAACTAAAAGTTAGAATTTTTGCAACTCAAATAGAAAAAGAAAGACTAATTGAATTGTGCAAAAAATATGACAGAGTCATAGCCTAGAGCTATGAAAACCTTCATGGATACAATATAGACATTATTCAGCACATAATAAAACTGACTAAAGGATCTAAGCCCATCAGACAGAAACAGAGGTCAGTAAATCCAAGAATTGAGCCTCTAATGGTAGATGAGTTGCAAAAACTTTTAGATTCCAAAATAATTTTTTCAATCAAGCACTCAACCTGGGTATCAAATCTAGTACTAGTTAGGAAAAAGACTAGAGATGTAAGACTATGTGTAGTTTTTAGAGATCTAAATAGAGCATCTCTGAAAGATCACTATTCCTTGCCCTCCATGGAACAAATTCTACAAACTGTGGCTGGATCAAAAAGATTTTCTTTGCTAAATAGTTTCTCTGGATACAATCAGATTTGGTTGGTTGATGAAGCCCAATACAAAACTGCTTTTACTACCAAATGGGGAACATTTGCATACGCTAAGATGCCATTTGGCCTGTCAAATGCAGGAGCCACCTTCCAAAGAGCTATGGATGTAGCCTTTGGGGAACTTATAAATAAAATCATCTTGGTTTATCTGGACGACCTCGCCATTTTTTCAAAAAATGTTGTTGATCATTTAGAATCTGTCTTTAAGAAATTTCAAGATTTTCGAATATCACTGAATCCCAAGAAATACATCTTTGTTGTACCTCAAGGTAAATTATTAGGACATATAGTATCTAAAGGAGTTTCCATAGATCTTGAAAGAATTGTAGTTATAATGAACCTACCTGTTCCAGTAAATAAAAAGGTAGTTCAGTCCCTTTTGAGGAAGATTAATTTTGTTAGTAGGTTCATATCCGATTTTGCAGGCTTGGCAAGACCAGTGACACTCTTGTTAAAGAAAGCCCTGATTCTCAAATGGACTACAGAAGGAAGGCAAGCCTTTGAGAGGTCAAGAAGGCTATCTCAACAGCCCTAGTACTTAAAAACCCAGATTTTTTCAAGCCTTTTGTAATGTATGTCTATGGAGGAGAGTTAAGTATTGCAACTGTCTTGACACAAAAAGATGATAGACTGGAAGGAGAACACCCAATAGCCTTTTTCTCAAGAACTCTCAGGGATTATGAAACTAGGTACAACTTTGTAGAGAAACAAGCATATGCCATGGTAAAAGCCCTCAAGAAATTCAAGCATATGGATATTAGGGAGCAAAATTTTGATACTTGTAGCTCACCCAAGTGTTAGAAAATACATCATGGAGGGAAAAATTATTGAAAAAAGAGCCAACTGAATTACTAAGATCCTTGAATATGATGTAGAGGTCAGACCACTAAGTTAGTAAGAGAAAGGGGTTTGTGTCAATATATGACCCAAGAGCTTGAAAAGATGACACCTGAAGAGACAAATTTAGAAGAAGAGACGGAGATGGTCTTAAGGATACAAGAAGTTGATCAGGAATCTTAGGTCACAAGCATGATTCATTTTATGAAATATGGGATTTATTCAAGATAACTCCCTCAAAATAAGAGAAGATACTATAGGATACAAGGAGTTCATTTTGTTTTCATTGAATAGGTTCTTTTCAGAAAAAATTTTGATGGTAAATTGTTAAGATGTGTAGAAAAGGCTGAGGCTAAGAAAATACTACACGAGATGCATCATGGAATATCAGGGAGACATTTTTCTACAAAGACCACAGCTATAAAGATAAGTGAGGCAGGATATTTCTGGCCTACTTTATTTGTAGATTGTTATCAGCTGGTTAAAAATGTCAATCATGTCAATATTATATGGGGATGAGAAGGAATGCAGCAATGCCCCTTAGTCCTATAATTGTGGATGAACCTTTTGCTCAATGGGGTCTTGACTTCATTGGAATGATAAATCTAGTGTCTAGTATGGGTCACAAATGGATATTAACTGCCACAGATTATTTCACCAGATGGACCGAGGCAGTCCCACTTAAGGAAGCAACAGAAAATGTGATCCTAGATTTTGTAGGGAGTATCACCACTCGCTTTGGGGCTCGTCACACCATAATTTTAGATAATGCTAAAGCATTCTTGGGGTCTAAAGTTCCAACTTTGCATTAAAACATGGAATATATCTGAAAACTGCCTCTAACTATTACCCTCAAGCTAACGGTTTGGCAGAATCAACTAACAAGAATCCGATTAGACTCATCAAAAGAGTAGGGGCTGATCATCACAAAGAGTGGCATAAAGTGCTTAATTTAACACTATGGGCTGATAGAATCACACCTAAACAGGTGATCAAAATGTCCCCATATGAATTGGTATATGGAAAGTCTGTTGTAATACCCCTAAGCTTAGAGATCCCTACTCTCCCGCTGATCAAACAAATTGAAATTGAGGAAAATGGCCCCATTCAGGTTAGACTTGCAAAACTTTTGGAAGTTCAGGAAAAGAGAGATACAGCCCATGATTCATTAATTAAGCATCAGGGAATGGTTAAGGACTGTTTTGATAAAAGGACTTCGAATCCTTATTTTGAAGTAGGCTCAATTGTTTTGAAATGAGATGCAAGAGCCGCCAAGCCGGGTCAACATACTAAATTTGAAGCATTATGGACTGGCCTATATAAAATTCATGCATGTAAGCAGAGGAATTCATTCGAGCTAGAAACGATGGAAGGAGAACCTAAATAGATTCTTATAAATGGAATCTACTTGAAGCATTTCAGTTAACTTGGGTCTCTAATGTATTATAGTTAGATAGTTTCCCCTTCCCGTATTGCTTTGTTTTTTCGTTGTTGTTTTCCCACTTTTCTTTTAAATAAGTGTTCTTCGAACACAGTCGGCAGCTCAGAAAGTTTTTCAAAATCTTCAAATTCTTCACACATTGAATGTTTCCCAAATCTTTTGAAATCCCTAAGGTACCTTGCGCTGCCACTTGCATAATGTGTCTATCTCGTTGTCCCATGAAGATTGAGTAGGATTTGCTAACGGTCATCCGAGTTTAATGTCATTTTGAGACTTGATAGGTCAATAAATACCTCTTAGCAAGAGTTAAAGTTTACAAGTTCTCAAACATTCCTGCATCTGCGAGAAAATATCCTGCTACTTACAATTTTTTAGTGCTTAGTCAACTTGCTTCAGCGAAAGTGTTTCTATTTTGCAAAAAGTTTATACCAGTTATCACATAAAGGATATAGAGATGGAGGGAGCACAGTCTTCACAACAAGGAGATGGGATGTATGAATCCCTTGATAAGTTTCTTGTGAGTAAGTCATATGCTTCAGCTCCTGCGCAACCATTGAAGGCCTATCCAAGGACCAGAATTCTTGAAGTTGGTCAAGCAAGTGACCCAACGAAAATAAAAGATTATGCAGATGGAATCATGGACCCAATCCTTCAAAGAGCCAGCAGCAAAACCCTTAGAAAAGGGGCACATCAAAGGTGTCTATAGAAGGCCAAAGTAGGGCAATATGAGACATTTGCCATGAGGATATGGACTTCACAATTGGCATAGTTCCTTGTCCCAGCTGTGCATCCATACCTTGACTTGGTCGAATTATGTGCAGACTTGTTCCATGCACCCTCATGCACCATTCAATAGGGTCCATTCATGGTGCAAATCACACCACCAGGCTATCAGAGATATGTTAGCCCTATATCATGATAAGACAGCTACGTTTCTCACTATTGCTAAAATACAAAGAACGTGGGTTAACATCAATACCCAGTTGAGGTTCTTGAGATCCGAATTGCAAATGGGCAATGATGACACTACTGTGCCTACACTTCCTACAACATGAACCCAATTCACACAAGTTAGCCAAGACGCGCTGTCTATGATGGCTTTCATCTTCGACATGAAAGATGATATGGCAGTTTATGGAGAACAAATGGCTATCATCTTCAGGCTAAAGATCGTCGACAAGACTGAGTATCGGCTCGACTTTTCAGAATAAATTATTTTTTCAATGGTGACACAACTGGCCCATTTCAAATCAAAAGGAGTGTTCAGGTACTCTTCTTATTTGTTTCACCTCATGATGTATCAAAACTCTGACCTCTTCACCCAACATATGCATCTAGACATGTATGACCCAAGTTTTGATCTCCAAAGGACCATTCCTATGTCTACATGGACACATATTTTGTCAAAGACTAGTGACCCATATGAATTTTGAAAACTATTTTTTACCCCTGTTTTTGTCACCTCAGCCCCGAACCAGTCATGAACAGATTATTTCTAAGTGTTTCAAACCTTCTGGCCAGTTGCCTAATTCTGTGTGACTTCTATTTTGGATCCCACCATACGATTATAAGAGTTCATGGTTTTTGTGGGGAACCAATGTTGCTACCTAAGATTTTGACTCTTAGGTTAGCATTCTTAGAGGTCACCAGGCAGGGGTCAATAGTAGACAATGATTATGGCTCTGGGAAAAGGAAGAGAAAAATGTATGATCTCTCGTGGATGACAAACAACATAGTTTTAGAAACCAGAGACGCTGAAGTTGTGTTGCTCAAAAAGCTAGCCTTTCTGGGTTTCCTGCTAGTTGAAGACATGGGTATATGACCTGAATGGTTTCATAGCTTCCTGGATAAAGACTAACAGGGTTGCAACCAGGATTGCACATGAAGGCTGCCCTTTTTGGGAGACCAAGAAAAACCCTATAGAAGATGCCCCTGGTTTTTATGTTGAATTAACAGATTTGCCCCTTCCACAAAATAGACCATGAAAAACTTTCTACATTAAGCAGAGGGATTATGATCTTAAAGTCAGAATGACTTCTGGCTTAAGAAGGACATTAAAGAATAAATATTGGGATGCTGAGAAAATAGAAGCCTATTGAAAATATAGGCAAGAAATTTGTCAAACAACCCATTCTTTTGAGAACGTAGACACAGACGAGAGATGGGAAGAATTATGGGATGAGTGTCATCTCTCCCCTACATCTGGCCCAGAGACAAGTAATTTGCCGACACTGGGTATAGAGCAGGAAGCTAGGGTTGAGCCAAGCCAAGAGTCACAAGCCTCAGAACAAATTGCAGCTGCAGTAATAGTGTCAGTTTGGCCCCAACCTCTCAGCGTCATGGAAAAGCAAGAGTGTGGTTCCTTCACCACCGAAAGCTTCCACATCAGCATAAGTTATTGAAATTTACAGTTTTCCACAAGCATCACTGACGGCAGTAGCAGATGTGGAAGGAAAGAGAACATAGCCAAAAGAAGAGACACCCAAGAAGCGAAAGAGGGTGCAGTTTCAGTTTGATTCAAAAGAGGAGATGGACACCCCACAACGCCAATTACAGAGTACTGTAATTGCTCCTCAAGTAAGTATTATTCCTCCTCCTCAATCTATTTTTTCTCCTGTTGGCATGATGATTTCATCTAGCCAAATGACATCCCCTGCCACCTCTGCCATTTCCATTTCTCACTTCGCTCCATCTATGACACCTCAAGCTTTAACGTTGCCACACTTCCCCTTCTGTTCCCAAGAAACTCCCCCTTCAGATTGCCCATAGCCAACAATTGGCTATTCAATATGGTCTGCCACAGGGACATCCTTTTGTGGGTGGGCACATTGCCTCTCCTACCTTCTAGACCCAAGCAGATGCTGCTAAGAAGACAAGAGAAGCCCGAAGAGAGAAAAAGAAGATCAAGAAAAATAAAGCCTTGGCTACACCCCATCTGCAGTCACATTTTGACCCCATTCAGCAGTGATTAACGGTGACTCATTTGTCACCAAATGTAATCAAGCCAGCTGAGCAAATGTAGCCTGAGGACTACACAATGAATGCAGTGGCCATCGACATGTCCCTTTTCAAGCCACAAGACAAAATTGAGTTGTTGATCGAATGCACTTCTACAGTTATTGAAGACTACTTGAAGACATCAAGGAGGCTACATAAGATGGAGGCCGATTTGGCCAAGGAGAAGGCAAACTATAACAGTTTGACCACTGAGATCACCAGAAAAGACAATTAAATTATGAATATGAAAAAATAGTTGTAAGATACTATTTCTCTTCAGATTCACCAAGCAGTCCAAGCCCAAAATGATTCTTTAAAGGCAAAGCTAATGCATGTAAAGGATGCGGTGATGACCCTAAGGCGGGAAAAAGCAGCGTTGCAAGAAAAATACGAGGAACGCCTGCTATAGGTTACCCAATTGCAACACAAGCTGCTAAGTGAACAGAATAATATTGCAGCTATACAAGCCCAGTTTCAAGCGGAGCAACAAAGAGCAACACAACTGACACTGGAGCTAGCTAATAGGCCAAGGAATGTCAGAGTGATAAGTCTGGTGAAGGAGCTCTATGAATCCATGTGGAAAAGAATCTCTTCAGAGATTATTTAGCTCAGGGCTTCTCTCACCTTCCTGCTAAACGCACAAAAATTATGTGAAAAGGTGGAGGATTCAGTTGCAAACACTCTGACTACAGTTTTTGAGTCATGGACTCTGAAACATTGTTGCAAAAGCTTTATGATGCAATGGATGCAACATTGGCAGCTGCAGGAATCACTAACAGAATGGTCGCCGCGAAGCAAGTCAATGAGGTTCTTAGTTGCAATTCTGTAGCCATCAGTTGCAGAGAACTCCTCGAAGTCATGAAAGAAGGCATCAGTGAAATGAAACAACATATTGAAGATCTAGTGCAATTAGGTTTTCCTTCTCCATTTTCTGATGACAACACGGTGCTAATGGTTGATGAAATTGAACCCTTGATGTTGGCCAAATAGAATGATCAAACAGTTTTTTAGAATTTAAGGGATGATTCATCAGTCCCTGAAGTAGAAGCTGTTTTGGTCCCTATTTCCCAACTCGAATTCAAATTGAAGGCTACGGTTCAGATTTTGCAAAAATTTTCACACAAAAATATTATTAACCTTGATTTAACCTTCAATGAATTGTAGAATAAGTAGGGGTTATCTGACCATGACTGGTCCACCTACCAAACAACATTGTTGAAGCTGTAATTTTAAAATTTTGATCTAGCGGGAGTTGTGGTTTCTTTTTGAGCAGGCTCAAAAATCCTTGGGGTCGCCAATAATTGTAGAGTAAAAAATTAATCTACGTTGCATTCTTATTTTCAGTTGCGTGCTGAAAAATTTTGTTCCCGCATACCTTGATCCGAGACGGCAAAATTTTGAAACAGAGCACGGGTTCTATTTTCCTTTTGATTCATTTTTGTCTAAGTGTCTAAGTCAAGCGAAAGCTACGAAGTGTCGTTGTCTGAAGCACCTTTCATATTTTCTATAAGTTGGTCGAGACGTGCTACGTATCTCATAGCAACTCAGCGGAATGCGACAAGTGTTGGCATCCGTGTTTCAAATCTCTTTTCAGTAAAAGGTTTCAACAAGCTAAGTATCAGGATCAGGCAGAAAACACCAAGTGGTAATCGCAGAAGGCTCCAAATTGCTTTTCTAAAAGCGATGGAAGACGCCACGTATCCTAGCTGAAGAGAGCAGAAGTCACCACGTGTCGGCATCCGAAATATGTTCAGTTCAATGCCTTGGTTCAATATGTTTGGTTCAAAGCCTTGGTTCAATACCTCGATTTATGTTTAAATGACGCGCAGTGTTGAACCGTTGAACCATTGAACCATTTTTGGTTCAATCGACCAGTTCAACGGCTTAGTACAATCGGACAGTTTAAAGGAGCATCCCAAAAACCAAAGGACAAATGCCCTTTCGAAAGGCAATAAGGTGCAACCAAACCATTCAAGCAGACGCTGCCAAGTGTCATCTATCGAGCCCCTTTTACTCCATTCCCAGAAGTAGTGGAAGACACTACATACCCCTAACAAAAGCAGTGGAAGCCGCCACGTGTCGACATTCGAAAGATCTTCTTTGTGTTTCATTGCTGAATAAAGACCGTGGTGGGTCTCGGGTTTTATTTCTAAAGTCTGCAGAAGCTGCCAAGTGTCACCGTCCATAGGAGCCTAACATGCATCTTGAACGTTTCCACAGTATAGCTAAAGAGCAGCGGAGATTGCCATGTGTCCTTTGATTGAAGCAAGCGGAGATTGCCACCTGTCCCTATGCCCCTTTTAAAAGTTGCTCGGGCAAGAAATGTGATGGGTCTTATTTCTGTTAAGTTGTTAAAGTGTCAAAGAAGCGGATTGCGATAGGTGTCAAAGGCGGAACATTCCTGAGCAAAGATATAGTAAGAGTATAGGTAAAGCGAAAAGTGCCGCGTGTCTTCGGTAAGTGTTGCAGAACCCGCCAAGTGTCGTTCTCTGGTAATAAGAAGATTTTCAAGGAGTTGACTAAGTGTCCTCTTCCGTTTAATAAAATAGAGCGTCTTGTGTATCTGTTTCAGCAAGTAAACTGCAGGGAGACAAAACGTTTCAAAATCTAAGAAATATCTTCTGATAGACACTTCCAGCTTAGTTAGAGTTCAGTTTGCGCCGTAAGTTTGGAAACGCGCAGACAATCTGGAGGGAATCTGAGGCTATAAAGACGAGTGCAGAGATCACCAAAAGATCATCAGATACTCAGAGCGAAGATTTTTTGAGAGAATTATTGTCAAGAGTTTTAATCTTTCTAGAGCTGTGATTAGGAATATCATTTGTCTTTATTCTATTTTCTTAAGTTGTAAAGTTTATGTAACTGTGCCTTTTATGTGGCTGGAGAATTAATAAGAAGACAGAGTTATGTGCCTTTGTTGATGTTTCCAGTGTCATTGTGAAAGTAGTATAAGCTGTGAGCCTCTGTTTCTATTGTTTCTATCTTTTACATCGATCATGTCTCGTCTGCTCTTTAATGTAATTGAATCTTACATATAGTTTCACTGTGCTTAGGATTAAGGATCAAAATTACATTCAGGCGCATCGCCATAGTTAGATTTTCTTTCTTTGCATTTGTGTTTCTGCTTAAATTCTTATCCCTTTTCCCCAACACTTGATATAAAGAAGAGACCAGCTTCTTAAAAATTTGGAGGTTGTTTCAAGTCGCAAGTCCCACATTCTTGAAACTTCCCATTTTTGATGTTAGAAACAAAGCGCAATTTTAATCATCAACAACATGTTTGGCAACAGGTAATGAAAAATGAGTATGATGCCATACTTAGCAATAATACATGGGTTTTAGTTGATCCTCCACAAGTTAAACCCATTGGTTGTAAATGTGTTTATAGGACTAAGTATAAATCAGATGGCTCCATTGATAAACATAAGGCAAGACTTGTTGCAAAAAGATATGCGCAACAAGAAGGTATTGACTATGAGGAAACATTTGCACCAACTGCCAAATGACACACTATTCGTATGGTATTTGCCTTAGCGGCACAAAATAGTTGGAAAGTACATCAATTGGATGTTAAGAGTTTTTAAATGGTGATTTACAGGAAGAAGTATATATGAAACAACCCCAGGGTTTTGAACATGTGGGTGCTGAACACAAAGTTTGTAAATTGATAAACGCTTTGTATGGGCTCAAACAGGCACCCAGGACTTGGTATGAGAAAATAGATTCATACTTGAAATCCATTGGTTTTCATCGCAGTGAATCTGATGATACACTCTATTTTCGAGTGCAGGGTAAGAAAATGGTGATATTTGTTGTCTATGTCGATGACTTGTTTATCACATGTAATGATGAAAACCATAACAAATCTGTGAAGAAAGAATTAAAAGATGGGTTTGAAATGACAGATCTTGGACTTCTTCACTACTGTTTAGGCATAGAAGTAATTTAGAAAAAGCATAGTATTTTCATTTCACAAACGAAGTATATTTCTGAGTTATTAGATAGGTTTGGCATGAGTGATTGCAAACCTGCCCTCACTCCCATGGAAAGTAATTTGAAATTGTCTAAAGATGATAGCAGTGCCTTTTTTTATGGCACCAAATATAGACAATTGGTGGGAGGTTTGATATACTTGATGACTACCAGGCCTGATATTTCATTTTTAGTTAGAATTTTATCTAGGTTTATGCATGAGCCTAGAGAAATTCATTGGCATGCAACAAAATGAGTACTTCGTTACCTTCAGAGAACGAAAACATATGGCCTTGAATACCGCTGCAACAAGAACTTCAAACTTGTTAGATATTGTGATGCAGATTTTGACAGATGTGTGGATGACAGAGTGTCAATCACAGGGTACACTATGCATATGGGTTCAACTACCATTGCTTGGTGTTGTAAGAAGCATGATACAGTGGCAAATTCATCAACAAAATCAAAGTATATTGCAGCCTGGGATACTTCTAGAGAATTTTTTTACCTTCGTCGTATTTTTGAAGATCTTCAGGTTTCTCAGTTTGCTCCTACACAGTTATATGTTGATAATCAAAGCACAATCAAGATGTCCAAGAATCTAGTGTTACATGCAAAAACAAAACATATGGATGTCAAATACCATTATCTGCGAATGCTGGTGGTAAAGAAAGCTCTTGATCCAATATATTGCCCAACTGCCAATCAGACAACTTATATCTTCACAAAACCCCTTGACAGAATCAAATTTGAAAAATTTAGAAAAATGCTTGGTATGTGTCCAAAGACCTAACTTTGAATCATAGGGGGGTTGGTTAGGACTTGTTCCAAAGTCTTAACATTAGGTTAGATTTTTGGTAGGTTAATAAATAAATATTGTTAATGGGACATGCATCTTTTAGTAAGGACACCCCCATAAAATAAAGTTAGTTCAATTTTATGTAGTTTTCATGTTTTATATTTATTAATTAGAACTACCTTACGGGTTGATTTCCCATAAATAGTTGGTTATAGGATTAATTGTTTTTACTGGTCATTGGTAAAATTTATATAAATTAATATTTGCAATGTAAAAGGGTTAACGGAGTAAAGACACCCTTATGTACTTATTTTTTTGAATATTAATAAAATACTTGCGCACTTGCACTAAGTGGGGACAAGGTTCAAACTATTTGTTCAAGGAGTTATCACTAGCTTTAGGTGTGTTCAAAGTGTGTCGGTTATATTTTTGGATTGAATCCTTCTCATTCCCCTCCTCTTTGGAGCCATTTTATTCTAATTATATTTTGATCACTGATGGAATCAATGCATGTAAGTATTAGCTCGTATGGATTTAATCTATTTCATGGGTTAATCTCACTTTATCTCTATTTTCGAGAGCCCATCTTTCTCTTTCAACCCTATATGTCCTCTTGAGGGGACATCATGGATCATTTCTTTCTAATTTCTTCTTGACAATTTTTTTCTTTGAAAAGATGTTGCTTCGTTTGAATGTCTCACTACGCCTTCTCAAACAGAAGCAAAATGTAGACATCAATTCCCAACACCATTTGTGTTGAAATTGTCAATCTTACTCGAAATGTAGTAAAACACATAATTTAGACCAAAATCACTTAAATGCGCTAAATGGTTTGAGCTTGTTTTACACAAACCTTGATTTAGGCTAATGTATCCCTAAATGAGGAAATGCATTTTATGTGATTATTAACTTTGATCAAATCATTTCGAGTTAAAATGATAAAAACACATTTTGATGCTCTAGATCACTCTTTTCTTCTAGTTCAAAAGCACACAACACGTGCATATATTATTTTGTGTCAACATCTTAAATAAAATTACCGTCCGTACACAACTAACATCACCTTCTAATTCCTCTCTAGTCAAATTACGACCTAGTAATATAACATTCTGACTAGTTTGATTAATGAAGTGCAACTAATTTTTAAATAATTGCACTAAAATTGATTAATCTTAATTAGGCAAATTAAACCAAATTATGAGCTTAAATAAGAATTTCATATAAGTTATTGAATATTTATTTATTAGAAATTGATTCCTATTAATTCCAACATCAAGTGAGGTCATTTTTTAGGTAGCATCCATAAGCTATAAATGCAACAAATATCAAGATTATGGCTTCACATGCCTCTTTGATACCCCTTCCTCCCAAATCATTATAAGGGTATTTATGGATTCTATTTACATAATTGGATTAATTCATGACCACATATTTTGATCTTGAGATGAACAATCATAGTCGATCTTGATCAATTTGAAAAATCTATAAATAAAAGAGTCAAAACCACTTTGATTAAGCCTCATTTGTTTACACTTATAATGCAAGATTCTCTCTACAACATTTCTTTGTGTTGATTATTATGTTTTATTTGCAATAGCATAGCTTCATTGATAGGCATAATATTAATTTTCATATCATAAGCCTAAATTATATTTAGTGTTTTTGAAATGGTGGAGGACCTTACTTTGCACCATTGTTGAAGACTTGAACACCAAATCAAGGGGAAAAACACGCTTTGAGCCGCTTATGAATGATGAAATGCTCTGGGAAAGGTAACGTATGTTTGTTTTGTTTCATTGAATTCTTAATTGTCATTTACACACCTTATTGAATAGGTTGGCCTAGATTAGTTTTTAAAGCATTTTTCTTCGATTTTATAACTAATACTTGATCTAACCATCTTTATAATCCATCTCTACAGTATTAGAGCAAATAAATAGTTGTGTTGTAGGTTTTATTTGTTTTAAGTTGATTGGTGGTATTATCATTGACACAACATGAACAAAAGGTGAAATTGCAAAAAAAACACAAAGCACAAAAGTCAATATAGGGCCCAAAACACAAGAAAACACATCAATAAGAGCCTAATATAAATCGATAATCAACACAAGCCCAAGTACCATAAATAAATACAAATTGATATCTAAAACTACTCCAGATAAAAATTGTCGACAAGAACTATTCATTTCATGATCATTACAATAAAATTTGAACTAAGTTAATTTGCATAATGTTATTGATAGTGTTGAGATCCTTGTCATTCTTGCAACTCTGACATGTGCCATTTTTTTGGGACCTCTTTACATGTATTTATGGATTTTTATTTATATGAAATTTTTTTGGCTTAATCTCGTTTTATAATAGAATACGAAGCAAATTACAACATCAACCTAATTCCCTATATATTAAATTAATTGTAAAATATTTGTATCTTAAATTTGGAATCGATATTTGTGATAGTAAAATAACTGTTAAAATTGTAATGGAAAGATACTTTACATTACACCTATTTCACTAAAATGGACAATAATAACTAAAATCAATATAACTTCTCAAAGTCATGACAATTTTTTTTCCAAGAATTATGGTGTCCAGAAAATTGAATATAACTATCCTAAAATCAGTAGAACGTGTATATTTGAACTTAAATATTTGAATAACTGCTTACACATTTTCAAAAAAAATTATTAAATATATTTTTAATTATTATTATTATTTTAATGCCCCAAAGTGAAACATCATTATGCTTTCGCATCTTTGGAAAAAATATTCATAATATTAAGCCTTTATGTGTAGGAATAAACAAACGAAAAAAAATACATTATCAAAGATAAATTCTTAATCATAGAGTTCTAATGTATTCTTCTTGCACAAAGTTTTCAAACCAAATTGCAATAATTAAAAAAATAATTTATCACATTTAAATTAAAAAACTGTCTTCGAAGCCAATTTCCTGAGAACTTTACCTCTATTTTAAGTTGAATCAATGAGAAAAATCCAATACAAAAAGGAATGTGAATGCAGGTCTCAAAACACTTTTATCATATGACATTATATCCTTGGAAAAAAATATTGCCATATATGCATGTAAGAATGGGCTTCATATGTTAAATTGGTGAACGCCCTAATGTCAAATGCAAAATCCCTACCTTATGTACTGCCTAGAGACTTCAAAACTTGTTAAGATAGCTTGTAGCCAAGCTTGTCTTCATATGAATTCCTTTTCCCTCTTTTAAATTGCAACTAGTGTATCTTTAACTATTTGAATTTAAGTTCATCTTTTGACATTATGTTGGTTTACCAGATATCAAACCATGTTTTTTATGGTCCTCTTAGAGAGGGAAAAAAAAGGTGGACAAGTATCTATCAACCTGCAATCTATAGTTTCTATACTTCCAGCTTAAGTGTTGGCTACATTCAAATTCATGATTGGATAGGTTTTGAACTCGTGTCATATACTGGATGATTATCTCCATTTTTTATGGTCGCTCAGTGAAATGAAAAGGAGACTTTCTCAATCAGAAGATACATTTCCTCTGGATTAAAAGATAAAATTCCTTTGGAAGGGATACCTGGATGACGGATATTGAATGGTGATCAAATATATTAATGAAAACCCTATTTAGGCTCAAATAATTTGTCCCTTCCCTAAAGGAGGGAGAGCATTTTTTATTGTGGTACTTTTAGCCTATTGTTTCTTTTAAGATCAGAGCTCTTTTTTGGGCTCCCCTTGCTATTGCTATGGTTTGAGTATCATTGATCTACTTTTGTCAATCATGGGCACTTAACATAATTTCTTCACCCAAGAATGAATGAATGCATGCTTTTAATAGCATCCACGAGACCAATCAGTCTATGGACCAAAGGCTAGTGACTAAGTCGTTTTGTATACAAACAACCGTCTAAAACAGGCTACCAAGCTATGCTTACGTAATATCCATTTCCTGTTTGATTACTGCCTTCATGTCAGTCGTGGCTCAAGTGTTTTAGTCAACCTTAGCGCTAACCAAGTTTTGGAATGAGGTCTATAAACATGTCGAAAAAGAATTTAAAAAATACTAATTTAGAAGATATTAATAGAAAAGAATTCTTTTCTTCTTGTCTTAGTAGAAAAGAATTCTCTTCTTGTCTTTGTTTGAACATAATTGTTTGAAGAGAACATCGAAATGAATCGAGTGGAATAATTCTGGTTAGAACGTGTTATGTTTGAGCAATCTGACTGATTTAAGTAAATTGGTAGGTCAAATAGAAAATCCATCCCAGCCTAGAGCTTAAAATTATGCACCACAACAATATAGTGTTGATGAGCAGATATAATAAACCATATTTATCAAAGGTGACCTATTCAGATATGAATTTACAAATACTTCACTTTGTACAAATACATGTGCAAAGAGCTACTACATATTCAAACCATACAAATTCAAACCATTACGATTTTTGAGCAATCTGACAGATTTAAATAAATTGGTAGGTCAAATAGAAAATCCATCCAAGCATAGAGCTTGAAATTATGGACCACGGCAATGTATTGTTAATGAGCAAATATAATAAACCAGATTTATCAAAGGTGACCTATTCATAGCTGACTTTACAAAAACTTTACTTGTACAAATACATGTGCAAAGAGCCACTACAAATTCAAACCATTACGATTTTTGTGTGTTATGTTTGAGCAATCTGACTGAATTAAGTAAATTGGTAGGTCTAATAGAAAATTCCAGCCAAGGCTAGAGATTGATGATGAGCAAATATAATAAACCATACTTATCAAAGGTGATCTATTCACAGATGAATTTACAAATATTTACTTGTAAAAATACAAATGCAAAGAGCTACTACAAATTCAAACCATTATGATTTTTGTTTTGCAAACGTTGTTTTTCCTCCTCAACTTGAGCCAGCAATACTTCAAGCTCAGCCTCGGGTAGTTCCTCTAGTCGCTTCTGCAAGAACAAACTTTCAGGTGAAAAAAAATTGAAACAGAGTGCTTTCTAGATTATGCTACAGGTTTTGGGAAGTCGTCGTCTAATGGATATGTAGTCCAATAAAATTTTAACATTGCAACTAATGTACAGCAAACTGAATAACATGATAAATTATGGTGCAAAAATTACAAAAAAGATTTCAGGGGACTTTTGCAGGCACATTCTGATTACTGGGCTGTATCAAACATTAACATCCTGTAGACAAGTTCATGCCATAGACAACCCTAATTCGTGGACGTCGATTTGATGAGGTACATTTGTTTTTGGCAAGGAATTTTGAAGGTGAGTGTGTACATAATCATAGCATCATTTTCAGAAATGAATTGTCTTCCAGAATTTAAAAGGTTTGAAACCCAATCAGTTATATGAGTATTAGCATCTTATATGGATGGGATCACAAGTATCCATGATGAACACATGCTGGGTACTGAGAATTTGCAGAAGCATGTAACTCATAATGAACTGTAAGAAAATTGGCAGATCACATTAAATTTTAGCGATAGACAATAATTTTGAGGAAATGAGCAATCCCATACCTGTTTTTCTAAAACCCATGACACCACCTGTTGTCTTGAGAAAAGAGAGCTGTGTTTCAGCAATGCAAATGAGTTACTGGTGGCTCAGAATTAAGTTGCACTATTTTGTGTCATGACTAACAGTTAAATGGTTATTGTCTTCTTGGAAATGATCTTGTTACTTGTCACATTATTTAACTATGCTATTTTGTACGTAAGTACTACTTTACTGTTATCATCTTTTCCTACATTTCATGTTTTGTTTCTTTTATTACAAGTCAATGGATGCATCCCCAAGGAAAAACCCCAAAAACATGTCTTGGATTGTGAGGTGTATATTATTTACATATTGTGAATAAAAGTTGAGTTCGGTATTCTTTTCCTTGCTTTGCATCCAAAATCAAAAACCCCTTATCGTGGATGGATAAATCATCAAATACCACTCCGGATATCCTAGAGATAAATATTCGAGATAACACCACCCACCATCCATCCCTAAACATATAAATCTTCAATCACACCCGATCAACAATATGCTAACTTCAATAGGGCCCACTTCCTACATCCAACATTATTTATCTTTGGTTACCTTTCCACTTCCTACACCAGCATGGCAGGATCGTTCCATTCACCTGGTCCTGATAAAACTGTTACTAAAGACTTGCATTATCCTCCATCTATTTCCAGTTTTTTCTGCCTTGGCCTCTAAGGGCTTTTTAACCTCGAACTTGCATTCTAAACCCATGAACTCAAGCTGAAGCCTTGGATTTCTAATCAGAAGCATTGTACTCAATTATGTCTCCAGCTAATCAAGTTCTTGCTGAAGCAGAAGAAGCCAAACAAGGGGGATTTCATAGGCTTTCGTAAGAAATCTTGCGTTAATTGCCCAAAACCCTTATTGGGCTCTAACTTAAAAGCATGTAATGCCCCCATTTTGATTAATACGCAGCCTTGAAGTTGTCAACTGCCAGATGGGGCTGAGTTGACTGGATGGCATTTTGAAGGGAATAACACTATTAGTTAGCTAGTCGGCACTCTTTTAGTTAGTTAGTCATCAAGTCAATCAATGATACTATAAATTAGGTAGCTGCATGGGAATAAATCAGTTTTCTATTAGAAATACATGGAAGTAATGGAAGGTCAATTGAGTTAGTTTCATCCATTTAGGGAGTTGTCTGCCATGACTTCAAGCCACAAATTCAGGATCACAAAAAGGTAAGTAGATATTAGGCAGCGCTGGGAAGGATGAAGTTTATCTGAAAAATTACAACTTGAACCTCCCTTTTTGTGAGTGATGCAGTCACAATCACCTCCTTGTGCCTAGGACGAAAACCTATGGGTGCAGCGATTGCTGGTTCTGGGAATGTAACCCTCTAGTAACTGCTACCAGTTCAGTTTAACAGCAGCAGCAGGAGTCAGCAGGACATAGGAAGGAAAGTTTCAGGTATTACCTGCAGTGTATCAGAAGGACACGTACCCTCACCAGCAGTCATTAGCTCAGCATCCAACATAATTCCAACCGCATCCAGTTCATTCCAGGATTCATTCTAAACACTAGGACATCTATTGAGTTATGTTCAATGATTTGTTTGTGGATTGTTATAGTTATCAAAAGAATTAATAAAATTTCTTGTTATCAATTTTTCCTGCATTATTTTGTGTCTTTCTAGTTAGTATGTTTCAGTGGTATCAGAGTTGGATTTTGCCACCCTATGAAAACACAGAAAAGCAAAACAAACCCGAAAAATAAAAAAAATTAGCCAAATCTACTGCATGCCAGTAAGTAACAGGGAAGTTCAAGGTATCAACACAGGGAACAAAGAAAATAGAAGATGCCAAATGAGGATAAAGAGCAGGAATTTTTTGACATGATTAGGTTTTTGTAGGACGTTATGATGGTCCTTAAAGACAGGCAGCAAACAGCGTATTGAACTGTTCACTCAGAAACAACAAGTTACTACACCATTGGGGAATGATACACAAGAAGCACCTCCATCTGCAGAAATAAACCAGAACATTCCAACGAATTTTGTCATAGGTATAGGTCTACCCAAGGTTACACTCTTGCAAAAATAAGCCATGATGCAAGACGAAGATGTGGGCAATCAGCATGAGGAAGATTTGGACGTCCTCCATGCTGAATAAGGGGCAAAGAGTGCAGAGTTCACGGCAGATATTTCTTTCATGAATTTTTGTACACTAAAGTCAAAAACCAAAGTTAAAAATACAAGTAAAACCTTTCTGAATAGGCCTCACAAAGATCTTCAAAGCAGGGTAGGAAAGTTCACGATTCTCTCGTTCGATGGGTCCAACAAAGTCTCAGCTAGAGCTTGGATCCGAAAGTTGAACACATACTTTTTATCGAGTCCGATGTATGGGGAGGCGGCAATGAAGTTTGCAATCCTTCACCTGGAAGGAATCATGCTTGAATGGTAGTACCACAGTTTCGTTACTCAAGGGCACAGCCATATCACCAACTACGAAGAGTTTTGTAAGACATTGGTTGATAGATTTGAGAGGCATGACCCTGAAGAGCATTTTCGAGAACTTGCACAGCTCCATCACTACGACTCCTTGGAGGCCTATGTGGCTGATTTTCAAAGAATAATAGTAATGGTACTTGACATATCAGCAAGGCACTTTATTTTTCTTTTCATGGAAGGGCTTCAGGAACCCCTTAGAGGCTTAGTTAAGGCCCTTGAACCCAATTTGCTACAAGCTGCCATTAAAAGGTCTTTAACTCTGGAAGCCACTGCACCTAGCCAAACTTTCTAAGGGTCAGCTTTTGAGGGAACAAATACAGGGGTGTCGCAGCAGCAGCAGCAACAGCAGAGACAACAGCAAAGAATACCATATAAATATTTTCCGCAAAAACTAGGGGCAGCCCCCTCTTGACCCAACAAACCCCAAGGAACAGAGCACACACTTAAAAATCAACACGAAGGAGATATGACCCACAATGAATTGCGGAGGAAACAGCTATGCTTCAGCTGTAAAGAACCTTCGAATCCAACATATAGGTGCTTGGGAAAGGGGCAAGCTCATTTGATTGAGGTATATTCAGATGATGAGGAAGAGTCTGAATTATGTGCAGAAGCACATGGTGTGGAGGACAATGAGGTCTCACCAACAGGTACAGAAATTGAAGGTACACAGTTCCCTGAAGAGGGAATGCAGTGAACTACTATGGCTTCTTTGTCAGGGGCACCGGGGTACCACTCTTTCTGAGTTAAGGGAAGGATTGGAGGACAACATATAATGGCAGTCATTAATGGGGGAGCAACCCATAACTTCATTGATCAGAGTGTGGTAACACGTTTCAGGTTGACAATGGAAGAGTTTGCACGATTCGAGGTGGCAGTAGTAGATAATTATTCATTGGCTTGCAAGCCAGAGATCCAATAGTTATAGGGAGTGTTGGATGAGCATGATATAACCCATGACTCTTATGTCATTTCGCTGGGGGGGGGCGTGGGCGCTCACATGGTTCTAGGCGTCCAGTGGTTACGTTCGTTGGGAGAGTTCACACAAAACTACCAAACAATGACACTCAGCTTTGTGGAGCAAGGACAAAAGAAAATCAACAAGGGGCTTATAGATGCTTTAGTACAACATGTAGCAGCTCATCAAATAGAGAGGCTTTTGAGATGGGATCAAATCAGTTGGGATGGAAACTATCACCACCATTAAAGGGTTACCTCTAAGTACCATGGGTTTAGAGGTGGGTGAATACCCCTTAGATGTACAAACCTTGTTGGATAAATATGCTTATGTGTTTGCGAATATGCCTCAAGGACTTCAACTAGAAACAGGATTCCAACACACTATTGAGTTGGAAACAGGGACGAATCTTGTCATTATGACTCCTTATCATCATCCTTGCACCTTCAAGGATGAGATAGAAAAGATTGTTGAAGAGCTGTTGAAATTGGGACACATTAGACCCAGTAGGAGTCCTTTAGCATCCCCAGTGGTACTAGTGAAAAAGAAAGATGGAAAGCTAAGGATGCGTATAGATTACAGAGATCTAAATAAAAAAACCATAAAAACAAATACCCCATACCTTGTATTGATGAATTTCTTGATGAGTTACACGAGGCTGCACATTTCACAAAAAATTATTTGCAGTCTGGGTATCATCAGATAAGAGTTAAACGCAAAGACTCTTTCAAAACTGATTTTCAGCGTCATTATGGGCACTTCGAGTTTTTGGTGATGCCTTTTGAACTCACCAATGTACCAACCACTTTCCAATCGGCAATGAATGAAATTTTCAGGCCTTACTTGAGGAAAATTGTACCAGTATTCTTTGACAACATTCTGATTTATAGTAAGACATGGGAGGAACACATGAAACATATAAAGATAGTAGTCGTCATACTGCAGCAACAGACCTTCGCCAAGCAAAGCAAGTGTGAGTTTTGAATGTAGAAAATTCTGTATTTGGGTCACATAATCAGCAAGATAGGTGTAGAGATGGCTCCAACCAAGGTGCAATCCATCTAGGAATGGCCTACGCCGAGGACATTGACTCGGTTATGGGCTTTTTTTTGGTATTTGTAGCTACCACAGGGGATTTATTAGAGGGTTCTCTTAGCTAGCTTTGCCCTTAACAGAATTAATCAAAAGAGGGTCTTTCCATTGGTCCATAGCAACACAAGCATCATTTGACCATTTGAAGAAGGTAATGTGCGCTAGACCCATTCTTGCCATACCCAATTTTCCACTACCTTTTGTGGTAGAGTGTGATGCTTTAGGGGAAACACTAGGGGCTGTTTTTATGCAAAAACACCCATATCATTTGAAATTTGAAAATTAATAGATATATAGTGAAATTTCTCTAGATATGATAAGGAGATGTTGACAGTTATACATGCATTGGCTAAATTCAGGGAATATTTAGTTTGTGGAAGTTTTGCAGTTCACACGGACCACAACAGCCGAAGTTTTTTCTTATCACAGCGTGATCTCGATGATAGGCAGCAAAAATGGGTAAGTAAATTACAAGTCTACGATTTTGACATTGAGTATGTCAAGGGAAAGAATGATAGAGTAGCAGATGCACTCTCTTAGACTGAATTATTCAATGTTTCTTCAACAGAATTTGATTGGAAGGAAGAGTTGTTGGCTGAGAAAGCCAAGGACCCACTAGCTACAGGATTCATTGTAGGTACAATCATTGTTTTAGAAAAGGATGAGAGATACCAGGTGAATAACGACATTATGTTGTACAAGGAGAGAATTTTTGTAGTGCAAAGACCCAGTGTGAAATGAAAAAATTGCAGCATTTCATGATTCTCCGCTTGCTGGTCACACCGGATATTTCAAGACTTATAGACAATTTGGAAGAGATATGTTTGGAAGGGTATGAAAGAGGATGTATCACAATATGTACGGGAGTGTGGAATGTGCCAAAAGGATGAAACATGAGACCATATACCCTACAGGTCTGCTTCAACCACTCCTCATTCCTCAGTAGAAATGGGAATCTATATCAATGGATTTCATCACAGGTTTACCTAGAGTAGGGGAAAGAATTGCATCTTCATAGTTGTTGATCGATTGACGAAGTTTGCCCACTTTTTCTCCATCCCCAGTGAATTCAAAGCTCCACAGGTAGCAAATATTTTCTTCAAAGAGGTCTTTGATTGCATGGGTTACCTCGCACTTGTCATCGATAAAGATGCTCACTTCATGAGTGCCTTTTGGCAAGAACTATTCAAATTGACAGGGACAAAATTAACACCCAGTACCCATTATCATCCCTCAACATATGGGTGAACAGAGATCGTTAACAAGTGGGTTGAAGGGTATTTGAGGAGTTTTATGACTGATTGCCAATCAGCTTGGGTATGTTGGTTATATCTTGGGAAGTATTGTTACAATACTACCTATCATATGTCCATTGGGATGCCCACCTTCATGGCATTGTATGGTTATGAGGCACCATCTTTTGCAGAGTCGACCATTCTTGAGACAGATTCCTACAATAGGAGATTACATTGAACAAAGAAAACAAGTATTGATAGGATTATGCGATCAGCTCCCACATGCACAAAATCAGCAAAAGATTTATGCCGATAGGCACCGTATCAAGAGATGTTTTGAAGGAGATATGGTTTTCCTACAGCTACAGTCATACAAGCAATCTACTTTAAAAATAAGTGGGGCTGAAAGTTAAAACCCCACTTCTACGGGCCATACAGAATGTACGATGCATGGGTGAGATGGATTACGAGTTGGGGTTACCCTTAACCAGTCAAATCCACAATGTCTTTCATGTGTTTGTATTGTCCCAAAATCGGATGATTTAATGCAAAAGGGGTTTTTCCCAAAATCCACAAATCTAAAAATGCAATCAGCAAACCCTAGATTGCAAAACAAGCTCACAAAACCCTTATGAGCCCTAGAAACCCTAGGCGCCAAAATGATAGAGTTTTATGGTTAAAATCCAGCCAACATCTTGTTCCGAAATAATTGAAAATGTACAGAAAAATTTAGAATTTAATTTGCACAAATAAGTACCTTTTTACTTTGATTTCTGAAGTTCAAACGCCACTTTATGATGGCAAAAAATTCTGATTTATTATCAAAATTACAGCTGCTGTTCTAAGAGATTTTTCTCTTCAAACCCTTGCCAAAAATAGCCACGAACCCTCAAAAATTACCAAAAAAATTCTAGCAACCTATGTGACATAGAAATCGCCAAAACAGCGTCTCTAAGTCAATCGCCCTACTTCCAAAGTGCTAGGAAAAAAACAAAAAAATATAGAATAAATTCTTGCCTTTCGCAAGTGAAACATTCTTCAAAAATCCATCAAATAATTAAACACTAATTCTACAAATTATTATTTAATTTTTCTCCTTCAAACTCTTCACAAAATTGTCCAAAATTTCACACGAATAATCAAAAAATTAGCAAATAAAATCAGATTATTTAATTTGCGAATTTTAAATCAATTGAAGCCTCCAAACCCTAGATCCAAGCTCCCCAAGTGGTTCGCTCCACTTACAAAAATAGCATAATAAATTAGTAAAATTAAAATGCAAAGAAAAAATCATGAAACCTTCATAAAATGCACACAAACCCTCCAAAGCAATTCACCCCTCCTTAGGGCAAGAACAAGATCTTCTTTAGCAATGGTGGTATCAAAAGACACATTTTAGATTGATCAATCACCAACAGTAGCAAATCTCTATTGGACATGCATCCCAATAGTTTTCTTCAAGCATGATGAACAATTTTATCAAAATTCAGTTTGTCCTCCATTGTAGTCTTTGCCATGTATTTATAACCACCAAAGAGGGTAAACCATTTTGGAAAAATAAAACATTTTTATTTTTTTTTTCTTTGGCTCCCATGCCGACATCTCCTTTTTGAATAATATATTAATTACTAGCCTTAATTAAAATAATAATTAAAATTACTTAAAGGCAAATAAATTAATAATTAATTCATTTAAGTATTTTAATGGTAAAAACCACTTTGTAAATATTCTATTAATTAACAATTGCCTTATGATAAAAATCACTATTTTAACAATTAATAAATAACTAATAAAATATTATTCCCCAAAAAGGGCTCTTTTAGTCTATGGAGAAAATAGACTAAAGGTCTTTAAGACCTATTTATTCATGATGTGAAAATGGGGACATCACAATTCTCCCTTTCCAAAATTGTTTGCCCTCAAGCAATTGTAAATTTAGATGCATTAAATGTTCTTCTTGTTTCCAAGTAGCATCCTCAAATGGCAAATTCTTCCATTTAATCAAGTACTCATTAATACTTCAATTTCTTAACTTCTTCTCACGAACCTCGATGATAGTTTATGGAATCAATATAATTTTGCATTCTTCATCTAATGGGGGCAGCTCCAAATAAGCGGTAGTATGCTGCCCACAAACCTTTTTAAGGCAAAAAACATGAAACACATTATGAATCTTATCTTTTTCTAGAGGATCTAGTTCATATGCCGCTTCACCCACTTTGCCTTTTACCTTGTATGGTCCATAAAATTGTGGTTTCAATTTTTCTGCACCACTTTGTTTGAGAGAAGATTGTCTATAGGGCTGCAACTTTAAAAGACCCAATCTCCAATCTCAAATGACCTTTCCACTCTATGCTGAGCCGCATATAATTTTTGCTGATTTTGGGCATTTCATAAGTTCTCTTCTAGTGCTCTCATGATGTCATAACTTTTTTGTACCAAGACCTTTGCCCTAAGTACTCTATTATCTGTCATAATTAAATCAATGAAAGAATGAAAATCATAACCATAAAGTGTTTTACAAGGAGTCATACCTATGGACATGTGAAAGGTTGTATTGTAACAATGCTTGGCCATATGCAACCATTTTATCCATGTTGACTGATGTCTTGAAATGTAGTTCCTCAAGTATCCTTCCAACTATTTATTCACGATTTCTGTTTGCGCATCGGTTTGTGGATGATAACTGGTGCTAGGAGTGAGCTCGGTACCTATCAATTTAAAGAGTTCATGCCAAAATATACTCATGAATCTGATGTCCCTGTCATTAACAATGTTTTTGGGCAGCCCATGTAATATGAAAACTTCTTTAAAAAACACATCAACAACCATAGGAGCATTGTATTTAACTGAAAGTGGATAAAAACAATTAAACATATAAACAATTTTTACCTTGAACCATGGGCAATCCGGTAATGAAATCCATAGAGATGCTCTCCCATTTTTGTGAAGGAATGGGAAGGGACTGCAAGAGTCTTGCTGGAAATTCATGCTCACTTTTATTCTTTTGGCATACAAAACATTCTTGAATGTATTTGAGAACTTCTTTCTTTAAGCCCTTCCAATAGAACCTCTCCCTTACTAGTTTGTAGGTCTTAAAATACCCTTGATGGCCAACCAAAGGAGTGTCATGGGCAGCCCTTAAGATCATTTGCTTCACCTTGGATTCAGGTACCAAATAAACTCTTTCTTTGTAAAGTATGAGGCCATCCACAATTCTGAATTTGTCATCAACAATCACCTCCTCAAACAATTTGTTAGTAAACTAATTTTTAACATATTCCATGAAAATTAACTCTTTCCAATCTGTTGTTATAAAAGACATAGAATATATTTTTGCATATTCTTGTAAAACCTTATTGAATATAGAAGTAATTTGAGGTGCTCCTTTAACCATACATTGAAGTGTTACCTCTTTATCACCCACCTTGAATTTGAGCATTAAGCTTTGATAATTGAGGGTAAATTCCCCCAATGAATGCAACCATTGGACCCCAAGAACAAGATCCATCTCTCCAATGTCAATTACATAAAAATCATCGCACACCTTATGCTCCCCCAAAGTAATAGAAACACTGGTGACTCTTTTGGTACTAGGAAAAGAACATCCATCTGCTATGGTTACTTTAAAACCCTTGAAATCTTTTACAACCAAATCAAGCTTAACGACCAAATTTTTGCCAATGAAATTGTGTAGCAACACTATCAATTAAGATGATTACCTTGTGCTCTCTTATAGTTCCTCCTACTCTGAAAGGATAGTACTTGGGTGCTCCTGAAAGAGTAGCAAGAGTGTTGCCCATATCTTGTGTCATCTTCGTGCACATGTTCATCAACTACATTGTCTATCACACCCATCATTAATATCAATAATATCAAAATCCGAATCATTATCAACTACCTCGATATAGTAGACATGTCCCTTGTCCATGCAATGGTGGCCCTTGGTCCATGGATTTTTGCAAGTGAAACATAGGCTTTGTCTTCTTAATTCATCTCTTTCATCCTTCATATTGTTGTTATAGGGCAGCAATCTATGAAGTGGTACATATAGTGAAAAAGGCTTCTTTTGTGGCTCATTTGGTGGTGCTTTGGGATGCCCACCTTGTGCTTTTTGTTGCCCACTAAAATCAGTCCTTAGCTGCCCTGTATTTGCCCCTTTGGACAACGAATAGGTAGCTGCCCTTGGCTGCCCCTTTGGCCCTTCATAACCCCTGTATGTTGAACATTCTAGATCCAATGCCTTGGTGATGGCATCTTGCAAAGAGAGAGGATTAAAAGCCTTAACCAACCCTTTCAAAGGTTCAATCAAACCCTCAACAAATAATACAATCAACCTTTTTTCACTAATGTCAGAAACCATAACTGAAACCTTTTGAAAATCAGCAACATACCTTTCAACATCATTTTATTGTTTGAGCTGTACTAACTCACGAAAATGTCTATCCGGATTTTTTCTATCAAACCTCTCCATGATTGTTTTGTCAAACTCCTCCATTGTAGTAATAGATCCGTGGCCTTATGTGATTAGGCAATGAAACCCCCACTCATGAGCAATTCCCTCCAAATGTAGGGTGATGAATTTTAAAGCCTCCTCCTCAAGCATGGGGTTAAGTGACAAATATGTTTCTAGATTTTGTAACAAAGATCTCACATGAAGCTTATCAGTACCATCAAAAATAGGAAGAGAAATCTTACCCAACCTTTGTTGCAAGTCTCTACGGGGTTGCATACTAGGAGCCTTTGATTCGATTCCTTCATCTCACAAAAATCCTAAAAAGTCAAAAGTCCTTGTGTGGCCAAGCTTAGGGCTGCATATCCCTCTCGGTGAATCTCCAAAACATCCTCCCTTGACGTCCTTTTCTCTAACACTGGTTCTTTCTGCAAAAGGGTGGCCTTGAAGAATTTTTGAGGGGGGTTAATAGAAATCCTCTCATCATTATTCGAATGTCCTCCATTGAAGTGATCTTTCCTTGGAATAGCATCTTTTAATAAAGCTACGATTTGCACATTCAAATTTTGTTGAATTTCTTTTTGGCTTTCCTTGATTACGCTGTGCATAAGCTTAAATTGTTCTGAAGAGAACCCTTGCTCTTGGTCCTCCATAGTCTTTTTTTTCTTCTGATAAATTATATATTTTTTACCTGTTTGCATCCAAAAACTAACTCACAAGTAGACAAGACCGGTGCTCTGATACCACTATATTGCTCCCAAATGGAACGATTTAATGCAAAAGGGGTTTTCCTCAAAATCCACAAATCTGAAGATGCAATCAACAAACCCTAGATTGCAAAACAAGCTCACAAAACCCTTAATGAGTCCTAGAAACCTTAGGCGCCAAAATGATAGGGTTTTATGAGTAAAATCTAGCCAACAATTTGTTTCAAAATAATTGAAAATGTACAGAAAAAATTCAGAATTTAATTTGCACAAATAAGTACCTTTTTTACCCAATTTTTGAAGCTCAAACGCCACTTTATGATGGTATAAAATTCTATTTTATTATCAAAATTACAGCTACTATTCTGAGAGATTTTCCTCTTCAAACCCCTGCCAAAAATAGCCATGAACCCTCGAAAATTACCAGAAAAATTCTAACAACCTATTTGGGCATAGAAATTGCCAAAATAGTCTCTCTAGGTCATTCGCTCCACTTCCAAAGTGCTTGAAAAAATAATAGAAAATTATAGAATAAATTCTTGCCTTTCTACAAGTGAAATCTTTCAAAAATCTATCAAATCATTAAATAATAATTTTGCAAATTATTATTTAATTTTTCTCCTTCAAACCCTTCACAAAATTGTTCAAAACTTTACACGAATAATTAAAAAATTAGCAAATAAAATCAGATTATTTAATTTACAAATTTTAGATCAATTGAAGCCTTCAAACCTTAGATCCAAGCTCCCCTAGTGGTTCACTCCACTTGCAAAAACAACATAATAAATTAGAAAACTTAAGATTCAAGAAAAAAACCACGAAACCTTAATAAAAATGCACACAAACCCTCCAAAGCAATTTGCCCCACTCCTTATGGCAAGAACAAGATCTCTTTCACCAATGATGGTGTCAAAAGAAACCTTTTAGATTGATCAATCACCAATAATAACGAACCTCTATTGAATATGCATGCAAATAGTTTTCTTCAAACATGAACAATTTTATCAAAATTCAGCATGCCCTCCATTGTAGCCTTCACCATGTATTTATAACTTCTAAAGAGGGTGAGCCGCTTTGGGAAGATAAAACACCTTTATTTTTCTTTTTTTTTGTTGTTATTCCGACATCTCTTTTTTGAATAATATATTAATTAATGGCCTTAAATAAAATAGTAATTAAAATTACTTTAAGGTAAATAAATTAATAATTAATTCATTTAAGCACTTCAGTGCTAGAAACCACTTTTTAAATATTCTATTAATTAACAATTACCTTATGATAAAAATCACTATTTCGACAATTAATAAATAACTAATAAATTAACATTCTCCAAAAAGGGCTTTTAAGTCTATGGGGAAAATAGATTAAAGGTCTTCAAAAACTGTTTATTCATGATGTGGAAATGGAGACATCACATTCTTATTTGAAGAAGGCAGTGGGGCAACATGTCACACCTTCACCTGAGTTTCCACCATTAAATGATGAGGGGAAGTTGTTACTAGTGTTGGGACAATTATTAGGTATCCACGAGAAACAACTGCAAAACCATGTTTGGAATAAAAATGTAATGTCCCCATTTTCGGTCACTTTAGTATTGTAGTTGGCTTCGGCTTTCTTGGTGACTGTCAGCCTTGTTAGCAGGGATGTTTGATGTTGGCAATGAGCTCAATTGGTCTTGAGGACTCCTATGACAATTTTTGAAATAAATTCCGGCTTCTGATGTGTTTTCCAAGATTCTTGGAGAATAAGTCTATTTATAGTAAGTCACCCGGTCGGACCCGATTTTCATTATTCATCATCGATATCATTCTAGTGTAGTCAGTTTTCGATTCCGATGTTTTTCGACAGTTTCCACAACTCAAGTGTAATATTGGCTATAATTTAATTATTTTACTAAGGTTGCTTAATTTAATCAAAATAATTTAAAAGACACCTTAGTATTATAGCTCGTCGAAAAGAGAATTAAAAGTTTTAAATCATGGACGCATAATATTGGGACCTTGCGAATCAAATATTATCATTATTTTGATAAAAACGTCTTTTGGAGCCAAAAAGGAGCTTTTAATTAAAAAGTGAATTAAAAAATAAGCTTCTAGAAAGGTCAATGGAGAAAAAAAAAGTATAAGAGGAGGTTGTGAGAGCTCATTTGGGTCATTCAGAAGTTTGTTTATTTTTTCTTTGGAGATTTGAAGTTTTGTACCTGTGGCCAAACTCTTACCAAGGGGACGAAAACCCCAATGGTTTCTTGGTTGATTGGACGAAAACCCAATTCAACCCACTTGGTGGATTCACTTAGAGTTCACAGTTGCGCATATTGGTTTATAGTTTGAGGAATTCTTGTGCCGAAAAGAAACATTCTTTACAGGACTCGAATATTTGTATTTGCAGGATGGATTGCTTGATAAATTTGTGAGATTTGTGTTTCAAATACAAATTTATTGATGTAGAGATTTATTATTCTGTGATGAAGATTTTATGAGGATTTTTAGGCCCTATTATTTCCAACCGTACCAAGTTTGGGAATTTAAAGTGTGAAGGGAATGCTGGTCGTACCATCTCTTAAATAAGAAGGCAGCCGTACTAGCATTTGGGAGAGGTTTAGTGGTTTGTGGTCCCCACAAGCAGCCACATCATTTCTTAATATCAACTGCACCTCTTAAGGACACAAAAGAATTACTAGCGTCTACAAGACTTATGTGAGACTCATAAAGGAGTCTCTCTTGCTGTTGCAGCATATAGTGAAGCCATATCAGCTAATGTAAATATTGGATCTCCTCCATTTCTATGTATTCTTGGGCATATTTTAGCTACAACAGTTATGTTTGGAATATATCAACATTGCAACTAATATACATCTATTACAGAGATTGTTCTTGGTCTACATCAACATAACATTCAATTCTTATGTATTTGGCATCTCTGTGAAGGTTAGAGATCAACTATTCTATGCATTTGTATTTCTGATTTTTAGCAGTAGCTTGCATTGTTTATGATACTTGTTTTATCAACTATAATAAAGACCACAAATTGTTTGACAAAATCCCTGTTAATCAGCTTTGTATCTTGTGATGAATTTATAAAAAAAAACCAATGCATGACAACTGTTTGTCGAAATCCCTATTTGATAGAAGTCAGAATACTTTGTGGGTTTTAAAAATAAAATAAAATTGATTTCAATTTGAGGCAGACCATTACAGTGGTATCAGACCCAGGTTACTGCAACCCTGTGATGTTAGCATTTGCATATCAAAGCAGAACACTTGATTTGTTTTGCCTTTGAAGTTTTCCTACAATTGGAACTATGGATGCAACTATGCTTCATGGATATGTCTCACCAACAACAGCGAAAGTCTACCAAATTTATTCAATATTACTCTCTTCCTAAGAAAATTCAAGATGTTCTCACATTCAATCAATTTTTGGGTGAACCAGAAGGAGAAGACGAATAAAAATTGCAACGAAAGAGAAAAAAAATTGTGTGGGAAGCATCACAATGCAGGGAAGAAACTTGAACATCTATCTCAATCAAAAGAAGTTCTTAGCATCTTGGAGGTAGTAGAGAGTTGCTTAGACATAGTTGATCAATCACCTTCTCACATAATGAAACTAGCTATGAATCCTTTGGTGTTTTCTTTGGTTGGGCCAAAGCTGTTGAGACACCCAGATAATGAGGTGAGACTTGCAGTTGCCACTTGCATTAGTGAAATTATAAGAATTTCAGCCCCTGAAGCACCCTACAATGATGACTTAATGAGGGAGATATTACAGCTGATTATTGAAAGCTTTCATGGGTTGGGTGATACCAGAAGCCCATTTTTTGAAAAGAGGGCTAAGATTTTAAGAATTATGGCTAAGGTCAGGTCATGTGTCATTTTGCTTGATCTGAAGTGTAATGATTTAATTCTCCAAATGTTTCAATGCTTCTTTGCCAAAATCAGAAGCATCATGCAGACAATGTTAAAGCAGCCACGCTAACTATTTTGTGCATGGTTTTAAATGAGGATGAGGATATCACCAAGCAGTTGCAATTTGACTTGTTGGCCATTTGGAGGAAGGAGCAGGATGTCTCACTTATAGCTCATGAGTTCTCAAAAAGGATAGTGGAGAAGAAAATTGAGAAGTTTAAAAACTAGTTGACTGAAAAGGAATTGATTTCATTGAGTTTACAGGGTACAAGATCTCCCAAAAAGAGCAAGAACCAAATGAGAAGAGAGCAATGTTGCTTCACATGTCAGGAGGCTTGGACACCTGATCACATATGTGGGATCAATAAAGAAAATGAATTGGTGCAGCCAAGTGGTGTTGAGGACAATGAAACAGTTGAGGCTATAGAGCTTGAAGAAAATGGCCTAACTCAAGAAGGATGTATGACAGAGTCCTACAATGAATCCATCAAAGTGCATGTATCTTCATATGATAAGGATTTGTTTGACAAAGATGACAAAACAGCAGCCTTAGCTATGCATTTAGAGCAATCCAACAAGGATTTTGAGACCTGTGATGACATTGACAACACCATTGAAAGGTATGATGAATCATGTGTGATTCCTAGCAGCAATTAACTTATGCATGATTGTGTCATTCATAATTAAGTTTGGGAAACCAGAGTATAGAACTTGGAAGATCCCAAATTTGATAAGGATGCTTACTTGGTGAATTCAGAAATGGGAAGAAATAATAGGTTGTTGGAAGAAGATTTATTATATGAATCTGAAATCATTGCAGCGGCGGATGACTATCCTTTGGACCAAGGGACTGTCCTAACTTGTGAACCTAAACTATGCAAAAAAGATGACCTTGTGGGGATCGAATTGGAGGATCAATCAGAAAATGTATTTCAAGATGATGATTTTAAGACACAGTTTGAAGAATCAGCTGAAAGTCAAAGAGAATATGATTGTTGCAGCCTTAGTACATTTTTATGACACTCACAATATCATTGAAGATCTCTACTGGGAGGACCAGATTGAGAGGAGACAAAAGGGCATGGATGGTGAATTTTCTCTTGCAGATTTACAAGTAATCAAAGAAGGATGGTGAATTTTCTCTTGCAGATTTACAGGGAATCAAAGAAGATTTGGTGCCAATGAAATCTGATTATTTGCATTTACTTTTAGATAGGGATCATATCTTCAAGATTGCTCGAGTGTATGCTAATGCATTGAAAGGGAAAGACGTGGAAGTTAATAAGCTCACCTTAGAGTTTAGGGATACTAAGCAGGGCTTGGAGAATACGCAAATGGCTCTTCTATAAGCAAAAAATCAGCTTGTTGTCACTAAACAGTTCAGGGAGCAGGAAAACAAAGAAAGGGCAAAGGAACTCAAGCAGGTGATTGAAGAGCTTGACCAAATTCCATAAGACTTTCACTTAGCGCAGAGTCCTAAATTGGCAATTTTGGATTTGGGACAGCAAGAGGGTTGGTCAAAGTTAGAAAGTGGGATTAATTTTCAGTTTGTTGATAACCCACTATTTGAGATGGATGTTGATTTGTCTATTGATAATCCACTCTTTGAGTTGGATGATGAGGTATCTCATGTTTGTGATAACAAAAGTGAGTTATGGGATCCAGGTGTGGTGCATGATTATGAGGTGAATCTAGTTGAATTGTCTATTGGGCCACCCCGGAGTGTTGATGGTTTACTTCCTACAGTGGACTGTTGTGGATTGGATCATCATGGGATATTGGTTGGCCTTGTTGGTTTACCACAAAGGAGGGAGTACTATGGTAGTCTACAATCTGTTGGGATGAATACCATTGATGTTGAATCTGCAAGCGACATCAAATGCACTCTCAGTGGGGTCCACATGGAAATCAGAGTAGCGCAGTGTCAGAATGGTGAAGTCACTCTTTGGGCTGGTATCTATGCACAAGCTCCTTTTCAGGGGTTATTGGTGTCTAATGATGATGGAAGAAGCATACCATGGGCTGTTGCAGACCTTAAAAATGATAATAATGCTGTTACCTCTTATTTCAGTCTTCATATGAGTTCATTTGAGTTCCTACAAGTGCACTGGAGAGAGATTATGAGTAAAACTTGGTATCCTACCGAGTTGGTGACTTTTGGGAAGACATTTCTAGCCAAGGGCATGATCCGAAATTTCATTTTTGCCAATATTATTCAGTATTGCAGCAATTGTTTTTCTTTGCTAATGTTGTACCTTGAAGATTTAGACTTACACAGCTGCAGATTTGAGCTATTTCAGTCCAATCAGTTCATAGTCAGGGTTAGTTTTAGGCCTCAGATGGATAGAATAATAGGGCTGGCTAACCAATTTACGTGTTGGTTGGATGTTCGGGCACCAAAATATTGTTATTGCTTATATTCAGCTTGCACTTGTATTTGGGACAGTAGACTAGATTTCAGTGATAGTCATTATGTGGGAGTGCAAGGTGTTGGGAATGAGAAAGCTAATGTTGACTATTTTGAACTTACTCCTATGGTGCCTTGGATTGGTTCCTTTGAAGAGCAATTCTATGAGGAGTTGACCGAGTTTTTGCAGTTTTCGATTGCCCTTCTTTCAAGAGGTTTTCAGGATGTCTCTTGTATGGGTGTCCAACAGGACAGTGCTTTGAGTGGATGGAGCTACAGACCTCCTAAGTTGACTTGGGACCCTGGGATCATATTTGTTTTCAGTTTGGGTCAGTCTAGTGTTTTAGAGGTTGAGTTGGCATTGCTTGAGGACAAGCAATCTTTGGGAAGGGAGGACTGCAATGCCCCCATTTTCGATCACTTCAGTATTGTAGTTGGCTTCGACTTTCTTGGTAACTGTCAGCCTTGTCAACAGGGATGTTTGATGTTGGCAATGAGCTCAGTTGGTCTAGATGACTCCTATGACACCTTTTGAAGTGAATTTCAGCTTCTGATGTGTTCTCCAAGATTATTGGAGAGTACGTCTATTTATAGTAAGTCATTCAATCGGGCCCGATCTTCATTATTCATCGGTATCACTCCAATGCAGTTAGTTTTCGATTCCGATGTTTTTCGGCAGTTTTTGCAACTCGAGTGTAATATTGGCTATAATTTAATTATTTTACTAAGGTTGTTTAATTTAATCAAAATAATTTAAAGGACACCTTAGTATTATAGCTCGTCGGAAAGAGAATAAAAAGTTTTAACTCATGGACGCATAATATTGGGACTTTGCGAATCAAATATTATCATTATTTTGATAAAAACGTCTTTTGGAGCCAAAAAGGAGCTTTTAATTAAAAAGTGAATTAAAAAATAAGTTTCTAGAAAAGTCAGTGGGGAAAAAAAATTTAAAAAGTATAAGAGGAGGTTGTGAGAGCTCATTTGGGTCATTCAGAAGTTTGTTTATTTTCTCTTTGGAGATTTGAAGTTTTGTCCCTGTGGCCAAACTCTTACCAACGGGGCAAAAACCCCAATGGTTTCTTGGTTGATTGGACGAAAACCCAATTCAACCCACTTGGTGGATTCACTTAGGGTTCACAATTGCGCATATTGGTTTAGAGTTTGAGGAATTCTTGTGCCGGAAAGAGACATTCTTCACAGGATTCGAATATTTGTATTTGCAAGATGGATTGTTTGATAAATTTGCAAGATGTGTTTCAAATACAAATTTATTTATGCAGAGATTTATTATTTTGTGTTGAAGATTTTATGAGGGTCTTTATGCCCTATTATTTCCAGCCGTACCAAGTTTGGGAATTTAAAGTGTGAAGGGAATGCTGGTTTTACCAACTCTTAAATAAGAAGGCAGCCGTACTAGCATTTGGGAGAGGTTTAGTGGTTTGTGGCCCCCACAAGCAGCCACATCATTTCTTAATACCAACTGCACCTCTTAAGGAGAATACAAAAGAATTTCCAAACTCTACAAGACTTATGTGAGACTCATAAAGGAGTCTATCTTGCTGTTGCAGCATATCGTGAAGCTATATCAGCGAATGTAAAGATTGGATCTCCTCCATTTCTATGTATTCTAGGGCATATTTGAGCTACAATAGTGTTATTTGGAATATATTAACATTGCAATTGATATACAACTATAACAAAGATTGTTCTTGGTCTACATCAACATAGCATTCAATTCCTATGTATTTGGCATCTCTGTGAAGGTTAGAGATCAACTATTCTATGCATTTGTACTTCTGATTTTTAGCAGTAGGTTGCATTGTTTATGATCCTTGTTTTATCAACTATAACAAAGACCACAAATTGTTTGACAAAATCCTTGTTAATCATCTTTGTATCTTGTGATGAATTTATTAAAAAAAAACCAATGCATGACAACCATTTGACGAAATACCTGTTTGATAGAAGTCATAATACTTTGTGGGTTTTTTTTTTAAAAAAAAAAGAAGGTTTCAATTTGAGGCGGAACATTACAAAAAATCTCATATAGTGGAAGGGTTTGCCACATGAAGATGCCACTTGGGAGTCTGTTGATGTCCTTGATCACCCAACATTGTCTTGCTTGAGGACAATCAAATTTAGGGACGGAGGACTTGTAATGTCTACATTTTGACTAATTTGCAACCTTGAAGTTGTCAACTTCCGGACGGGACTGAGTTGACTTAGTCTTGGTTGGCATTTTGAAGGGAATAACATTGCAATTAGCTAGTCAACACTCTTTTAGTTAGTTAGTCATCAAGTCAATCAATAATACCTATAAATTAGGTCGCTGCATGGGAATAAATTAGTTTTCTATTAGAAATCCGTGAGAGTTCTTTGCCATGACTTCAAGCCACAAATTCAGGACTGCAAGAAGGGAAGTAGATATTAGGCAATGTTGGAAAGGATGAGGTTTATCTGAAAAATTACAACTTAAACCCCCTTTTTGTGAGTGACGCAATCACAATCACCTCCTTGTGCCTGGGATGAAAACACACAAGTGCAACCATTGCTAGTTCTGGGGACGTAAACCTCCAGTAACTGCTACCAGTTCAGTTTAGCAGCAGCAACAAGAGTCGGCAAGAAGTAGGAAGGAAAGTTTCAGGTATTATCTGTAGTGTATCAGAAGGATAGGAACCCTCACCAACAATCATTAGCTCAGCATCCAACAGAATTCCAACTGCACCCAATTCGTTCCAGGATTCATTCTAAACACTAGAACATCTAGTGAGTTACGTTCAATGATTTGTTTGTAGATTGTTAAGAGTTGTCAAAAGAATTAATAAAATTCCTTGTTATCAGTTTTTCTTGCATTATTTTCTGTCTTTCTAGTTAGTATATTTCAAAGTAGTTGTGTTCAAAGTTTTTCAAGTCACTTGGGTTCAAGTGCTCTCTAAACAAGAGCTAAGAAGGATGGTTGTGTTGCTAGCAACAGCTAGAGCTTGCTTGGAAATTAATATATTTTGTTTATTTTAAACAACTTAGCAATAAACACAGAGAAATTTTTATTCCCACTAGATGTTAGTCCAACCCAACCTGGCTCTGATACCACGTGTTGGGGACATGAAACACCGGAAGCACACAATTGATTACCAAATACCAAGCAACTTAATATGCGAAAATAACCAGAATCAACAAGTAACTAGAATCCAGAAATAACACAAGATATGAGAGACAATACACAACTTGTATTAATACTCATACAGAAAAGAATACAATAAAGAAGATGCCACTTCTTCTCCACCACCTCTTCAGAGGCTTCCCACACCTCAAGTGAACAGTACTTCTCTCATCAAAGCTCTCTCTCTTAGGTCCCAACACCCAACTCACACACTGAGTTGGTGTTCACCTTATACCTGTGCTCCACGCACTCTACAAGTGCTCCACGCACTCCACAAGTACACACCTGTACTCCAAGTAGATCTCTCCTGATACTGCTCCCTGTTGTGTTGCTGTCCTATTTGATCTCCAACCTACAAATCAAGCTGGTTCTGCACACCTGTGAACCTTGACCTTGCACACACACACACCTGCATATCATTGATCTTACTTACCATGTAGATCTCCTATAGAAGCCATGCTCCCCTGATGACCAAGATCATACACTCCTGAAGAACCCTGTTGATTCTCCAATCCAGCACCCACCTTGGTACTGTGGCACTAAGAGGAACACACCATTGCTCACCTCACACACAGAAAGAGCTTATAATAATGCTCTCTTACTCTCTAGCTACGAGTTTACAATACAACCATGAGTCTATTATATAGAACTCATCCAAACAACAATTAGACACCTAGTACAATAATTAGATCCGCAGCTCTCAGTCTATAATTAGCTCTCCTCATGCAAACACTTGGTTCGTCAACTAACTGCCCATAATATACTCGCAGTCGAACCACACAGGCGACCAACGTCGGTCCCTGTCCCCCGGAGGGTCGCCGACGCCGACTGATCTCTGACCGACGTCGGTTGCTCTCCTGCCTTATCCTGCCGATGTCGGTTGGCCTGACCGACGCCGGTGTCTGTGACACTTCAGCAACTTCTCCAATGGCCTTCTCCATGTCTGCATCAGTGAAGCTTTTAACTCCACAACTTAACAATCTCCCACTTGGAGATAAACAGCTGCACTGTACCTGTACCTGTACCCCGTCTAATCTGTTTCCTGATTTGTATCCCTCTTCAAGCTCAACCCTGAAGACCACCCACCACACACCCTGTGGTGTACCTCATGTCATCCAAGTACCCTACCGCATTCGTTCTTACAATCTCATGTAGTGAAGTCCTGACCCTGAATAGCATGAATCTCTGCTGCTGGTTTCTCTCAAATACCTGAGAATCCACTCCTCCGAATTGGCTCCTGACTCTCTGACAACACCCACTGCTTGGGCAAACTCAGGTCTATGCTAGACCTCATGTGATTTCGGACACTAAACTGTCCAGCCCTTGGTGCGCTCCGATTCTGCATCTTGCGTCTCGCCAACACCTGATTCACATCAGCTCCCACTGGAGACAAAATCAACCTGTGATCTCCCATGTCTCCCATGCCGAAGAATTTCGCTGCTCCAAATTCTTCATAGCAAACCACTGAACTAATCTTACCCCTTAGCTCAGCAAAACCCTGTATGTATAATCCTGCTAGCAAACATACCATCCACATACAGCAACAGAATGATGTCATGACTCATCATCCACCTGGTAAGACAAACCACAGTAGTTACCTGGCATTGACTGAAGCCGTGCTTCGTCCTCCACTTGGCAAAACCTGTACCACTGTCCTGCAGCTCCTCAAGGCCTTCCGTCTCACGTATCCGTTCTCTCTATTCTTCAACTAAGGAATCCATTCGTCTTGCAGTGCTAACATACTGGCTGACAACCCTACCAAATCTCTCGTCTGGTTCTGCAATCTCTCCATGCCACGCTCCCACTGTTTCCTGGATCCTTCCTGCTCTGCAGTCAGCAACTAGTATAAAGAAGAGGAACAACAAATTTGAGGCCTACTTACGTCTTCAGTCCTCCGTATGGGTGTTTGAGACTCCTTGACAGCTTGCTGTCCACCCAAAATTCGTTACAGTGACCAATCTCGGCCACCCCACAGTCTGCATCTGACCGACATCGGTTCCTGCGCCTGCCTGACTACCAATCTGCCATCGTCGGTGTCCTCCTGCCGACGTCGGTCCTCGTGACCGACGTCGGTCTTACATACTGCCGACGTCGGTTTTCCTGCCGACGCCGGTACCTGTGTTTCCTGAGAGTGATGACTTTTTACCCGCGAGCTCTTTTGAATCAATCCACATGTCCAAACTGCCCTGCTCCGAAGTATCCAGCGCCATCCACTGGTCTCTGTCCGCCATCTCCTCCAAGAACACCAAGGCTTTCCAGTTCTTAAGCCTGTCAAATATATTTGTCTTCCACTTAAAAACATGCATCCCCTTCCTGCTCATGTGACCAAGCCTACGAAGCCACGTCTCCGCAACAAAAGAAGAATCAGTAATATAAACAAGTAGATAAAGAGTACCTGTTTTCTTACCACCAGCTAATCCAAGTGCATCCGCTGTGAGAGTTTTCGTACATCTCCCATCACCCAACTCTTCTGAAAAAATTAGCCACATCTCCAAACCTGGGACCTGCATGACCTCCTTCAACACCCATGTGTTGGCCGCCTGCAATTTCAGCTTCACTTCCCCTTTGCCAATTCTTTGGCAAGGCTCACCAGCTCCTCTACCTAGGGCTGCATGGAAAGAGGCAACCGAATTTGTTATCCAAGATTCAACTTTATCTAAGAAACCTCCCAGAGCATCCTGTGCCACATCACCTGCAACATCTGCATCTTCAGTTCCTTCATGCTGATCTTCCACAAACCAACAATTTTTTTTTACCTGCTCTTTCTTTCCATCGGACCATAAGTGACCATCTGTGCTTTTCAATTTCTCCATCCTTAGCTTACTTTGATCTGTCATTGCTCTACTCCCACTCAATCAGAAACCCCTGAGAGTGACCTGTAACCAAACACAAAACCGCTTCCTGCAACCTTAGCTCTGATACCACTTGTTAGTCCAACCCAATCTGGGTCTGATACCACGTGTTGGGGACATGAAACACCGAAAGCACACAATTGATTACCAAATACCAAGCAACTTAATATGCGAAAATAACCAGAATCAACAAGTAACTAGAATCCAAAAATAACACAAGATATGAGAGACAATACACAACTTGTATTAATACTCATACAGAAAAGAATACAATAAAGAAGATGCCACTTCTTCTCCACCACCTCTTCAGAGGCTTCCCACACCTCAAGTGAACAGTACTTCTCTCCTCAAAGCTCTCTCTCTTAGGTCCCAACACCCAACTCACACACTGAGTTGGTGTTCACCTTATACCTGTGCTCCACGCACTCTAAAAGTGCTCCACGCACTCCACAAGTACACACCTGTACTCCAAGTAGATCTCTCCTGATACTGCTCCCTGTTGTGTTGCTGTCCTATCTGATCTCCAACCTACAAATCAAGCTGGTTCTGCACACCTGTGAACCTTGACCTTGCACACACACACACCTGCATATCATTGATCTTACTTACCATGTAGATCTCCTATAGAAGCCATGCTCACCTGATGACCAAGATCATACACTCCTGAAGAACCCTGTTGATTCTCCAATCCAGCACCCACCTTGGTACTGTGGCACTAAGAGGAACACACCATTGCTCACCTCACACACAGAAGGAGCTTATAATAATGCTCTCTTACTCTCTAGCTACGAGTTTACAATACAACCATGAGTCTATTATATAGAACTCATCCAAACAACAATTAGACACCTAGTACAATAATTAGATCCGCAGCTCTCAGTCTATAATTAGCTCTCCTCATGCAAACACTTGGTTCGTCAACTAACTGTCCATAATATACTCGCAGTCGAACCACACAGGCGACCAGCGTCGGTCCCTGTCCCCCGGGGGGTCGCCGACGCCGACTGATCTCTGACCGACGTCGGTTGCTCTCCTGCCTTATCCTGCCGATGTCGGTTGGCCTGACCGACGCCGGTGTCTATGACACTTCAGCAACTCCTCCAATGGCCTTCTCCATGTCTGCATCAGTGAAGCTTTTAACTCCACAACTTAACACTAGAAACCCCACTCATGAGGAAGTCAGAAAGTACAATCTCACCTACGTATGCAAAAGAAGGCATGAGTTAGAAGGGTGGTCATAATTGGAGTGCCCTTTTGAAGCAGATATTGCCATTGACTGTCAAGGGGACCCAACATTGTTGAGTACAAAATCTCAACGCCCGTTGAGGTTTGACACATACGCTTACAGTACATGAGATCAACTTTGTTAGAAACCGTGGGAATTTTTAAATCAATGTTTCATATCACCCTCCATGAACCATCATCAAGATGAGAAAAAATAGTATTTTCTAGTGTGTGTAATGCTAGTTACAAGATAATGGCAAAGCTACTAATGAATAAATAGGCAAATTTTGTCAGAAAGCTCATTCTTTCAAACCAAAGTGCCTTTGCTCCAGGCAATAGTATAGCTATGGTTGCAGAAGCATTACATTCTGCAAAAGCAGACAAATTTTTTGTTACGTTCTTGGAATTTTATATGGAGAGGACTTCTGAAAAGCATCTTGAGCTGCCCCCTTGTCTAAGACCACACACATATAGCCTATGCCAATACTATTCGTTCTCATCCTGATGATGGTTCACGAAGTGTGATCCCAAACGTTGATTTAAAAATTGTCACACGGTTTCTACCAGAAATATACATCTCACTTCATGGACTATGGAAATACTATCTCTCTCATCAACTTGGTTGCCGAGTGAGTCAAGAAGAGAGTTGTTAGTTCCAATTTTATACAAAGAAGCCTCTAGAAAAGGATCTGTAGAAATAGCATGCAGACAACTAGAATCCTAGAGGTTGGAAGGTGGAATCCTCTTAGGGCCTTGGTAAAGGCTGTATGTGTGTGGTCCTAGACAAGGGGGCAGCTCAAGATGCTTTTTAGAAGTCCTCTCTATATAAAATTATAAGAACATAACAAAAAATTTGCCCGCTTTTGCAGAATGTAATGCTTCTGCAACCATAGCTATACTATCCTAAAACCTTTTGCCTGAAGCAAAGGCACTTTAGTTTGGAAGAATGAGATTTTTGACAAAATTGCCAATTTATTCATTAGTAGCTTTTGCCATTATCTTGTAACTAGCATTACACAAACACCAATTAGCAAGATTATAAGCTTCGCCACCTTCAGGAAATATGTCTGCAAAGGCTGGGTTCAAGGCAAGATGAACCCAACAAATTTGTTGAATCTTGTCAATAACTTATCTCAGAAGAAGGCCAACTTTTCCAAACATGACCCCATAATATTATTTGCTTAAAGACATCTGGGCCAGAAGTCATCTCATCCTTCTATGACTTGGTTATATCTTCAATTCTCTGAAGAGATATTCTAGCAAAAGTTTCGTATTTGGAAATCAAAACAGTTAAAATTCATAAAAAATGAAGGAACCTTTAAAGAATTTATAAACAGAAACTATAAATGTTCTCTTTAGCTTGGTAAAATTGTTTTAAGTGAGATTGGCTATTGGAACTTTCTTTCGGTGCTAAGTGTCATAAACTAAGAGAAGTCAAGGGATGAAATACTTCTTGCATATTTGATAAAGACAGCCTCCGTGCCTATGTCAATAGCATCCTTTCAAAAGCATCGAAGGACCCTTCCACACCACAAGAAATTTAATCATTGGTAACTTCAATATGTTCTCAATATACATAACCACACTGAAATATGTTTTAAAATCTGCTACCAAGGTCAGGTCACTCCCTCCTGCAACTCCACTTGAAATTTTGATCTCAGCATAAACAGAGTTTGACCCTTTTAATACATAGCAGCCTACGGTTACCAACATTCCAATTACAGGTTGGTCCCCAGGCATTCATTGGGCTCTCAGCTCTGGAGCGAATCAGTCCTCCTTACTGCTCATCATCAGCAAAAATATCATGCTAAATGCAAAGTGACAAGAATTTACACCCCTAAGTTGTTACTTGTCTGCTGATAGATAGAATGATTAAAGAGGTATTTATTGGCCTTCCCTAGCCTCTCGATATTCCTTCTGAACTAAACATCCACTAAATGCAGTTTTTTGGCCAATAATTATGTAAGGCTCCCCATAACTATACATAATTTTCGCTCTATGACCAAAATGAAAACCATGGTCAAGAAGTCCGAAGACACAGAAGTTATGTACACACAATTCCTATTGGTTAGTTTTGGACAATTTCCTTCTTGTGGATGAAATACCTGGGCTGTAACAATATTAGCTTATAAAGAAAAACCTTACTTTTATATAGCTTACCGTACAACCAAGAAAAAATGCTTCTTTGTACCTTTGTTCACAACTAATTACACTACTGGTTATTGAAATCCTAATGAACCTACAATCAATGACAGAAGAATAAAGGAAAACTTCAAAGTCTCAAATTATTTGTATCTGAACATTGACGTGATTATATGTTTTTACTCTGACTTTGAAGTGGTTAATACTTGGAGGATACCCAGAATTATTCACTTCCGTTTCCTGGCATGGCTTGGAGGATACCCACAAGGCATATCTCCACCTTTATTGGAGAAGACTGTCAATCACTCAAATGTTCACCAGTCACCCTATTAGGATACAGTTTGGTGCTTACTTCACACTTGTTTAAGGTAAAACACAAACAGTCTGTAACTCTTACTAGACTCCTTATGCCAATGCAGAATAGTTACTTATAGTCAAATCACCCAAACTCATGTGAACAAACACATTAAACATGGAGCTTGGTGCAATTCTTAAGAAAAGCTAAAATGTCGAGTCTTTGAGACAATCAGACAATCTTATAATGCATTTAGAAATAAATCTAAGAAGAAAGTAGGACATCTATATTGAATGAAGGGGTTCAAAAATAAATCAATGAATTATCAAAAACAAAAGTACATATTATTCACCAAAAACCTAAAACATTACTGAAAACACTTTAAAACAGCAGCCATCAGCTGGTACACATCAGCATACCTCCAAAACTTTATTTTCATAGTCGCGGAGTTGTTGGGCATAAGTCATGTCTTTTGTTGAAACCCTGAGTATGTATGTTAGAATCCAACCAACAGTGAGGCCAAGCACCAGTACCAGTTGCACAACATTCCCTGCCTTCATAGAATCTACTCCAATAAACTGGACCACAGAACGAATCAGAAATGTTATGAAAATAAAATATTACAGAAAGCCATGCAGAATGTGAGAAAGCTCAATTGCATGAATTACAATCTGAAAAAGTGAGAAGCTGAAGCCACAAAACACTCCGTCAATTAGTTATTTGTGTGCTCGTAATGTACCTCCAATCCATATTTTAGACTAAAACCAAAAACTGTCACCCCAAGACCAATGAGCAAAACGTCCTTCCTTGTGTATCCAAATGGTGTCTGCCAAGGTAAAGATAACCAGATACTAAGCAATTAAAATAAATAGAAATCTTATGGGATAAAATTTAATTTTAAGAAAAAAAAATACACCACAAAGTACATGTTAATTTGCACTAAAAATTAATCCAAGTATTTGCGAAGTAATTTTTTTCCTCACGTTCCTGTACGTGCATGGTACTCGTACACCAACCTAGCACATTACCTTCCTACAGACCTGTTGGAAAGGTTAATATATATCTAAGAAAGTACAATACAAATTGATAGAGGATGAAAGAAGCTAGACAATACCTTCCAAATAGCAGGTTGGATAGGTAAATTAAATGTGAAAATATTTGCAAGGCAAATTGACACAGCAAAGATCACAAAAAGACTAACACAACGCTCAAGGAAGGATACAGTAGCTTAATGTCTCTTTGAAGTAATCTAAATGCAATAAAATCAATCTAGTCAATGGAAAACAACAAACACATACCTTCAAGCGTGCATGCACACCTAATCAAGCAGACAAGGTGAAAGAAAGAAACAGACAGCAAACAAGGAGTTTATCAATTTCTTAATCTGCAGAGAGAGATAACAAACAATAAATGAAAACAAACAAGATGTGGTTAACTACACTTTAAATAGTGTTCAAACAACATGAAAAAGGCCTAATGCTAATGCTGAAACAAAGACGATGAGACAGAGTACTTTTGAACAGAAATTGATTTTAGCTAATTTTCTTGTTTATGCAAATACTACTAATTTTATATATTTTTTAATATCAGCTGTTGCAGCAATGGAGAAGAGCTGAAACAAGCCTATTAAATCAAAGTCACTTGGACAAGTAATAGAGCATGTAAATCCTAGAATACAGATGAGATGGTCTGTCTACTCAGAAATGTGACCTCCAACGAGGTCATCATCTTGTATCCTGTTGCCATGGTGAATTCCTAAAGGTGACAACCACTCAAATACTATAGGCTAAGTAATAATAAGACTAAAGAGCGTGATATGTGAGCAATAATGGTAGAATGGAACCAAGTCGAAAGAAAATGTTGATGAAGTATTGGTTATAACATTTGTTCGTTCCCCCAACACAACTGAAATGCATGTATTTATAGACCCATGGAGAGAAACTAAATAGCTGAAACAATCCTAGAGGGAATGGGAGCTGAAAAGGTGTTCTAGACACGCCTATGACCTTTGTATAATCTCCCTGTCTCATCATTTCATTTCTTAGGTTAGATGACAAAACCGTCAGTTCTCAAATGGAACCATCACTGCCAGTTTTGAAACAGCCACTAGCAATTGTGTCACCTTTGCTAGAAAAGAAATGAAAGAATTAATGAAAATCAATTCTCAGGAAGGTTCACTTTAATGGTCACTTAGGTCAAAATGGGTAATTAGAATATGGATAGGGTCTAGATATCATTTGTGTGCACCATCTAATGACTAGTCGTCACATAAGTCAACAAAATGAAGAAAGAAGCAACTATTGAAAATCAACCATAACCAAAGTCAGTTTAAGGCAACAAAATGCAATTATATAATTGGAGATGTTTGATCATCAATGGGCACGGATGTGGCACTACTGAATGTAAATTTCCAGTTCCTATAGTTCCTAAAGAAAGCTTGCGCATAAAAATTCCTTAATAATGATCATAAAATCCACAAAACATTATCTTAGATAGACTTCTGCACTTTTCAAGGGAAATTTGTGAGTTTTTAATTATTCCTTGTCTTAGCATCAACCAATACTATCAAATTAGGGATTACTTACTTTCAACTGCCTACAAAACATGATAGTGTTCATGCTGAACATAAAATCTACAATTTACTGTAGCAGTTGTTACTTACATTAACACTTGTTTTCCTTATTTTGGATTAATGTGTTCTAAAATAGTGTAAAACTGGAAATATTTAGATTATGTAAAATAGGGCAATAATCACACAAATCTAAAGGCAAAAGGGTAGATTTATATGGCATTTAGATGATTGAAAATTGACAAAGCACCATGGAAGAGAGGTACTTAGCTCAAGAAAATGCTCACTGTGTTCATCACTATTTTAGAAAAATGCTTTGTAATCACTCAGATCAGAAAATTGTAGCTCAAACCCTACTTGGATATTATTGGTAATAGTGAGAACCTTGAGGTGACCAGAACTGTTTAGGCTCTATCGGCACTGTCCTTATTGACTATGCAAGTCTATGGTGCCTCAAATTATGGTGCCTATCCCTGTAGATGCTTCATGTGTGTGTGCTCGCCTTCGGTCCTGTGCACCGATCTTTGTTTTCCTTCTTCCTTTGAAACCCTAATCTCACTTTTGACCACAGGATGATCCTTGAAAAGGTGGTTAGAATAGCCCCAGCAACTCCCCATTAAGTGATTGAGTGTTGCCTACATTCCAATACTCCGAAATGGGCTCAAACCACACATAATTCTCCCACCTAGATGTCTGTGTGCGCCATCATGAACAATCTAGAATGCAATGCAATGTTTGGCTTTCAACACTTGACACCACGCAACTTTGACATACATGTGTATTCAGACCTGGCTCTAGGGTTGCTATTTTAAGGGATATATAGATATGTATGCCTTTGTGATAATGTCTCAAGAGAGTGCTAATTGATTTCTCAACGTAATTGCCCAAGTAGTGATCCATTGAGTACAACCTTGGGATTGAGTTGTATTTATAGTTGACTTTGATATTTCCCATTACGATTGACCCATGAAACGTGTCTAAGCCGACATGTCCCAATTTGAAAAATAGCCATTTGAGTGTTCTTGGACACTATCGGCAGAGATAGACAACTATGGTAAACTGCAACTATTTGACTACTGTTGATATTGTCTTAGGAGAGAAAATCAGTGATCTGATACATGGCAACAATCTACTTATGATTCTGAGAGATTCTTGCACAGACTATGGCGATCCTTAACATGTGTATCTGGTAAACTGGGTTGGCCAAGACAACAGATGGGTAGACGAATAGGGAAAAATGTGCACAAGAGTCAAATGTACGTGTAATGTGCAAGTATGTCAAAATGTGCTAAAGTTGATGTCGCCAAAGTGTAATACCAAATTTAGGTCTCTACAAATGCCCCCCTTTTAGTCTAGTATCAAAAATACTAGATTAAAAGGATAAAGAAATTTGGTTCTTATGATTCACCAAAAATGATATTTTGCAATCCTTATTAGCATGGAATAAATAGATGTATAATTATGAGGATGTTTGGTAGTCTGATAAGGCCAAGCACAAGAAAAATTCTAAACCCTAAAAGCTAATTACTAAAATATTTTCAAGGGTGAATTACATCATTTCCTCCCTGCTTTGGGGCAGTTGTCCCAACTTCTACATGAGATTAAGAAACTTTTCCACAATGGCGGTCTTGAATAATCACTTGGAATGTTATAGGAGAGAACCTTTGCATCCAACCAAGTAAGTAGTGATTGGCTTCCTATTATAGGTGCAAGTGTGAACATCAAGACAAGTACCATCAGCCAATGGTCATTGAAAATATGGAATGCTAGCCTCGTGACGAGTGATGAAAACCTCTTCCAAGTGAGATGGCACATACAACTTGAGTTGACTAACATTAACATCATGGATGCCAAGTTGAGCTAGAAGATCTGAGCAAAATATAATTAGGCCCAACCACTTGGGAAATAGTCTAAGGCCCATATGTAATCGGATTTAGCTTGTTGTGGTGTTTGTTTTGAAAACTCTACTTAGCCGAGTGAAACCAAACATGATCACTAGCTTGGAAATAAAGAGATACTCAATGACGGTCATGGAGTGACTTAAATTTGTCAAGAGTATGCAGGAGATTATTTGAATGCGGGCATAAGCTTATGCAAATTCTGCACACAGGAAGAAGGTTTCTTGCTTTTGTCAGTGGGAGATATATTGGGCTGGAAGATCAACTGGAATCTCATAAGGAGTCAAATATTGCAAGGCATAATTGAGCTTGGCTTGTGACAATTCCTCTGCATGATAAGCCACTCGATGTCCTCCTTGCTTAAGTACCTTGCTCTGGAAAATTGAAAAGTGTTAGCCTCAAGCTCAAATGGTTGTTCTAAGTTGGAGAGAGAAAGCACCAAAGTAGAACAAGAAGCCTCTAATCAAAATTATTGATCAACTTAATGGGTTTCAAATATCATATATAAGCATTAGTGAGTTCAAAACATCATTCCGCTTAGGTGTTAGAAAGGGATGGCAAGAATTTGTAGTGAATGGCTACTGAATGACTAGTTTACCACCACTGGCTAGAGGCATTTCATAGAGCATTCTACACATAAATGGCCACATGAGGTCATGAATTCTAATAAACATGCATTAGGAATGTCATATATTCACTCAATGATGTTTTATGAAGATCAGAGAAAATTTGATGTGTTTTTGACTCAGCAACAATGAGCAGTTGCACCATTGGCAACCCATAAAAATGCAGTTTTAGTGCATAAGAATTGAAATTTGCATATGATGTCCAAACAACATGAATCTTGGTGTGAGTATGTTGGACTCACCTTTCAAGTTGTCTCTGAAATTTCACGTGGAAATTCATCAGTTTGACCAGTCATATTGCCTCAAGAAGCAAACCAATGATTCCAATTTTCAAAGTGGTGGTTTTGACCACAAAATTAGCAGATCTACACCTACATCTGGCAGTTTTCTACCACTGACTGGCAGTTTTGAGTGGCATGGGGAAGTTGAGCAGTCGTCCATGAGGCACAAAACGCAAGGAGTCATAGGGAAACGACTAGGGAGACTTTAGAATCTTTGAGATATGAAAAAAAGAAGTTCAAACATCGTATCTGTAATGACCCCTTTTTGGGCCAAAAGACCAAATAAGGGTTTCCCCTAAAATCCACAAAATTCTGAATTTTGAAATTAACAAAATCAGCAAATCCTTGCTCAAAGAGATGCCTAAAAAACATGCAATTTGCTTCCAAACCCTAGGTGTCAATATACAATAAATAGATAGGTAATTTCCAGCAATTACCTTGAGCAAATATCACCTCAAAATGATCCAAAATAAGCTACGAACTGAAAATAAAAATTTTGTAACTTTTTACCCCTTGGATGTGGATGAAAATCATATTTAACCTCGCTTAAAAAAAATTTGATTTTATGCATAAAACAACAGCTGAATATTTACCAATTCTTACTCAAACCCTTGCCAAACTCATGAATAAATTACCAAAAATAGCAACACAAATTCAATGCTCTCTTTGGGCCTTCAAAGTGATCAAATACCACTCCAAACCTAATCGTCTTAGGTCAAAACTGCATATAAAAATCAGAATTAGTATTTACCCTTCAACTAGGGTTTTAGACCCCTTCAAACATCAAACCCTAAATCCCAATCAAGTCACCACACTTGGAAAAATTCACACAATAAATATTAGCCACAAATCCACAATTTATGAAGTCAAACTCATAAAATCTGCTCAAAAAATATAAATAAATAAATCATAATTTTTTATTTATTTATCCACTCAAAAAGACCTTGAAAACCTTGTCAAATCACATAGAAAGCCAACACCACACTTTAACAATATTCATCAATAAATTCCAACAATGAAACTAGGTCAATTGGACCTCAAAATGTGCATGAAATCCATACAAACAAGTCACCAAGCAAGTCGCCCCACTCTAGGGCAATTATTAAATCCACCTTTGCAAAGGTGGCATCAAAAGACACCGTTTTGTCGAATAATCGGCTCTAAAACTCACAAATAATTATTTGGGCATGCATCCCAATATTTCTTCAAGCATGAAGAATCACAATATCAAATTTCAACATATCCTTTAAAAAATAACTCCACCATGTACTTGTACCCTTCAAAAGGGGGCAAACCACCTTGAGAATGCCAAATACTTTTTTCTAACTCTTTTTGTCAACTTTTAGAATATCTTCTCTTTGCCTTGATCACTGACAAGCCGACATTCATTTTTTACCAAAAATAATATTAAATTAATTGCCTAAATAATTAGTGATTAAACTTACTATTAGACAATAATCCAATAACTATTTCAATTAAATACCTTAGTGGTAAAAACCACTTTTATAAAATATTTTATTAATCAACTAAAATTGTCTTATATGAGCAAATGATTAAAATCATTATTCGGACAATTATAATTAATTAATAAAATAAAACCCCAAAATAAATCCTTTAGTCTATGGGAAAAATAGACTAAAGGTCTTCAATACCTATTCATAAATGATGTGGAAATGGGGACATTACAATCCTCCCCACCCAAAATTGTGTCCTCAAGCAATTGCAAAATGGTGTCCCAACACACCTTATCAAGCAATGTCCACCTTTACTTGTTTCCTAATGAAAGAAATCATCAAATGGCTTCTTCATATTGTTGTATTTCTGCTTCGAGGGCTGCCCCCAAGTGCTAGAAGTGCCCTCATAGCCTTCCAAAGTCTCCATATGTTCCCAATCAACCATCCTTTTCAATACCAAGTGGAAGATAACTAAACTCCTTTCCCTTATACCTTCAAAGGAGGTGTTATGTGACTCAAAGTTGCAACAAGAAACATGAGAGAATATGATTACCTTATTTCCCCATGGGCAAAGACCTCCCAACTGATGGGTCATCACTATCCAACTATGCAAAAAGAAACCAGCAAAGTACCTACCATGATGTGAGACCTCAAAGACATACCACTCACCATATACGGGCATCTTTGTGCAACCCATGTATCTTCCAAAAGGTTGCCCCTTGTCAATCATCCCATGCATGCACGAGACACTCCAAAAGCTCCTCAATAGCTCCCAAAAACTCATCAAAAATAGTTGTTCATGCATGTATATCCTGGATTTTTCATGTTGACTCAATCTGAAATTTATATATGCATACTTTTCTTCATACTGAAATCTGAACTTAATGATTAGAAGGCTGTAATTAGACTTTCCAGCCTTACAAATGCCCCAAAAATTCACCCACGTTTGAAGAAAAAAACAAAAATGAACTTCTTTTGAATCAAACCTAGGATAGGAGTGTCATGTAGATGCAATCCTCCTTGCATGAACCTTTTTATGTGTGTCATGTATCCTCTCATTGATTTTCCTTTCTCGATATCGTTGTGCATATAAAGAACACATTGTAAGTCAAACAAAATCTTCCCTCCAACCATGAGAGGGTGTTGTAACTTTCTTATGCTCTTCCATCTTTTATCGTGTATGAAGAGTTCCCAACTATGAGCATTTTCAAAACGTGCTAGGGGCTGGAATATATGACAAAACTCAGAATTTTCCCCTCTAATGCATCGCTGAGTTCGCTTTTGCAAGTTTGATTTTTCTGAGCAATAAAAACCAAAATATATACATATCTTCATCCTTCCCACTGAATGCTGGTTTATGCTCAAAATTCTCATGTTTTCCTTTTCATAAGCCTACTGCATTTGCATATAAAAGTCTGATTTTTGAGACATAAAAATCATCATATGCACACTTACCTTTCTCCCTTAACCTTGGCATGGGGTGCCTTCCAAAGCATGTAAGGGGCTGCCCCCTCATATACCTTTCCCTCTCATGTGGTAATAGACATAAATGGCAAAATTCAGATTTTGACATGCTTACCAATGGGAACACGGATCTCTCATAGTGCTGGTCATGAAGTCTTATGGTGGTTCTTGCTCCATCTCTTCCTCCCAAACTCCTTATTCTCACACCACAATTACCAAACATAATGTTAGATGAAGATGTGGGAACCTCTTCATCATTTAAGCCATGCCAAATGACTTCCTTGCTTGCCACCTTTACAAGGGATCTCCCAAATAAACCAATACATGGAACAAACAAATTAGGAAAATCATTGGTGTTTAATAACACCTTTTTTATTCTCTCATCAAGCTCTAGGAGCATGAAGTGTATCACTTCATGAGGCCTTGATCCTTCCTTGCAATTTCCTTTCATTTGGAATCTAACAAGTGTGTTCACATTGATCTTGTCATAGTTGTAGCAAGTCTTTTCCTTCCTCAACCTTCCCTTTATAGTGGCTGGAAGTCCACTCATATAAGTGTGAACCCCTTCCATGGTGTTGAGGTGTGAGAGGCACACCTTCCTAGGGTCAACACTCATCATGGCAACAAGAAACTATGGAGAAAATAAACTAAAAATATGAAAAATAGCAGTCAATGAATTAACAACAGCCCTTGCAATGACCCATAGATCATAGCATTTGTCACCTATCACCACCTTCATGATTAGCCAAGTTGTTCCTTTGGTAAGTCCAAAGGAAACACAATATAGGTGGGCTATATAAAGACTATAAGAGCCATGAATTGCTTGTTCTTCCCTCCAAAACAATGATACATACCTTGCAAGATTTGCACCTTGTGTTCTTCCTCTAATCACAACCATTTCATGTAGCATATAACATTCAATAAATAAATTGTGATGCATACCAATTTTATGGATTGTTTGCATGCCTTCTAACATGCCCTCCACCTTGTCTCTTTCCTTGGTATGATCCTTATCTTGCACTTCTTTTAGTTCATGCTCCTTGATTTTCTCTTCTCTTTTATCATCCACTTGCACCCCTATGAGCTGCCCATCAAATTCTGATTTTTTTGTTTCATTGGCTCCTTCATAGGAGTCTTAATAAAAGGTTGTCCCTTCATTTTTTCCTCCAAGCCTCCATGTAGTTCGGTCCTCTCTTCCTCTACATGCTCCACTATCAAATAAGGCCTCAATTTTCTCTCACAATTAATTGCAAAATTTTCAAACAGCATGTGCAATTGAATTTTTTTTTTTTTCTAGCCTCAAACCTATCAACAAGATAGATAATAATGGCTTGGAAAGATCATCTCTCATTGAGTGTCTAAGTCAAGATTCTCTGCATAGAAGCTACAACATTTTTAGTAGGATGTTTACAAGCAATTGCAAGGAAATGTTGAAACATCTTAACAATAAGTTCATCACACTCCGTATCTAACATCAAAATAAATGACCTGGTTGAAGCCATAGTTTCCAGGGTGTTGACCCTTCTAGCCAAAGAGTGTCCTTTGTCCTCTTTGAGACCTTGGAAGCTCCCCACAATCAACAAAAATATTTCCTTCGTGATTCTATCATTGTAGGGAAATTTGGGAATCATTATTCTTAAAATCTCATTAATACAACTAGTAACCAAGAGCCTTACCTCATCTATATCTCTCAAGAATTCATGTTGAACCAAGTCCTTGAGAGTTGTACCGCCCACTTCATGGACTCATAATGTGATTGATTTACCTTGGATAACCTCTTTTCTACTTCTTCCAAGGTGTTGATTATATCCTCCATCGGTTGGCATAGGTTCCCTAGCCTTCTACCTGCATTGTAGTGCCTTCATTTCTCCATTTTTTTCATGGCTTTTTCCTCTTCTCTGATAATACCGAATTTTTTTATCTGCTTGCAACCAAACCTCACAAGGGGACAAGATCGGTGCTCTGATACCACTGTAATGTCTCCTTTTTAAGCCAAAGAACCAAATAAGGATTTCTCCTAAAATCCACAAAATTCTAAAATTAGCAAAATCAGCAAACCCTAGCTCAAAGAGATGCCTCAAAAACATGTAATTTGTTTCCAAACCCTAGGCGTCAATGTGCAATAAATAGATAGATAATTTTCAGCAATTACCTTGAGCAAATATCACTTCAAAATGATCCAAAATAAACCACAAACTGAAAATAGAAATTTTGTACCTTTTTACCCCTTGGATGTGGATGAAAATGATATTTAACCTCGCTGAAAAATATCTAATTCTATGCATAAAACATCAACTAAATATTTACCAATTCTCACTCAAACCCTTGCAAAAAATCATGAATAAATTACCAAAAATAGTAACACAAATTCAACGCCCTTTTTGGGCCTTCAAAGTGATCAAATACCACTCCAAACCTAGTCGCCCTAGGTCAAAATTGCATATAAAAATCAGAATTAATATTTACCCTTCAACCATAGTTTTAGAATCCTTCAACTAGGGTTTTAGACCTCTTCAAACATCAAACCCTCAATCCTAATCAAGTCGCCATACGTCGAAAAATTCACACAATAGATATTAGCCACAAATCCACAATTTATGAAGTCAAACCCTCATAAAATCTGTCCAAATATATAAATAAATAAATTAGAATTTATTATTTATTTATCCACTCGAAAAGACCTTGAAAACCTTGCCAAATCACATAGAAAGTCAACGTCACACTTCAACAATATTCATCAATAAATTCCAGCAATGAAACTATGTCAATTGGATCTCAAATTGTCCATGAAATCCACACAAACAAGTCACCTAACAAGTCACCTCACTCTAGGGCAATTATCAAATCCACCTTTGCAAAGGTGGCGTCAAAAAACACCGTTTTGTCGAATAATCAGCTCAAAACCTGCAAACAATTATTGAGCATGCATCCTAATACTTCTTCAAGCATGAAGAATCACAATATCAAATTTCAGAATATCCTTCAAAGGAGAACTCCACCATGTACTTGTACCCTTCAAAGGGGCCGAAACACCTTGGGAAGGCCAAATACTTATTTTTAACTCTCCTTGCTGACTTTTAGAATATCTCCTATTTGCTTTGATCACTTACAAGCCGACATTCTTTTTTAAGCAAAATAATATTAAAATTAATTGCCTAAATAATAAGTAATAATTAAAATTACTTTTAGGCAATAATCCAATAATTATTTCTATTAAATGCCTTAGTGGTAAAAACCACTTTTATAAAATATTCTATCAATCAACTAAAATTGTTTTATATAAGCAAATGATTAGAATCACTATTCGAGCAATTATAATTAACTAATAAAATAAAACCCTAAAAGAAATCTTTTAGTCTATGGGGAAAGTAGACTAAAGGTTTTCAATACTTGCTCATAAATGATGTGGAAATAGGGACATTAAAATCTCAAACGCATTAAATTGAAACTTTTCAAAGTGAGAGGGTTCATTCATTGACCCATCTATTACAACCAGTTACCCAGTAGGGATTGTTGTATTCATTTCTCAAGCGATAAAGATAAATGATGCATAGCTTTTCATTGTTGGAGTTTTATCCGCATTGGGTTCCTCCGGGGTAACTATTGGTGTCTTTCTATGTGAATTCCTTTGATGTGTACTCTTTACATTGATTCACTATTTCCATTGCTGTAAATTGAGGTGTATGAGTAACTAAAATTTCGAAGAATGAATATATGTTGTATATAGTGGGGTATAGGACATAGTTTCAGAAACAACTACATCTATTTCATCCTAGTAAATAGTTTATTTTAGTTGTAATTGCATGTATTTCTGATTTGGGAATATGTGCACCAACATAAGGATGTATATAAATCTTATTTTAAATAGATGGCATGAACACATTCAAATCATTCATGTGATGTAAGTGGCAGCTATAGCTGTAGCAAACATCAAGTTCTGCATATGTATGTTGAATTTCAGTAGCATAAAGCATTGAATCAGCAACATAACAACTTAGAGATTTGTGTTAGTGAATCGACCATTAGAATATGCAAGGCAATTAGAAATCAGCTTCAACAAGAGATTCGATTGCTTGTGGTGGGACCATATCAGCATTATCTGTCTTAGATTCCTGGATGATATCAAGAGTCAAAAATATAGGTAAATTCAGTTGTTTGAGTGCTGGCCTATCGAAGAGAAAAGGACTTATAGAAGTGAATTTATAGATTTTACCATCCTTGTGTAGTTCAAAGGTCTTATGGAATCCATCAAAGATAACTCTACGATTGTACTGATAACAAGATCCAACTATAATACTGCAGCAATCAAGTGGAATGACATCACATCAAGTTTGTTCTGGAATGGCTCAATGCCAAATGTGGCAGGACACTTGAAAGACTCTGCTTGACCGCTCCATATAGTATGGGTGGGGTTGAGTTGTAATTAGCAACTAAAGATCGTTTGCCCACTTTCATGAATTCAAGTTCTCCATTGTCAAGGATAAGCTCCACCAATTTGTATTTGGCTTGACAGCTATAAGTGACCAGAGCTTCCCTATTGTTGAGATCTTGAGAGAATAATTAATGACCATGAAAATAAGTTGAGGATAAGAAATGAGGGGATTGGATACCGGAATCTTTGAATCTTCAAGATGTGACTTTTTCTCAGCTGCAAGGGCCTTTGCCTTCTTTGATTGCAAGGCATGACATTCTTTTATGGAATTTATAGTGTAATTATTATAAGCACAAAACTTCTTGTTTTCATTGTCAGAAGAAGGAACCAAACCCTTGGAAGAGCTATTATATGAAGCATTCTCAGTCTTCAAGGATGAGCTTCCAAGGGTAGAAGTTGAAAAATAGTTGGTCTTCTATTACTTGGATTCCATCTTTAAAGCAAGCTGGAAAGCATATTCCAATGAACTGATCAAGAAAATCTCTAATTCCATCCAAAGATAAGAAAATATCCCCGAGACAAACATGACTTAGAAGACCTTGTTAGTGCCTTATAGATCTAACTCAACGTTACCAGTTTGTGGCCCCAAGGCAGCATTTGGGAGCCAGGGGCGAACCCAGTTCTGGTGCGGGGTCCGGTGCGTAGCCCCACACCCAGGGTTTGCCCTTGGGCGTTGGGGCTACGCACCCGCAGTCGCCGGCACCCAAAAGCTGGGAAAAACGTTTTTTTTTTCTTTTTTTCTTTTTCACCAAACCCAATGCATTGAAATTATAAAAAACACCTTACTTAACCCTAAAAGACAAAAACAAAAGTATATGTCAACAGAAATGAGAAGAACAAAGTGACAAAAGGAAAAACACTTGCTTCTTATTTTTCTAAATTTCTCATTGCATACTTCAACTGCATTGCTGCTGCAGGTTTGAATCTTCATTAAGCATCATTCTAGTCATTTGCCTACGGTGATTGAGGAGCCATTTGCTATCAAGGTAAGTTTTTATTTTTATATTGTTTTATTTTATTATTTTGTCATTTTTTAAGTTTTTACTAGTTTCTAGCTGCTGCCCTAGGGTTTGTTTTGACTTTTTTTTAATTTTGTTTTAGATTTTTTTACTTGTAGTTATATATACTATTAGTCTATTACTACAATCAACAATGTCTCGTAGCTCTTCCTCCAGCGGCCAAAAGCAACACAAAATAGACTTGACACACTCACCATTGTGGAAATATACAACACTGATAGACCAAGTTTCAAGTGGTGGGGCCTATATTTGGAAATGCAATATTTATGATTCTCAGTTCACAAGCTTATATTTTAGGGTGAAAGCACATTTATGTCACATTCTTGAACGTAGAATCAAATTTTGCACAGACGGGGAAGACTAACTCTCCATTGCCACATTCAAAAATCCTTGAATTCATCAAGGAACAAGAAGATGCAGATGCCGCACATGCCATGAGACTCAATCACCCTCTAGCAAAGAAAGGCAAGGGATCAGGGAAGCCACCTATTTCCCCAAGTTCTACCGGCGGTTCTCCGGTTGTGTCTGTTGGAAGACATCCATTTTTGGGAGCAGCCCCTATGCAAGAAGAGGCTTCTCTTCCAGTTACAAACAAAAGAACAAGAGGACCATTGGATAGGTCTTTTCAAAATGAGAGCAGGGAGATTGTGGATCAAAAAATTGCACAATGCATTTATGCAAATGGATTGTCTTTCAATGTGGTTCGATCACCATATTGGCAAGAAATGGTGAGAGCAATCAATGAGGCCCCAAAAGATTACAAAGGCCCAGGGTTTGAAAAAGTCCGCACCACTTTATTGGCAAAAGAGAGAAAAATTGTTGAAGATTCTTTGAAGCCAATCAAAGATTCATGGGCTGAAACAGGTGTCTCCATCTTTTTTGATGGATGGAAAGATGCAAGAAACAGGGCTTTGATCAATGTGCTTGCAATATGCCCTAAAGGGGCAATGTTTTTGAAGGCCATTGATTGTGAGGGGTGTGTGAAGGATGTGGAGTTCATTGCCAACATCCTCATCAAATCCATTGAGGCAGTTGGACCTGAAAATGTTATCCAAGTTATAATGGATAATGCCGAAAATTGCAAGGCTGTGGGGATGTTGGTGGAGGCAAGATATGGACACATTTTTTGGACACCTTGTGTTGTCCACTCAATCAACCTCATGTTGCAAAAGATGGGGAAGCAAATTGACTGGATCAAACAAGTGTATGATGAAGTTGAGCAAATTCAAATATTTGTCACCAACCATCAACACTCTTACGCCATTTTTAGATCCTTCTCGACATTGGATTTGTTGAAGGTATTTTTATTTTAGTTTTAAAATTATAACTTTTTTATTTTTAAACTAGTACTTCATACTTGTATAGCTATATTTATTATTTTTAATAATTTATTTTTGTAATAGGTTGCTCCGACTAGATTTACTTCTCACACAATCGTCTTGAGACGACTTGTACTAGCGCGACAAACACTTAGCAATATGGTCATCAGCAACTTGTGGGGTGTATGGAGGGAGGCGAGCAAAGAGCGGGCCCAAAAAGTGAAAAACTTGATCCTAGTTGATGATTGGTGGGCCCGTGTAGATTATTTATTTTCACTGAGCCCGTCATGAGTATGATCCGTTTTGCTGACATGGATCAGCCATGTTTGGGAGGAATATATGATGGCATAGACTCAATGATTAAGAAAATAAAATTCATCATTAATGAAAAAGAGCAAGATCCTGAGGAGAAATTTTTCAAACAAGTGCATTCTATCCTTGTTGAGTGGTGGAACAAAATGACCACCCCGCTACATCTCCTTGTCTTTGCATTGACTCCTCGTTTCTATAGCACAGAGATCCTTTCTTTGCCGAGGAGGGTGCCACCATATAGGGATGTCGAAGTGGCTGAAGGGTACAAATTGGCAATGTCTAGGATATTCCCTGATCCTGAAATAGAAGACTTGGTTACAAGCGAGTTTGGGGCTTTCATTACCTCCCGAGGTCATAGTCTTGGTGCTCTTTGGGACAAATACAAGGATGGTCCTATGTGGTGGTACCTTCATGGCCAAGGATCACCGAACCTCCAACCTATTGCAATCAAGATCTTGTCACAGGTAAGTTTTGTATTTTTTAAGTTTTTAAATTTATTATTTAAGTTTTTAAGTTATTCTTTTTCTTTTAAAAATTTTAAATTTATGTTTAAATTTGAATATAGGCTGCAAGTTCATCTTCTTGTGAGCGGAATTAGAGCACATATAACTTCATTCACTCACAAAAGCACAACAAGCTCGCAGCTAAAAAGGCCGAGGAGTCGGTCTACATACATTCTAATTTGCGTCTTCTATCACACAAGAACTCAGAGTACAAGGAGGGGATGTCAAAGCATTGGGATATAGATCCAGAGGTTGTTGACTTGGATGCTTGCATATCCCGCTTCTCATTAGATGACACAGGCAGTCCTCCGGGTTCAAGGACACAAAACATAGCTCGCGGGAGTGGCAGTGCAAATAGTCCATGTGGTTCTACTTCTAATGAACCACAACATCATGATGATGTTGATGCTTTCGATGAAGAGCAATATCAATATGACTATGAAAATTGACTTTTATAGTTTGAACTTTGAACTTTGATGTATCTTGTAATTAATTACAGCCACATGATAATTTTTGATATTTGAATCTTTATATTTAATAATAGATACTCATATTTTAATATATATGATTTTCATTTATCATTTTATCATTTTTGTTTAATTATTATTCATTAATGGCTGTAATTATAGTTATCATTTATGATTTTAAAATTATCAACTTATCATGATTCATTTATGATTTGACTCATTTATCTCTATCTGTTTAGTGGTTAATGACAATGACACTAATTTCCTATGTATCAGGCTAGAATTTCTATATTTTTTATTTTTTTATATATTTTTTGTATGGATGAACCCAATAACGAACGCAGGGAAAAACAATTCACCGTACCAGCGAACCGGGTTCTTCGAACCCGCACTAGAACCAAAAACGAACCGGTAACCTTGATCTAACTTGATGAGGATGCAATTGAATTGGTCAATGGACTGCTAGACTAAGTGTTATGGATCCAACATGCCACTAACTCCTCTTTGTACCCAATGGGGGAAGTACTAAAATTCCCTCTTGGCAGTCTCTTTGAATATTTTCCAACTGTCAATGGTGATCTATTTTGTTGCAGCCAAAAGTTGGATATGAGACAGCCACTAGGTAAGGACCCGATCATTCATATAAACATCAACCATCATAATGTGGTGCGACTCTGTGAGAGTTTCCCAAGTCTTAAATTGCATCTCCACACAATCCAAGCATCCAGCTTGTCCTGGTCAATGACTCAATTGTACCATCAAAATGGTGAATACATATCTCAGTGTCCAATTTGAAAGCAGGTTGGGCAGTCAGGATGGCCAATGGAATAGCATTGGTGACCTGTTGTTGTCCAATGTGACATTGCAAATGCTCGTCATCTGTAAGCTTGAATTAAAATTTGTTATGTTTTTTTCTCTGGTCATGTAGCTCATGTGCAAGGAGCTGAACCAAGCCAGGGTTTTGGGTCACGTTTGAGAGACTCTTAAGGAATTTCAAAAAGGTCCATGAAAATTGCTTTTGTAATCAGATAGACAAGAAATTAAAGAGGAGACAACACAACGAGGCACATTTTTTAGCTTTTTCTCTTTTTTTAATTATAAAAAAATACAATGAAGTGGTAAAAGGGACAGATCCCCTTGGATTTGAGAAAGTGAACCCCTATACAAGAGAAGGAACTTGAATCCTAACCCAAACAATCAAGAAAACCAAGAAAAATTAGGGGACGTAGGGGAAGAGGGGGAAAAACTGTCTTCTCAAAATGCCAAATTGGGGCCTCAAATTTGTAAATCCAAAACTGCAAAATTTGAGGCCGTTGCTGTAAAAATCTAATAAATGGATCAGATGGCTGCAGATGATCATTAAATGTAAAATTTAGGTCAGGATCAGGATCAGATGCAGCAGAAGCAGAACCTCATGCAATAGTTGCATCAGATTGTGAAGGTCCTGCAGGCGCAGTAAGCACAAAGGAAGATTGGCGTAGAAGATGTATATCTCAAACCAGAAACCTGCAAATGAATTTGATCTGCAAAAGGACGAAGCACAAATAGAAGGAAGATGTGCTTTAAGTAGGCCAGATGGGAGCCATGCAAGATATACAGTCAGTATATCAAAGGCTCGAAATAGTAACGGAAGCCCATAATGTAATCAGCAGTCTGATCTAGAAACCAGAAATCTGAAAGTCTCAAAAGAAATTTCATAAAGGAAAGAACCTTATATTCAGGATCTGATACTATTTAAAATACCTTTCAGAACTCACAACAGAAATTAAGAAAGGGATACATGCAGAAACAGCAGAGAGAGTGAAGAGATTGCTGCCAAAACTGTCATTACCGTAGAATATATAAATGTACAATTATGAGGATATGTGCATGCTGGATAAGGCCAAGCACAAGCAAAAAGCTAAACGCTAAAAGTTAAAGGCTGAAAGCTAATTACAGAAATATTTACAAGCATAAATCTTGTGAATAACAATAGAGAAGGCACAAAATACTTACTTGAAAAGACTGAGCTTGGTATTCATTATCACAACCTATTATACATGAGAAAGAGTTGGACTCTTTATAGAGGTATGTCCTGAGTCCTCCCCCATTGGGCTACCACTTTTCATTAATTTAATACTAGGTAGTAAAGAGCAAAACCCAAGTGACACCTGTTTATGGCAGTTAATGTTTGACTACACACCGTATGATAAGTAAAACATTTTCTATGCTGAAAGTATAATACAAAATACAACCCACAATAAGCAAAATGTTCATTCCATGATCTTTTCAGTCTATTATGTACTTCGAACCTGTCATGTTAATGTGCAGAAAATGGTGCCTAGAGCGTAAAATTGGTTTCCCTGTTATCTAAACATCCAAAAAAGCAATTTCCACTGTCAGAATACATTCATTTTGATGAGGCTGTCAGAATAGCTTTTTCCCAAATTTTACCATCCAAATATTTTCTCTCAAGCCATTGACTTTGAGATGTACCGCCGATTTCTCTATAATAAGGTTTCTTATTGATGACGGGCTCATGAAAAAAAGATGACATTGTAATCATCTGTGTTCTCGCCCATCAGTTCTAGAAAAAAATATCGAAGTTGAAGATCATAACTGTATGCAAGTAATATAGCACGAAATAAAAATTTAAATACAGCCGTCCTCTTCAAAGTTTCTGGACCATGTTAACAGAGACGGTTGTATGACTGAGTTAGACCATGTGTTTATTATATTTTTGGATGACAGAAAAAACTGTGAAAAAGAGATAAATTTTGTTGACTCCTAAGGTTGACTGCCCAGATTTTGATAAACTTTACAATACCTTTATAATTTCTGGTTTTTATTCTATTTTCATGGTTAAGGAGGGAGTTCTTAGTCTTTTGAAAGTAACATTCCCCACTGCTTGCTCATGTATAGATGCTTCAACTGAGGGGTGCTGATCCTTCATCAAAGACATAATTAAAAGTCTTTCAACAGCCTAACAGCTATGCATTTTGAGCCGACACTTTTTTCTTTAAGATATGGAGCTTCCTGTATTATGGGTGAGCATGGGCCTGGTACAAAGGAGCCGTTATAAATTATTATATTTTCTAAATATGTAATTCAGTATTTTACCCGACCTACCATATTTTTTGGGCAACCAGTTTTTCTGTATTAGAGGTCCACCATACCGAATGTTCTGCACAAAAGTCCTGATCTTGGTCTGGGCATTTCATTTATTGACATTAAATCAAATTTTCTATCTACATGCATGACAGAATTTGAAATTTTGAAGCAATATGCAATAGCACCCATTGAAGCAATATGCCAAGTTTTATCTAACCAAATAAATTTTGAATCAAAATAAATAACTACAATCATTGCTACATGCTTATGTACTTGCCTTTTGACAGTTTATTGTATCAGACTTTAATCACTTTTTCAGTATGGCAGGGCAGGGCCCTTCTCTGTGGTTTTTTCTTCAGTGTGCTTCCTACTTCTTATGTTATTATTGCATAAGGAAAACAAATACATAAATATCTTCAAAAGATAATTAAAATATAGTCCAGTGGGCCATGGTCTAGAGGCAAGGCGGAATGATTGCCATGATAATCACCTGGTTCATGCCCTGCTGGTCATACCCCCCATGTTAACTTAAAGGGGCATGTTACTGCAACCCATACCGGAATGATACTGGGTGCAAGCCCCAAATCAACTTTGGGGTAGAAACCCATTGAACATGGCTTCTAAGCCTAAAAGTTTCATTTTCTGTGCTTGGTGGTGCAAAAATATCGAAAATACCTTGCAGCTAAAAAAATGGTACTTACAAAACAATTAGCTTCTCTAGAATTATAGTAATTCTCTTAATTATTTTAAATTTTAGGGCTAAAAAAATTAAGAGGACATTCTTTATGATGGTTTATTGTAAATTTTTAACAGACAATAATTTGCTTCCTCAATATGGCTTGGCACGACCCATCCTTGTGGTTTGCTATAGGACTATGTTTCCCACTTCTTATACTGTTATTGCATAAGTAAAATAAATAAATAAATGTCTTCGGAAATATTTTAAATATGGTTCAGCAGGCCATGATTTAGTGGCAAGGTGCAGTAATTGCCATGATGACGACCTGGGTTCAAGCCTGGCTGGGCATACCCCCCATGTAACTTAGAAGCGATATGTTGTTTCAACCAACACCTAGTGAGACTAGGAGCAAGTTCCATGCAACTTCAGAGGAGTACAAACTCTTTCAAGGTGGATTTTAAGCTTAAAGGTTTCTAAGCTTGTTGGTGCCCAGAAAAAAATTTGAAATGCCTTGTAGCTATAAAATAGCATTTAAGTCCCCAGTGAAGGTGTTAAGATAAACTCGGATGGTGCATCTAGAAGTAACCCCAACCCCTCAGGGGTGAGGGGCCAAGGGCTCAATAACCTTGGGGAGACAATGTTTTGGTTTAGTTGGGGTCTTGGCATGATGACAAATAACCAATCCGAAGCTTTGGCAATATGGCATGGCCTTTCCTTTGCCAGAGAAAGAACTCCCCAAGAGACATGGAGAATTGGAAGCTTAAACGAACAGTGAAAGATATACATCAGTTGTTGCTCTCTTTTGAAAATTCTAGAGCTGAATATATCTCATGAAAAGAGAACTATGCAGCAGATCTACTGGCCAAACATGCGTCCCTCTTACAAGTTGATGTCGATATTAGGGAGGATACAGACAATGGCACTAAGGAAAGGCTTAGAGCATGCCTAGAGACCTTTGTCAATGAAGAGGGATTCATAGGTTGAAGCAAATTTCCACCCCTTTATTTTCCAAGACAAAGTGGTCGCAACTTATGATATTATTGTGAATATTTCTTTGAAAGGTGTGACTTGGGGTCAGTTTGTTCTCCTATAAGAATGTCTTAAAGGTGATGGGGACATATTTTCCATGCCTTCCTCAATCCCACAAAATATTTTGTTTCCTTCCCATGCTCGAAGTAATCATGTCAGTGAGAGGTGGCAGGGGGATGAATTTGGAAATCTTTTGATGTTTTCTCACATCCTTTCGTTCACATTTTGCTTTCCTAATCTATTCTTGCTCCTCACCTTCTTGTTTCCTCACCTCTCATGGTCGCCATTATGCTTATGAAAATGTTATCATCCAATTAACAGTGATTTTCTATTTCTTCTGATTTGTGGCTTGTTCTAGAGGCTTTCTAAGGTGGAATCGCCATCAGTTGGCACTTTTCATTGCTTGTGTTTGGTTCCCTTCTTCTGGTTAGGAGTTTTAGGACCAGCCTTCAAACTAGACGCAAAGTGAGTGGGAGATGGTGTGGGAGACGATTTGGCTTCATCAACAGAGTGGTGGAAGCTCATGCTTTCTCTAGGTTTTTCCAACTTTCCCCTGCCTCCAAGCCAAGTTGGTTTTAGTCACTGTAATATCCCTATGTTTAGGATAACTTTGAGCTGTAAGGTTTTTGCTCAGTTTTCCATTCATCTGGGCTTTGAGTTTTAAAGTTATTCTTGTGGGTTTCATAATTTCATTCTGTTGCAATGGCTAAGAAAAATGGAATAAAATTAGCTCCCCCTCCCCTCCTAGGACCAAGAAATAACTCAGATATGAGGATTAAAAATCCTATACCGACTGGGCTACTCAACATCTGAATGCACCCAATGTGGAGGGTAGTGAAGTCCTGAAAAAAGTCGAAGCATTGGACTGTTCTTCACCTGCCTCAAACCCAGTTGCCTCTGCAATCCATGTGATTGATGACACTCTCCCCGCTTAGCCCCAGCAAAATTGCCCAAGCCGCACCATTTACAATAATGGTATGGTTCTGAACAAGTTCAATAAGTCCTCGATAGCTCACAACATTGAAGCCACCTTGCTTCATATTCAAGACAAGATTATATAGGATGCTAACTTGTTTGGAATTAAAGATGGGGCCTCTACCTCTGTGCCCATATTTTCCATTGTCTTTATGATATGTTCAGCAGGGGCTCGCAGGTGAGGGACAGCATTTCTAATTTCCACAAGCACCTCTTTGGTAACCCTCTGATGGAAGACTTGGTTAAAGATGAGGGACCATGGCTTGCTCCTGATTCAGGATGCAGTCGCACTATGATGATCACGGATGGGAATGAAGAGAGGATTATGCCAGCAGTGCCTCCTCATGATCATGGTTTTGAAATCTTTCTCTTCTATGGTTTTGTGATTAGTGTTTTTATGAGCAATTTGATGAGGGGTTATGCCTTGGATTATCTATGTCGTAAAATTGTTGTTCATGTTTATTTCCTGCTAACTGGGAGTTGTCTCTGTTGGGATGATCATGATACTTTCAGACTTTTCACATTTATAGGTGTTATTACTTTTAGATTTTAGTAATTAGTTTTAGGTGTTATGACTGTGATTGACACTAGATGAATAGGTCGTGTCCCACTAAAGGGCTATTTTCGGCTTCTCAAACATTGCTATCCTACTGCTAGCTGGAAAGTGGATAGGTTGATGGGGATGGCAACATAGCCAAGTGGTAAGGCAGGGGACTGCAAATACCCTTGGGCTGGGGTTGGGCTGGTGGGATGATCATGATACTTTCAGACTTTTCACATTTATAGGTGTTATTACTTTTAGAATTTAGTAATTAGTTTTATGTGTTATGACTGTGATTGACACTAGATGAATAGGTCGTGTCCCACTAAAGGGCTATTTTTGGCTTCTCAAACATTGCTATCCTACTGCTAGCTGGAAAGTGGATAGGTTGATGGGGATGGCAACGTAGCCAAGCGGTAAGGCAGGGGACTGCAAATACCCTTGGGCTGGGGTTGGGCTGGATGGGGTTGATAAGAATTTTCTCTGGGAAACTAGAGGCAATGAAAAATTGATTCACGTTCAGGATGAACAAATCAATTTGGACTTGTGATTTTAATATAATACTTTTCACTTGTCTTTAAAAAAACATTTAACTCCAAAGGGTTATGGTGTAAAGGTAATGGGGGGCATTCATAAGAGCACAAACTACTACAGTTGTCTCCTCTGCAATAACGCGGCTTGGGATGGTCATGTGGTGAGGTTGTGGTTTAATGATTATGGATGTATTTGAGTGTGAGTCATATTTACAGATCTTAACTTCTTAAGAATGTGGTCCAAGCTTATCACACACCATGTTAAAGGTGGGCCATGTAGAAGCCAAGAATTGGTGGCATGGCTCATAGTTTTAGGATAAACCACAAACTGATGGTACAATATAGAATGATTAGATTAAAGAGAGTCAAAACATGCAATTGTTCAATTTTTATAGTTCACAACCTGACCGAAACAGCAGACACTGGATTTACAATTTTTTTTGGGCTTCGTAAATCTTGAGTGAGGTTATAAGCAGTCTTAAATGTGGTGTTGAGTAAGCTTGGACTACATTCCTAAGATTGTAACCCTGGGTCATGGTTAAATGTACCAGATATTCATTGCTCTGCAACCTTGCCACACATTTGCTAGAGTTATCGGTTGCTTTATTTTGATGAGTGAATTTCAATTTAAGTCATGTTTGAATGTATTTCATAATTGTTACACTACAACCTCGCCACATGTCTGCCAGAGTTTTGAACACCGTTATTTCAGCAAGGGAATTCGAACTTGGGTCAAGTTCTAACAACTGCACATTACCATTGCAATTTGCACCATAACCCCTTGAACATAATTCCAGATTGCGGGTTTTTTTAAGCAAGTGAAGTCAGGCATTCAACGCCCTCTTCTATCAAAAATTCTACTCAAGAATAAAAGAAATTAAAGGAAATAATAACAATTCGCTACTTAACATGAGAGAACTTGAAAGCAAATGTCGAATAGAATCAGCTCAACTGGTAAAAGTATGGCTTGGGCAATTGAACCCCAGGTTCAAATTCCATGAGACAAGACAAAGTGTTAAAATTAGGTAAAATGATAAAATGCCGCAACCAATCCACGCATCAAGGAACACAGTGTAAGTGAAGGATGATTTTGGCAGAACAGATACCCGTTGGGCATTGTAGCTAAGCCGAAGCTTACTAAATTGATAGAAGGAATTTACCAAGTTTAAAAAAAATTAAACACATTAATAAAAATATAACGAAAGAATTTAAAACTGATAACAACAATTTCTTGTGCTAGAACCGGTTGAAAAAAAACAGGAAGATAAGGACTTACCTTTCCTTGGCCGCTGCTAATAGTCTCTGTTTTTCCTTCAACTGCAAACGACCTGAATTTCTTCGAAGAAGAAGAAGAAGAAGAAATGAAGCGGCTGGACAATCTCCTTTCTAATTCTCTTTTAGGAGAAATGTTAGCAGGTGCAGAAAAGCTTTTAAATACCGAGTTTCTGCAGCCAAACGACTGGAGATATTTCGAGGAAGGGGTTGAAATGGCCGGAATTGAAGCAGCTGCTGCTGCCACTAGCGTGGCCATTTTCTCCTCACACGGTGGAGGTACTGCCTGGAATGGCGATATTATTATCTTAATTTTTGTTTTAATATATATCTATATTTTTCTTCCCCCGACAAACTAACCAGGTGGTATTGGGTGCCCGTCGCGTTTAAGTGTTATGGTGCTTCATTTTAATTAGTGCTAAGTTAGTGAGGGTATCTACCTTAGCTAACCTAAGAAAGTATTTTTGTGCTTGTCCCCAACCTCTTGTTTTTAAAGATAATTTATATTTATTTGAAAAAATATATAAGATGATATTATAATGAAAGTGAAATTTAAAAGGTTTTTAACATAGAGAAGTATAGGATATGAGAAGGATCGATAAAAAGTAGGAAGGAGGAGAACACACTTTTGAGAGTTATAAGTGATAAAATAATAAAGATTGCAAAGTATTTGGATGAAGAGGCTACCTACATCTATATGTTAATAAAAAATATTATAAAACATAGGGTTATTAGTACTTTTTTGGTGGAGGAGGATGGTGTCTAAGTACCGGAGTTACCAAAAGTTTACTTCGTGAAATTAGAGAATTAATTAGAAAAGTTACCTTGAGATTGGAGGATACTATATATCTTTTCAAAGAGAAATTTTATCAGCGCTTTTATGAAAGGGAGGAAGACAAGTACATTTATAAGACTAATAAAAAAGTAAATCCGAATTTTAATTCGATTCTTTAATTCCTATATTTAATTTCTTTATTTATTTTTTATATTGTAATAATTAAATCAAAATGTAGTCTTGATTTTTTAATGTATTTGTTTTATTTAATTTCCATCCAACATTAAAGATCACATTCTCTAAAATTGAAGTTTTATATTATTATTTTATTTTGGGTTTCTATTTTTCCCTTTTAATTCAATAAATTTATCCATAACTCCAAAAAAAAAAAAATCATAGATTTGCATGGGAAGTGGGGGTGACAATCACCTCTTAAAAAAAATAGGGCAAGGATATGGGTAATGTTAAACGTATCAAGTTTTAACATGAGAATTCATATTAAATTTCACCCACTCTTAAGTAGATCTTAAAATTTTACAATTATAAAATACATTTCAAAAAATAAAAATATGATTACAAAGTATAATGAAAAGGTTATCATTATGCATAAATATGTTATTATAGATATATAAAAAATACTTTTAGGTATTTATTAGATGTTAAATTATATGATTTTATGATATTTGTATTTTTGTCAATTATTAATTTAAATTAAATTTATTGGTATGTTTTGTCGATTTCTAATAGTCTTTGACCCTTCTCCCAATCCCCTTTAGTTATCACACTCTTTCTCTTCTAATTGCATGTTATTTTGAGCTTCTTACCTAGAATGTGCTCTAAAGTTCTAAAAAACATAGAACTTTAGTGCACAGCGTTGGGAACTTTGTATGGCCCCTTGTGGCTAGAGTGTCCTCTCTTTTTGTGTCTCACCTTTTGCACCTTATGATCATTTGATGTTGGTTTGTGTGCTAATTTGAATTTAAATTGTCTATAAATACACGTGTTGTAGTTCATTTGGACATACAATATATATTTATCATTCACATGAATCTATTGAGCACTTGCAAGAATTATAGAGGAAATGAAATATTTATTAGAGCATTCATTGAAGCACAAAAGTTTATGTTTAGACACACACCATAAGACATTGATTTAAATATTATTGGAGCTCCTCTAATAATTGAGCTTTGATGTTCTCAATATTGTTGTTGTTTAAGGGCCAAACAAAAAGAGTTTCAAAGCAACCCCTGTAACAAGGAGGAGTTTAGAAGCATCCATTGTTGATTTTAGAAGAGAAGAGGAATTTATTAGCAAGTTGAAGAAGAATTTAGTAGTAAGTTGCAGAGGAATTTAGAAGCAAGGAGAAAATACAGGGTTTTATCATTTCATGCAACGTTTTAATTCAATTTTTTACTATTTTAAAATGTGATCAAGATCATGAATGATGTGTGCATTCTAAAAAGTTCCATTTAAGAATGTACACATCATTCATGATCATGATATTTATATATAAATTTTATAAAAAAAAAGTTACATTTCTCTTTGTATAAGCTCAAAAGATATTTAAAATTTTTAAAACTTAATTTTTCATTCTATTTTTTTAAAAATGTTTTTAAAAGTTTTTTAAACATCTTATAACATAGTTATGTGTTTACTCTAACCTTGCACCTTTATGACGATCTTGTTGATCAAAAGCATATTAGGATAATACTAAATAGAGTTTAGTTTCCTTTATGTAAGTCTCATTCTAACATTTGTGTATCCTCTTCTATTGTGTGTAACAAGATCAGGAGAAATAAAAATGGGATTAGAAATTTTATTTTTTTAACTTAAATTCTAAAATTTTATTTTTTCAATTGTTTTGCTATTTTTTAAAAATCCTAACTTTGTGTATGCACTCACCTTGCACCTTTATGGCAATCTTGGTGATCAGAAGTAAATTGGGATAATATGGTTTAATTTTATTTATGTAAGTTCCATTCTAAATTTTGTGTATGTTCCTCTTGAGCGTAACATAATCTTGAGAAATAAAAACAAGTTTAGAAATTTAATTCTTTTGCATAAAGCTTTAAAAAATATTCTTTTAAGATTTTTTTTTCTTCTAAACATCCCAACTCAATGTATGCTCTCACCTCACACATGTAGCATGATCTTGGTGATCAAAAGGATACTAGGATTATGGCACCAAGTTCAGCTTCATGGGGAGGGCAAGGAGAAGCAAGTCAGGAAGAAGGCCCACATGAAAACCTTTCTGTTCACATGAAATTGATTTTGCTTCTCCTCTTTAGAGACATGTGAGACTGATGGAGAACATTGTTGATAGTGGTTCATATGTTTGGCTATGAAATGATTGAAATGTGACATATATGTCCTCATATACTCAACTCTAAACCTTTTAACTAGGTTTGGAGGACCGGGGATTAAAAAGTGTGATAGATTTTCAAAGGTAAAAATGGTGGGGTACATGAAATATCAAGAGGAAGTTGAATCACAAGTTGCTACAAGAGGTTAATCTAGAACAATTATTTTACAAAGAAATTCTTCAAGAAGACCACCCATACCTTCAACATAAAATCATCCTTCCTTTAAAACCTATCTCAACCACTTAAACATCCTTGGATGAAGAGATCACCTCAAAAAAAAATAGAAGTAACATTGGAGAAAGCATTCAAGGTTGAGAAGAAGGACATTGCTGATGAGTTGGTTGTTCAATGCATTTATGCATGTGGGTGCCCTTCCACATATTGGAAATAAATATTGAAAGAATGAAGCTCCACAAGGGTACAAAGGCCCTAATTATAAGACGGTTTGAACCATAATCTTGACGAAGGAAGTGGAGCATATACAAACTTATTTTTATCCAACTAGGGATTTGAGGAAAGATTTAGGGGCTTCAATTACTTCAAATGGATGAAATGATGCTCGAAATAGACCCATGAATAATTTTGTTGCAATATACTTCCTAAATGGAAAATGTTCTTAAAGGTTGTTGATTGTGAGGTCCAAGTGAATGATGTTAAGTTTATTTCTAATGTTTTGATAGACATTATTAAGTCAATGAGCCCCCAAAATATTGTCCAAGTCATCATGGATAATGCAAAAAGTTGTATATTATCAAGATTGATTTTTAGGGGGAGATACGAGCACATATTTTGGATGCCTTGTACAATCCACTCTTTCAATTTGATACTGCAAAAAATTAGAAAAATCTCATGGACATATTAAAATTTTAAAGCAAAAAAAGACATCCAAATGTTTTTCTCAAATCATCATATGTCTCAGGCCATCTTTAGGAGATTATCAAGGTTTGAGTTGTTGAAGGTTAGGAAACAAATTCTTAGTTTCTAATTTATAAGTTTCTATAATTTGAATTTGTTTTAAATTTATACT